>JAVGWX010000015.1:52496734-52816734 GCA_036924085.1 Ariolimax columbianus | reverse complement strand
ACAAAAGTGTGTCAAAGACGACAGTGAAGAACTGGACAACGCTGTTTATAGAATGACGTGAGTTAACGAAAGATCTTCTGAGACCAGGTCAGGCGCATATTGTTGGGTCAGAAGATGTCATCGTCAAAACTGATGCAGCAATTCGGGTGGACCGTGGCCGGAGCTTACGTTCGCCACACTTTTGTCACCATACACGGCCTGCATTCTGCTATGAATGTCAACTGGTCGACATCCTTCAGCTGTTAGAAACCGAATCACCGCTCTCTGATCAACTCTGGAAGGATTCCGTATCACACCCGCCATGTTGTCAACGGTCTGTTAAGGAAACTATGAGTCCAAGGATATTTAAATTTTGCAAACGTGACGTTTGGTATATGCTGTTTACATCAGACGTGACGATATCATTCGCATGGTACATATGTTCACTTGTTGCAGTTTGGTCTGGTTTCATTTGAACACGCCTCGTAGACTAGCAGCTCAAGTTGTGCTCGAGAAAAACAAATACTTTTAGCGGTCATTCATAAACGACGTCTACAAACTTCAAGCCTTTATGTTAACCTAACCCATCTTCACCTCTGGTCACTTCTTAATTGAACCCCTCCACTTTTATGGGCGTCCAATTCACGATGACTTAATGTTACATAAATGGTATTTATATCCTTAAAACTGAGTTAAATTCAAATCAATTGTATACATAAAACTCCAAATAATTATGTGAAAAACGAGTTACAAAAATATTCTCTTCGTATCGGAGATTTTGAGTTTAGAAGAGACAGATTCGAAGGACTGACTAGAGGAACACATATCGACGGTTTCAACCAGTCAATCAAAGCCACGAAGTCCCTGCGTAGTATAGATCGTCAATTCGCATCTACAACATTTGCTCTGCCTTCTTCATGGTTTTCTTAAGCTTTCTTCGTTAAGTGTGTTTTGGACGGCCTCTTTGTATCTTGCCTTTCGGGTTCCAATAAAGTGACTGTCTTGCGATTGCATTCTACTTTTTATGTAACGTGTCATATTAATTACCAACGTCTTCTCTGTATCTCTTGACCTACTACCAGCTGTTAGATTATATGCCTTAGGTCCCCGCTAGCAACCATATTGTACCTTTGCAACAACAATATTTCTAGCAAGTACCTGCTTATGATATGAACGCCTGTGATCGGTTTGTTAATTTCTTTATTCGCCTTCAAACCTCTGATCCATATTGTATTTTTGCTTCAACGTTATAGTTGAAAGCCCTGATATTTGTGTCAAACTTGATTTTCGGTAGAGCTTCATAAATTCGTTAACGAAATGAAGAACCCTTACGTCTTTTGTATTCTTAATCTGATATCATGTTATGTACCTTGTATTATAAATCTGATACTATGTTATGTAAAAGTAAAGTAAAGGAAAGTATCCCATAGCATTACTGCCGTAGGGGTGTGAGGTGTTAGCGATCTCACATTTCAAAGGCTCGGCTATATGAGGGCGGTAGCCATCTCCTCTCCCTAACCGCTTTTACTTCCCGGACTGAGCCGGTACCCATTTAAGGCTGGGTTGACCCGGGAGCCATTGCGGTCTGAAAAAAAACATTACCGCCTCAACTGGGGAATGAATTCAGGACCACTCAGATGCGAAGCCAGCGCGCTAACCACTGCGCTACGCGGCTCCACATGTTATGTACCTTGTATTATAAATATGATACCATGTTATGTACCTTGTATTTCAAATCTGATAACCTGTTATGTACTATGTATTATAAATCTGATACCATATTATGTACCTAGTATTATATATCTGTTACCATGTCATGCACCTTGTTTTCTTAGTCTGATAACATGTTATGTACCTTGTATTAGAATTATGTTATCATGTTATGGACCAGCTAACACATCTATGCAGTTTTCCAGATAAGGAAATGAGTAAACCCCTGTAGCTTAGTCCTCCAATAGAATAAGAATGACGTTAGCATTACTAATACACAATCCGAAAGGTTTATTTTGCCTTATCTGGACAGTAAATTGCTTTAAATGATGCCGGTTACAAGAAAGTATGGCACTTTTGACTGATTTACACATGGGAGGTTGTTGCTTCTTTCATCTATTCCCCGCCATTCCGCCCCCCCCCCTCTTTTTCATATCCACAGTGCACCACTTTCTACATAACCCTCCCCCCCCCCCCACTTTATTTTAATCATGTGAACGTCTTTTGTGGATAGTCCCAAATGCAATTCATTCCCGGTCTGTCCCACAATCTTTGGAAACTTACCATTAAAAGGTTAGGGGTCAACTGTGCTGTCGGTTGAGAGACTGTGCATTAAAGACAGCACCTACTTCGACAAGAAATAACACACACACATAAAGCAGCGGATGTAATATCAAAACCTTTTGATATGGAAGAGCTAAAAACAGTCTTATGGAAACTGAAAAACAAGAAATCACCAGGTCCAGATGGCATAACCAACACAATTCTCAAACACCTTGGACATGCAGCAATGAACAAACTGCTGCAAATATACAATTATAGCTGGATGGCATTCAATGTAGCCGCAGATATAGAGAGAGAAGCGTATATGTGTCCCATTATAAAGAAAGGAAAAGATCAGAAAAAGGCCACTGATTACAGAGCAATAAGCTTAACCTGCAGTGTCGGTAAGACAATGGAGAGGATGGTCAACAAAAGACCGAAATGGTACCTAGAAACAGAGAAAATACTACTACCAAAACAAGCAGGGTTTAGACAGTGTAGCAGCACAGAAGACTAGATCACATACTTGTCCCAAATTCTTGAAGATGCCTTCCAAGAAAAGAAAAAGGTCCTTGCACTATGGATATATTTCCAGAAAGCCTTCGATAAAGTATGAAAAGGGACTTATGGCAGAACTACAAAGGAATGGCATTAAGGATAACATGAGAAAATAGATCAAGGCATGCCTACACAACCGGAAAGATAGAGTTACCATGGATGGTAAGAAAAGGCAACAAAAAATCCCCCTAAGACACAGAGTTCCTCAAGACTCAGTACTGTCTCCCATATTGTTCCCCATGTTTATTAATGATCTCACCCACGATCTGCCACAAGAGGTGAGTGCCGCTCTATTCGAAGACGACTTGTGGGTGTGGTGTGTAGAAGGGGTGAGAGCTGCTCTATACACAGACGACTTGGTGGCGTGGTGTGTAAAAGGGGTGAGAGCCGCTCTATACGAAGACGACTTGTGGGCGTGGTGTGTAGAAGGGGTGAGAGCCGCTCTATACGAAGACGACTTGTGGGCGTGGTGTGTAGAAGGGGTGAGAGCCGCTCTATACGAAGACGACTTGTGGGTGTGGTGTGTAGAAGCGGTGAGAGCTGCTCTATACGAAGACCACTTGTGAGTGTGGTGTGTAGAAGGGGTGAGAGCTGCTCTATACAAAGACGATTTGTGGGTGTGGTGTGTAGAAGGGATGAGAGCCGCTCTATACAAAGACGACTTGTGGGTGTGGTGTGTAAAAGGGATGAGAGCCGCTCTATACAAAGACGACTTGTGGGTGTGGTGTGTAGAAGGGATGAGAGCCGCTCTATACAAAGACGACTTGTGGGTGTGGTGTGTAGAAATGGTGAGAGCTGCTCTATACGAAGACGACTTGTGGGTGTGGTGTGTAGAAGGGATGAGAGCCGCTCTATACACATACGACTTAGGGAGGGGGGGGGGGGGGGTGTGGTGTGTAGAAGAACACCTAACAATTGTAAATAAGCGAATACAAGGAGCAGCAGACAATTTAGCAGCATAGGCTGAGAAATGGATGGTACAGATCAAAGTAGAGAAATCTACGACAACCCTCTTCACACTCTCAAACAAAGAAAAGACAGGACAAATACGACTTGGAAATTCAAATAGATGTCAGGGATCAAGATGCTGAGCAGCACATGAGCTGCAGTGGTCAGCGACCCATAGCTGACTGCTAGCGTCAGGGCCAGCTACCAAGACCCTTCTACACCTCTAAGTGGTGATCCTGGATAACAGGCTGCAGCAGGCAGACTGGCCAAGGAGAAGGGATCGAAGAGGGAATGCTAACCCGGTACTAAAAAAATGCTTGCTGAAGTCGGATGTGTTGGACCGAAAGGTGCAAATATCGCAGTCAAGCTGTAGAACTACGACACAACGCATTCCGTTCTCTGGACAACATTCGGCTACTTAAGCCCTTTCAGGGTTTGGTAGCTGGAGATTGAGAACGAACGAAGCCAAGCCAAGCCAAGCCAAGCCAAGCCAAATAGATGTCAAAATAGATGTTGAGCCAGTATATATGGGCATCACATTTGATAAGAGAATGACGCGTAGGCCTCACATTGAGAAAAAAAAAACAGGCAATGGCAAGGAAAAAACTCGCAATATTGAGGAAAATAGCTGGGTCAAATTGGGGAGCGAATGAAACAACGCTTAATAAGGTCTATAATGGGGTAATGTGACCATCAGCATGGTCCACAGTAGCCAAATCACACCTACGGATCTTAGATAAGGTACACAGCCAAATCACACCTACAGATCTTAGATAAGGTACACAACCAAATCACACCTACAGATCTTAGTTAAGGTACACAGCCAAATCACACCTACATATCTTAGATAAGGTACAAAACCAAGGGCTTATGGTGATCACGGGTGCTATGAAATCAACTCCAATAAATGAAATGGAAAGAATCCATGATACAAGTGGAAAAATACAAAAAAAACATCACAGCACACCCAATGCAGACCAGATTCTAAGATCTTGCCAGTAGAAGATGGAAGAAAAGTAGTTTTGTACTTAGGTCCAAAAAATTAATAAGAACATATCCAGATGAATTACCAGACACCACTAAGGATACCCCTTCCAACACAATGGGAACAACGCTAAAACCTCAGCTTAAAAACATTCATAACTAACATCTACCCAATGGGAACGACGCTAAAACCTCAGCTTAAAAACATTCATAACTAACATCTACCCAATGGGAACAACACTAAAACCTCAGCTTAAAAACATTCATAGCTAACATCTACCCAATGGGAACAACGCTAAAACCTCAGCTTAAAAACATTCATAGCTAACATCTACCCAATGGAACAACGCTAAAACCTCAGCTTAAAAACATTCATAGCTAACATCTACCCAATGGGAACAACGCTAAAACCTCAGCTTAAAAACATTCATAGCTAACATCTACCCAATGGGAACAACACTAAAACCTCAGCTTAAAAACATTCATAACTAACATCTACCCAATGGGAACAACACTAAAACCTCAGCTTAAAAACATTCATAACTAACATCTACCCAATGGGAACAACACTAAAACCTCAGCTTAAAAACATTCATAACTAACATCTACCCAATGGGAACAACGCTAAAACCTCAGCTTAAAAACATTCATAGCTAACATCTACCCAATGGGAACAACGCTAAAACCTCAGCTTAAAAACATTCATAGCTAACATCTACCCAATGGGAACAACGCTAAAACTTCAGCTTAAAAACATTCATAACTAACATCTACCCAATGGGAGACCAACATACTCTCCAAAAGAAGGCAGCATGCCACATGATCGGTGAACTGTACCCCAGAGAAGCATGGATCCAGGCATATACTGATGGATCAACAACACGAGCAGTGAAGAAATTGAGGTGCAGAAATGTACGTTGTCTACCCAGATAAAGAAAATGAAACCACTAGTTCATGCACTGGAAAATCCTGTTCAAACTACTCGGCTGAAGTACAGGCACCAATTATTACTGCAGAAATGAATAGCAACACAACAAGCCAATGTCAGCTGTTTGTTTTCCTTACAGATGCAATGTCAGTTCTGCAAGCCCTCAAAAATGATAAACTGCCAGAGCTTAAGAAAGCCTTGGGCGAACTAAAAGCCGAAAGAAGGGTAGTGCTACAGTGGATACCATCTGCGGCATACCAGGAATTGAGACAACAGACAGGTTGGCAATGGACGGAGCAACACACAAACAATCACCTTCCAAAATAAAAGAAGAAACTTATCCTAGCAATAAGGAAAGTTGACCAAACGAAAGACACCACTTTCTCTATGATATCAGTGTCTTTTACTCGTATATGATTAATCCTAAAAACCACTTTCTCTATGATATCAGTGTCTTTTACTCGTATATGATTAATCCTAAAAACCATTTTCTCTATGATATCAGTGTCTTTTACTCGTATATGATTAATCCTAAAAACCACTTTCTCTATGATATCAGTGTCTTTTACTCGTATATGATTAATCCTAAAAACCATTTTCTCTATGATATCAGTGTCTTTTACTCGTATATGATTAATCCTAAAAACCATTTTCTCTATGATATCAGTGTCTTTTACTCGTATATGATTAATCCTAAAAAACCATTTTCTCTATGATATCAGTGTATTTTACTCGTATATGATTAATCCTAAAAACCACTTTCTCTATGATATCAGTGTCTTTTACTCGTATATGATTAATCCTAAAAACCATTTTCTCTATGATATCAGTGTCTTTTACTCGTATATGATTAATCCTAAAAACCATTTTCTCTATGATATCAGTGTCTTTTACTCGTATATGATTAATCCTAAAAACCATTTTCTCTATGATATCAGTGTCTTTTACTCGTATATGATTAATCCTAAAAACCACTTTCTCTATGATATCAGTGTCTTTTACTCGTATATGATTAATCCTAAAAACCACTTTCTCTATGATATCAGTGTCTTTTACTCGTATATGATTAATCCTAAAAACCATTTTCTCTATGATATCAGTGTCTTTTACTCGTATATGATTAATCCTAAAAACCATTTTCTCTATGATATCAGTGTCTTTTACTCGTATATGATTAATCCTAAAAACCACTTTCTCTATGATATCAGTGTCTTTTACTCGTATATGATTAATCCTAAAAACCACTTTCTCTATGATATCAGTGTCTTTTACTCGTATATGATTAATCCTAAAAACCATTTTCTCTATGATATCAGTGTCTTTTACTCGTATATGATTAATCCTAAAAACCACTTTCTCTATGATATCAGTGTCTTTTACTCGTATATGATTAATCCTAAAAACCACTTTCTCTATGATATCAGTGTCTTTTACTCGTATATGATTAATCCTAAAAACCATTTTCTCTATGATATCAGTGTCTTTTACTCGTATATGATTAATCCTAAAAACCACTTTCTCTATGATATCAGTGTCTTTTACTCGTATATGATTAATCCTAAAAACCATTTTCTCTATGATATCAGTGTCTTTTACTCGTATATGATTAATCCTAAAAACCATTTTCTCTATGATATCAGTGTCTTTTACTCGTATATGATTAATCCTAAAAACCATTTTCTCTATGATATCAGTGTCTTTTACTCGTATATGATTAATCCTAAAAACCATTTTCTCTATGATATCAGTGTCTTTTACTCGTATATGATTAATCCTAAAAACCATTTTCTCTATGATATCAGTGTCTTTTACTCGTATATGATTAATCCTAAAAACCATTTTCTCTATGATATCAGTGTCTTTTACTCGTATATGATTAATCCTAAAAACCACTTTCTCTATGATATCAGTGTCTTTTACTCGTATATGATTAATCCTAAAAACCACTTTCTCTATGATATCAGTGTCTTTTACTCGTATATGATTAATCCTAAAAACCACTTTCTCTGTGATATCAGTGTCTTTTACTCGTATATGATTAATCCTAAAAACCATTTTCTCTATGATATCAGTGTCTTTTACTCGTATATGATTAATCCTAAAAACCACTTTCTCTATGATATCAGTGTCTTTTACTCGTATATGATTAATCCTAAAAACCATTTTCTCTATGATATCAGTGTCTTTTACTCGTATATGATTAATCCTAAAAACCATTTTCTCTATGATATCAGTGTCTTTTACTCGTATATGATTAATCCTAAAAACCACTTTCTCTATGATATCAGTGTCTTTTACTCGTATATGATTAATCCTAAAAACCACTTTCTCTATGATATCAGTGTCTTTTACTCGTATATGATTAATCCTAAAAACCACTTTCTCTATGATATCAGTGTCTTTTACTCGTATATGATTAATCCTAAAAACTACTTTCTCTATGATATCAGTGTCTTTTACACGTATATGATTAATCCTAAAAACCAGTTTCTCTATGATATCAGTGTCTTTTACTCGTATATGATTAATCCTAAAAACCATTTTCTCTATGATATCAGTGTCTTTTACTCGTATATGATTAATCCTAAAAACCATTTTCTCTATGATATCAGTGTCTTTTGCTCGTATATGATTAATCCTAAAAACCATTTTCTCTATGATATCAGTGTCTTTTACTCGTATATGATTAATCCTAAAAACCACTTTCTCTATGATATCAGTGTCTTTTACTCGTATATGATTAATCCTAAAAACCATTTTCTCTATGATATCAGTGTCTTTTACTCGTATATGATTAATCCTAAAAGCCACTTTCTCTATGATATCAGTGTCTTTTACTCGTATATGATTAATCCTAAAAACCACTTTCTCTATGATATCAGTGTCTTTTACTCGTATATGATTAATCCTAAAAACCATTTTCTCTATGATATCAGTGTCTTTTACTCGTATATGATTAATCCTAAAAACCACTTTCTCTATGATATCAGTGTCTTTTACTCGTATATGATTAATCCTAAAAACCATTTTCTCTATGATATCAGTGTCTTTTACTCGTATATGATTAATCCTAAAAACCACTTTCTCTATGATATCAGTGTCCTTTTACTCGTATATGATTAATCCTAAAAACCACTTTCTCTATGATATCAGTGTCTTTTACTCGTATATGATTAATCCTAAAAACCATTTTCTCTATGATATCAGTGTCTTTTACTCGTATATGATTAATCCTAAAAACCACTTTCTCTATGATATCAGTGTCTTTTACTCGTATATGATTAATCCTAAAAACCACTTTCTCTATGATATCAGTGTCTTTTACTCGTATATGATTAATCCGAAAAACCATTTTCTCTATGATATCAGTGTCTTTTACTCGTATATGATTAATCCTAAAAACCACTTTCTCTATGATATCAGTGTCTTTTACTCGTATATGATTAATCCTAAAAACCACTTTCTCTATGATATCAGTGTCTTTTACTCGTATATGATTAATCCTAAAAACCATTTTCTCTATGATATCAGTGTCTTTTACTCGTATATGATTAATCCTAAAAACCACTTTCTCTATGATATCAGTGTCTTTTACACGTATATGATTAATCCTAAAAACCATTTTCTCTATGATATCAGTGTCTTTTACTCGTATATGATTAATCCTAAAAACCATTTTCTCTATGATATCAGTGTCTTTTACTCGTATATGATTAATCCTAAAAACCACTTTCTCTATGATATCAGTGTCTTTTACTCGTATATGATTAATCCTAAAAACCATTTTCTCTATGATATCAGTGTCTTTTACTCGTATATGATTAATCCTAAAAACCATTTTCTCTATGATATCAGTGTCTTTTACTCGTATATGATTAATCCTAAAAACCATTTTCTCTATGATATCAGTGTCTTTTACTCGTATATGATTAATCCTAAAAACCACTTTCTCTATGATATCAGTGTCTTTTACTCGTATATGATTAATCCTAAAAACCATTTTCTCTATGATATCAGTGTCTTTTACTCGTATATGATTAATCCTAAAAACCATTTTCTCTATGATATCAGTGTCTTTTACTCGTATATGATTAATCCGAAAAACCATTTTCTCTATGATATCAGTGTCTTTTACTCGTATATGATTAATCCTAAAAACCACTTTCTCTATGATATCAGTGTCTTTTACTCGTATATGATTAATCCTAAAAACCACTTTCTCTATGATATCAGTGTCTTTTACTCGTATGTGATTAATCCTAAAAACCATTTTCTCTATGATATCAGTGTCTTTTACTCGTATATGATTAATCCTAAAAACCATTTTCTCTATGATATCAGTGTCTTTTACTCGTATATGATTAATCCTAAAAACCACTTTCTCTATGATATCAGTGTCTTTTACTCGTATATGATTAATCCTAAAAACCACTTTCTCTATGATATCAGTGTCTTTTACTCGTATATGATTAATCCTAAAAACCATTTTCTCTATGATATCAGTGTCTTTTACTCGTATATGATTAATCCTAAAAACCACTTTCTCTATGATATCAGTGTCTTTTACTCGTATATGATTAATCCTAAAAACCACTTTCTCTATGATATCAGTGTCTTTTACTCGTATATGATTAATCCTAAAAACCATTTTCTCTATGATATCAGTGTCTTTTACTCGTATATGATTAATCCTAAAAACCATTTTCTCTATGATATCAGTGTCTTTTACTCGTATATGATTAATCCTAAAAACCATTTTCTCTATGATATCAGTGTCTTTTACTCGTATATGATTAATCCTAAAAACCATTTTCTCTATGATATCAGTGTCTTTTACTCGTATATGATTAATCCTAAAAACCATTTTCTCTATGATATCAGTGTCTTTTACTCGTATATGATTAATCCTAAAAACCATTTTCTCTATGATATCAGTGTCTTTTACTCGTATATGATTAATCCTAAAAACCATTTTCTCTATGATATCAGTGTCTTTTACTCGTATATGATTAATCCTAAAAACCATTTTCTCTATGATATCAGTGTCTTTTACTCGTATATGATTAATCCTAAAAACCACTTTCTCTATGATATCAGTGTCTTTTACTCGTATATGATTAATCCTAAAAACCACTTTCTCTATGATATCAGTGTCTTTTACTCGTATATGATTAATCCTAAAAACCACTTTCTCTGTGATATCAGTGTCTTTTACTCGTATATGATTAATCCTAAAAACCATTTTCTCTATGATATCAGTGTCTTTTACTCGTATATGATTAATCCTAAAAACCACTTTCTCTATGATATCAGTGTCTTTTACTCGTATATGATTAATCCTAAAAACCATTTTCTCTATGATATCAGTGTCTTTTACTCGTATATGATTAATCCTAAAAACCATTTTCTCTATGATATCAGTGTCTTTTACTCGTATATGATTAATCCTAAAAACCACTTTCTCTATGATATCAGTGTCTTTTACTCGTATATGATTAATCCTAAAAACCACTTTCTCTATGATATCAGTGTCTTTTACTCGTATATGATTAATCCTAAAAACCACTTTCTCTATGATATCAGTGTCTTTTACTCGTATATGATTAATCCTAAAAACTACTTTCTCTATGATATCAGTGTCTTTTACACGTATATGATTAATCCTAAAAACCAGTTTCTCTATGATATCAGTGTCTTTTACTCGTATATGATTAATCCTAAAAACCATTTTCTCTATGATATCAGTGTCTTTTACTCGTATATGATTAATCCTAAAAACCACTTTCTCTATGATATCAGTGTCTTTTACTCGTATATGATTAATCCTAAAAACCATTTTCTCTATGATATCAGTGTCTTTTACTCGTATATGATTAATCCTAAAAACCACTTTCTCTATGATATCAGTGTCTTTTACTCGTATATGATTAATCCTAAAAACCACTTTCTCTATGATATCAGTGTCTTTTACTCGTATATGATTAATCCTAAAAACCATTTTCTCTATGATATCAGTGTCTTTTACTCGTATATGATTAATCCTAAAAACCACTTTCTCTATGATATCAGTGTCTTTTACTCGTATATGATTAATCCTAAAAACCATTTTCTCTATGATATCAGTGTCTTTTACTCGTATATGATTAATCCTAAAAACCACTTTCTCTATGATATCAGTGTCTTTTACTCGTATATGATTAATCCTAAAAACCACTTTCTCTATGATATCAGTGTCTTTTACTCGTATATGATTAATCCTAAAAACCATTTTCTCTATGATATCAGTGTCTTTTACTCGTATATGATTAATCCTAAAAACCACTTTCTCTATGATATCAGTGTCTTTTACTCGTATATGATTAATCCTAAAAACCACTTTCTCTATGATATCAGTGTCTTTTACTCGTATATGATTAATCCGAAAAACCATTTTCTCTATGATATCAGTGTCTTTTACTCGTATATGATTAATCCTAAAAACCACTTTCTCTATGATATCAGTGTCTTTTACTCGTATATGATTAATCCTAAAAACCACTTTCTCTATGATATCAGTGTCTTTTACTCGTATATGATTAATCCTAAAAACCATTTTCTCTATGATATCAGTGTCTTTTACTCGTATATGATTAATCCTAAAAACCACTTTCTCTATGATATCAGTGTCTTTTACACGTATATGATTAATCCTAAAAACCATTTTCTCTATGATATCAGTGTCTTTTACTCGTATATGATTAATCCTAAAAACCACTTTCTCTATGATATCAGTGTCTTTTACACGTATATGATTAATCCTAAAAACCATTTTCTCTATGATATCAGTGTCTTTTACTCGTATATGATTAATCCTAAAAACCACTTTCTCTATGATATCAGTGTCTTTTACACGTATATGATTAATCCGAAAAACCATTTTCTCTATGATATCAGTGTCTTTTACTCGTATATGATTAATCCTAAAAACCATTTTCTCTATGATATCAGTGTCTTTTACTCGTATATGATTAATCCTAAAAACCATTTTCTCTATGATATCAGTGTCTTTTACTCGTATATGATTAATCCTAAAAACCATTTTCTCTATGATATCAGTGTCTTTTACTCGTATATGATTAATCCGAAAAACTATTTTCTCTATGATATCAGTGTCTTTTACTCGTATATGATTAATCCTAAAAACCACTTTCTCTATGATATCAGTGTCTTTTACTCGTATATGATTAATCCTAAAAACCATTTTCTCTATGATATCAGTGTCTTTTACTCGTATATGATTAATCCTAAAAACCACTTTCTCTATGATATCAGTGTCTTTTACTCGTATATGATTAATCCTAAAAACCACTTTCTCTATGATATCAGTGTCTTTTACTCGTATGTGATTAATCCTAAAAACCATTTTCTCTATGATATCAGTGTCTTTTACTCGTATATGATTAATCCTAAAAACCATTTTCTCTATGATATCAGTGTCTTTTACTCGTATATGATTAATCCTAAAAACCATTTTCTCTATGATATCAGTGTCTTTTACTCGTATATGATTAATCCGAAAAACCATTTTCTCTATGATATCAGTGTCTTTTACTCGTATATGATTAATCCTAAAAACCACTTTCTCTATGATATCAGTGTCTTTTACTCGTATATGATTAATCCTAAAAACCACTTTCTCTATGATATCAGTGTCTTTTACTCGTATGTGATTAATCCTAAAAACCATTTTCTCTATGATATCAGTGTCTTTTACTCGTATATGATTAATCCTAAAAACCACTTTCTCTATGATATCAGTGTCTTTTACTCGTATATGATTAATCCTAAAAACCATTTTCTCTATGATATCAGTGTCTTTTACTCGTATATGATTAATCCTAAAAACCATTTTCTCTATGATATCAGTGTCTTTTACTCGTATATGATTAATCCTAAAAACCATTTTCTCTATGATATCAGTGTCTTTTACTCGTATATGATTAATCCTAAAAACCACTTTCTCTATGATATCAGTGTCTTTTACTCGTATATGATTAATCCTAAAAACCACTTTCTCTATGATATCAGTGTCTTTTACACGTATATGATTAATCCTAAAAACCACTGTCTCTATGATATCAGTGTCTTTTACACGTATGTGATTAATCCTAAAAACCACTTTCTCTATGATATCAGTGTCTTTTACTCGTATATGATTAATCCTAAAAACCACTTTCTCTATGATATCAGTGTCTTTTACACGTATATGATTAATCCTAAAAACCACTTTCTCTATGATATCAGTGTCTTTTACTCGTATATGATTAATCCTAAAAACCACTTTCTCTATGATATCAGTGTCTTTTACTCGTATATGATTAATCCTAAAAACCACTTTCTCTATGATATCAGTGTCTTTTACTCGTATATGATTAATCCTAAAAACCATTTTCTCTATGATATCAGTGTCTTTTACTCGTATATGATTAATCCTAAAAACCATTTTCTCTATGATATCAGTGTCTTTTACTCGTATATGATTAATCCTAAAAACCATTTTCTCTATGATATCAGTGTCTTTTACTCGTATATGATTAATCCTAAAAACCATTTTCTCTATGATATCAGTGTCTTTTACTCGTATATGATTAATCCGAAAAACCATTTTCTCTATGATATCAGTGTCTTTTACTCGTATATGATTAATCCTAAAAACTACTTTCTCTATGATATCAGTGTCTTTTACTCGTATATGATTAATCCTAAAAACCATTTTCTCTATGATATCAGTGTCTTTTACTCGTATATGATTAATCCTAAAAACCATTTTCTCTATGATATCAGTGTCTTTTACTCGTATATGATTAATCCTAAAAACCATTTTCTCTATGATATCAGTGTCTTTTACTCGTATATGATTAATCCTAAAAACCATTTTCTCTATGATATCAGTGTCTTTTACTCGTATATGATTAATCCGAAAAACCATTTTCTCTATGATATCAGTGTCTTTTACTCGTATATGATTAATCCTAAAAACCACTTTCTCTATGATATCAGTGTCTTTTACTCGTATATGATTAATCCTAAAAACCACTTTCTCTATGATATCAGTGTCTTTTACTCGTATGTGATTAATCCTAAAAACCATTTTCTCTATGATATCAGTGTCTTTTACTCGTATATGATTAATCCTAAAAACCACTTTCTCTATGATATCAGTGTCTTTTACTCGTATATGATTAATCCTAAAAACCATTTTCTCTATGATATCAGTGTCTTTTACTCGTATATGATTAATCCTAAAAACCATTTTCTCTATGATATCAGTGTCTTTTACTCGTATATGATTAATCCTAAAAACCATTTTCTCTATGATATCAGTGTCTTTTACTCGTATATGATTAATCCTAAAAACCACTTTCTCTATGATATCAGTGTCTTTTACTCGTATATGATTAATCCTAAAAACCACTTTCTCTATGATATCAGTGTCTTTTACACGTATATGATTAATCCTAAAAACCACTTTCTCTATGATATCAGTGTCTTTTACTCGTATATGATTAATCCTAAAAACCACTTTCTCTATGATATCAGTGTCTTTTACACGTATATGATTAATCCTAAAAACCACTTTCTCTATGATATCAGTGTCTTTTACACGTATGTGATTAATCCTAAAAACCACTTTCTCTATTATATCAGTGTCCGCTACACGCATGTGATTAATCCTAAAAACCACTTTCTCTATGATATCAGTGTCTTTTACACGTATATGATTAATCCTAAAAAACACTTTCTCTATATCAGTGTCCGTTACACGTATATGATTAATCCTAAAAAACACTTTCTCTATATCAGGGTCCGTTACACATATATGATTAATCCTAAAAAACCACTTTCTCTATATCAGTGTCCGTTATACGTATATGATTAATCCGAAAAACCACTTTCTCTATATCAGTGTATTTTACACGTATATGATTAATCCTAAAAACCACTTTCTCTATGATATCAGTGTCCGTTACACGTATATGATTAATCCTAAAAACCATGTTGTCCATGATATCATTTGTTTATATGAAAAATTCATACCATAAAAGTCTTTAATCCACGTCAAGTCTCTTCAATTCTAGCCTTTAATCCACATCAAGTCTCTTCTATTCTAGCCTTTAATCCACGTCAAGTCTCTTTTATTCTATTATGTTGCCCTTAAAAATACGTTATCCATGATATCAGTGTCTACTAGACTACTTTTACTTTTTTCTTTAAAAAACACTTTTTTCAAGATATCATTGTTCACCATGGGATTACTTTTACCTTAAAAATATCCACTTTACTCGTGTCGTGATATCAATGTCTACTATGGGAACACTTATCTTTAAAAAAAAAAAACAACCTTTATCAACAATATATTTATTCCCTACGATATTTCATTGACCTTAAAAAAAAAAAAATGTTATCTATTATATCCGTGTCTTCTATATGAGTACTTTTACATATGTTTATATACACTTTATCCACGATGGCAGTGTCTACTATTTCACTATCTACAACCATCTGCGTTTTTCACTCATCACCGATGGTCATGTCTGATGTTTTTCCCCCCATGCTCCAGCCTCTCTCGTGCCTAACTCATGTTAATTGGAACCATTAACATTCACAACGGGTCGTTTCCAATGTTCTTCCCTTTCAGCATTCGGATAGATACGATAAGAGGTCATGAGCTTTGAAAACCTACAGAATCCGACAACCTACGGCGTGAACGATGACAAAAGACGAGGAAATGTCTTCATAAAGGAAGCCAACGACACAACTGTGACATTCCACTGATTTGAGTTATGACATCCGACTGATTTGAGTTGTGACATCCCACTGATTTGAGCTCGCCACCAGCTCGCGTCAATCGAAAGTCTCAAGTCAAGCATGTAGCACTAATCACTGACTTGTCACAAGTGACGTTGTTTTTCTACCTTTTATGCCGCCTACTTTTTTTAATAACAAATGGGTCTTAACGGATGAACATAGCGGATGTGCCGTTAGTAAAAGAGAGAGAAAAATTGAGAGAAAGAAAGAAAGAAAAACAGACAGACAGACAGACAGGCAGGCAGACAGACAGACAGACAGACAGACAGACAGACAGACAGACAGATAGATAGATAGATAGATATATAGATAGATAGATAGAAAGAGAGAAAGAGAGAGAGAGAAAGAGAGAGAGAGAGAGAGAGAGAGAGAGAGAGGAAAACAAGGGGAGAAGTGCTGGAAGTGGTTCATTCATGCAGCGCTTGTGATGTTTAGCAAATATAATGGGAAGGAGCGGAGACACTGATGTAACATATTTATATTTTTGAATTAGAGACTACGGTTGTGTATGATTTACTGTGTAATCCATTCATCTATACATCCATACAATGACCCACCTGTCTAACATTCCGTGTGCACAGAGTCGCCCACACATCATGTTATACTACTCAGACACCCATCCATCGATCCATCCATTCATCTATCAATTCTCCATTTATCATCGACTTACTGATATATCTATCCATCTACGCATCCTTAAAGCGCGCACACACAGACGCGCACACACAGACGCGTACACACAGACGCGCACACGCACACAGAAATGAATTTGGTCACCTTATAGATGGAAAGGCAGCAACAAAGAAATCTGGCCACACTATCTCACAAACAAGCTGTGACCTCGTACAAAGAAGTCTCTAATACTTCATCCCCAACAGCAGTGCCTACAGCCCAGATAACTTCACTGACAACAGAAGTAAAAAAAAGTGGAATGAAACTCAACACTTTATATATGATTCGGGATCAAGATGCTGAGCAGCGCATGAGCTGCAGTTGTCAGCCACCCATGGCTGACTGCTAGCGTCGGACCAGCGAACCAGAGCTGCCAAGACCCTTCTACACCTCCACGCGGTGATCCTGGATAACAGGCTGAAGCAGGACAGACTGGCTAAGGAGAAGGGATCGAAGATGGAATGCTAAACCCAGTACTCAAAAAATGCTTGCTGAAGTCGGATGTGTTGGAAGGAAATGATGCAAATATCGCAGTCAAGCTGTAAACTACGACACAACGCATTACGTTCTCTGGACTACATTCTGCTGCTTAAGCCCTTTCAGGGTTTGGTAGTGGGAGATTGAAAAGGCATTTAACAGCTGAGACTCTAGGAGCTGCTCAGGCAATGTGGAGTGACCTCTGAAGTTCATGTCCATAATTATTAAAACGTATGCAGATGTTAAACATAGTTCTACATGAGAGCTGGTGCATGACAAGGATGTCTCGCATCACCATTTGTCTTTCTGGTGGGCATTGACTGGATTATGAAGACAACAACACCAAACAACAAAAACTGAATTCAATTAATTCAAAGCAACTTGCTGATCTTGATTGTGCTGATGAACTAGCTCTTATGTCCCTAAAACATTATCAAACATGAAATAAAATAAGTATACTTGATGAGAGGTCACTGCTGGTGGGGTGAGACTGACAAAGCACAGGAAAAAAAATATGAGAACAAATACAATTAACGACAGACAATCAAATTGTGTTGGGAGACTCCTACACGATGTGGAATCATTCATATATCTTGGTAGCAAAAGTGGGAGGTATGGAAAAGATATCAAAATGTCACACCCTGTACAAGCCAGGCTTTTATAATAAAAAAAACAAGATTACTAAGGTTTTTAAATCAACATCAGGAATCAAGATGCTGAGCAGTGCAAGAGCTACAGCGGTCAGCCACCCATAGCTGTCTGCTAGCGTGAAGGCCAGCGAACCAGAACTGTCAAGACTCTTATCCACTTCCACGTAATGATCCTGGATAACAGGTTGCAACAAGGCACTGACTAAGGAGAAAGGATCAAATAGAGAAGGCTAACCCACTACCGAGAAATGCCTGCTGAAGTTCGATGTGTCGTCCAAAGCTGTAAACTACGATACTATGGATTACGTTCTCCAGAGAACATCCTGCTACATGCAAAGCCATTTTCAGGGCTTGGTAGGAGAACTGACTCAGGAGACTGAGAATGAACAAAGAAAAATAAGGAGAGAAGATACAGTACAGTGAATGAGTTGAAAACAGTTGTAGACTTTTAGCTGGTTGCTTGCATCAGGGTCAGTGAACCAGAGCTGACCAAGACCCTATTCTGCCTCCAAGCAATGGCCCTGGAAACAGGCTACACTAGTATAGTCTGGCTAAGAGGATTGGAATCGAAGGCAAACCTGGTGCCAAAAATAACCAGCTGAAATCGGATGTGTCGGGCCAAAAGCTGCAGATATCACAGTCTCGCTGAAAAACTATGACACAGAGTAACAATGTCTTTTTTAGGATTCTCCATGCAACGCACATGACATAAAAGTCTGAGCCGTCATGTTTATAATACATTCAAGATTGACATAGGGAACCTTGGACCCGTGGCACAGCTGCCATGACAAAGGAACACGTTTTGTAGTTACTGCCCATCATACTCTAGTGAAAAGAGTAGACTGTGACACAACAACTAATGTTCTTGCGTGAGAAAAAACAGAAAGTGTACATAGACTCGAGTTAAGTGCTGCATTTTTTAGAGTCACTGAAGACGAACGAGGAACACATTCCAGAAGACCTAGATCCACACCACTAGGCCGGTTGCTTTAGCAGTCAAAGGGAAATAATCGATAACAAATAATAACTGCAAGTACACTTACACAGTTATCCCTCACACAAAATTCACTTCTAGTGACATGTATATGGGACCAGATTTAAAACGTCGAGCCTTCTGAGCTGGCAAATTTTAAAAAAAATTAAACCATACACTGTGTTGTAGAGCTAAAGTCCCTGACATATGATATTTATTAAAGAATAAAGCAATATTTATACCAACTCTGTACTACCACAGAAAGACCTGGTTAATCCAAGGCACAGGAGAAGAACATTAGAAAGTATGAAATTAAATGCCTAAGAAAAGCTACCAAGTTACTAGTGCAGACAGAATGAGAAATGATAACACAAATATTGTGAGAACTACTAGTGCAGAATACGTAGCAAGACCAACACAAAATGATGGTTTGGTTGTCCTCTTACGAGACTGCAACCTAAACTACCACTGAACGATCACAACACAAGAAGATATGACTGCAAGACACAAGGAACGCCACGTGACAAATAAGTAGATGACACAACAGAAATGCAACAACATGGGCTTACAACGACAGCTCCAATAAATTTGAATTGAGAACGGTAACTTCAGCTCCCCCTAACACTTGACAGAACAAGTGGATGAACAGAGAAAAGTTAAGAAAGCCATCAAAGAATTTTCTATGAAAATATCCTCATCTACATATCTATACCGAGGAAAATGTTATTGGTCTACATATCTTTACTGAGGAAAATGTCATTTGTCTTCACATCTTTACTGAGGAAAATGTCATTGTCTTCACATCTTTACTGAGGAAAATTCATTTGTCTACATATCTTTACTGAGGAAAATGTCATTGGTTTACACATGTTTACTGAGGAAAATGTTATTGGTCTACATATCTTTACTGAGGAAAATGTCATTGGTTTACACATGTTTACTGAGGAAAATGTCATTTGTCTACATATCTTTACTGAGGAAAATGTTATTGGTCTACATATCTTTACTGAGGAAAATGTCATTGGTTTACACATGTTTACTGAGGAAAATGTCATTGTCTTCACATCTTTACTGAGGAAAATTCATTTGTCTACATATCTTTACTGAGGAAAATGTCATTGGTTTGCACAACTTTACTGAGGAAAATGTCATTTGTCTACATATCTTTACTGAGGAAAATGTAATTTGTCTACACATCTTTACTGAGGAAAATGTTATTGGTCTACATATCTTTACTGAAGAAAATGTCATTGGTTTACACATCTTTACTGAGGAAAATGTCATTGGTTTACATATCTTTACTGAGGAAAATGTTATTGGTCTACACATCTTTACTGAGGAAAATGTCATTGGTGTACACATGTTTACTGAGGAAACTGTCATTGGTTTACACATCTTTACTGAGGAAAATGTCATTGGTTTACACATCTTTACTGAGGAAAATGTCATTGGTGTACACATGTTTACTGAGGAAAATGTCATTTGTCTACATATCTTTACTGAGGAAAATGTTATTGGTCTACATATCTTTACTGAAGAAAATGTCAATGTCTAAACATCTACTAAGGGGAAAAGAGCAGAGTGAATAAAATGCTGAAAATCAACACCTGTACAAGCATTCTGATCTTTGGTTGAGATTTAGAAATTAATGAACACAGATCTTAAATCTACTTCTAACTGTTTGTAGACTTTCAGACGTCAATTTGAAATGATCTAAAGACAGCTGGATAGGATACGGTTATATGTATATCTATAGAGTTGGTCCAGGAACAGTACAACACTACCATAATATGTTGTCTTTCAATTGTGTCAGACATTTTCACAGAATATACTCAGTAGTTTATTTGATCAGTATCAGATCTACACTCACGTGTAGTGCCTGTCTTAAGTTTGTTAAACAGATGGTATCTCAGTATGTTGTGGTCTGTGAGAGATGTGAAGATTACCACTTGTAAATAAACACAAACTAAATAAACACATGTACAGGCTTCGTCAGTTTATCTCACCATTGGTGTGGTGCATATATGTCAACAACCTCCAGTTTGAGAATGGAGATGGAAGCAGTGACCTCAGCATTAAGATGGCTATCCGAGACCCCTTTGACAATGGCAATCATCGTGACTGACGTGCAAGCCATACTTCAGAAGGTACAGAAAGGATGGCTGAGGTGGGAGTTGATAACAGCTGTTGAGGATTCAAGCCTCCAGGGATTGACATGGATCTACTGTCCTGATCATGGTGGGGTTCAGGGCAGCGAAAGAGCTGACATCTTGGCTTCACAAGCTCCCATCATAGATATGCTAGTTATAGATAGGAATGACATTTTGAAATCAATCAACAACCGCCTGATGGATGATAACACTGAAACAGATGAATCAGCAATCCACAGGCCTCAATCTTTTGGCATCAACTGAGGTTCGAGCGGAGTGAGGCGCATGAGAGGACAGAGCAAGAGAGTGTACAACCAGCGATCTGCAGGGACCATCAGCATCCAGACCCTGCACCACTTGCTGAGGTGGACTGAGAACCTATGGTAGTGTCTATTTGACAGCACTTAAGAGACTCCCCCAAGCTGTCCTTCAATCACTTTTTTGGATGCCCCTATGATCTCATGCGTCTCTCAGCTCACTAAACAGGAGCCTCTTTGGGAGTTCCTCCCTTGACATTCATGCAAAGTGGCCAGCCCATCTCAGTTGGGCTTTCTGCAAAAATGCATGAAGACTAGCCATGCTTATTCTGGATAGGACTTCATTATTTGTGATATTGTCCCGCCAGTATGTGTCCCAGAAAGATCATGTGGCACTGATTTAATCTCCTGAAGTCTCAAGCGTAGACTGTCCAGCTCTGGCAGGGTGAGGAGAATGGCAGCATGGTTGACCTTCAGCCTAATTGTAATGCTGATCCCTCAATATTTTCCCCCCCCACGGTCAAAAGTATTCTACCAAAAAGTATGAAAAACAAATTCTCTAAGCAGAAAAACTTGGTCTTACACACTCACCTTCTCTCATTCTGACACTATTGGGTCCTCCCTCCATGACTGGGGTTTCTATCATTGCATCTTCCAGTGTCTTCCTGAGACGGTCATCTTCCTCCTCACTGCCTCCAGGCTGGCGTGTTATGTTGGACTCTGTCCACTCACTGTACACATCACTCAGGATAGGGGACTGCTCATAGCTCCCTAGTGCATGAACATAGATAATATCTGCTATAATCTATTTGAAAAATATAGATAGAATAGAGACATTTTATGCTATTTATCTGAGAAATATAGATAAAATAGAGGTATTTTGTTCTATAATTTACCAGAGAAATTAAGATAAAGTAGAAGTATTTTCTGCTACAATCTACTGAAGAAATATAAAGCAGATTTTTCTGGTATAATCTAATGGAGTATTAAAGATAAAGTATATATTTTCTGCTTTAATCGACTTGAGAATAGATAAAGTATATATTTTCTGCTATAATCTATGCAAGAATTATAGATTAAGTAGATATTTTCTCCGATCATCTACTTCAGAATGGATAAATTATATATTCTGCTATAATGTACCTCAGAAATAGTTATATTTTTTATTTCAATCTACATAAAAATGTAAAGTATAAATAATATGATGAAAGACAAATAATATGATAAAAGACAAATAATATGATGAAAGACAAATAATATGATGAAAGACTGAGAAAAAACGGCCTACAGTGTCAACAAAGGGAAGAAAAAGGAGAAAGAAGAAAAAGGAGAAAGAAGAAAAAGGAGAAAGAAGAAAAAGGAGAAAGAAGAAAAAGGAGAAAGAAGAAAAAGGAGAAAGAAGAAATGGTTAACAGTTAATCAAGGGAAAGGATAGAGGACGGCGTGGGCTAGTGCTTAAGTGAAGCGGATCACAAGCCTAAGGTGCTGGGTTCGATCCCCATCACAGCACCAGCCATTATCCCAGGGAAGCACAGCCTTAGAAAATGCAGGAAAAAGCAGACCCTCACATACAATGTATGCTGAAGTCAGATGCACCGGGCCGACAAGGCACAAAATAAAACCCGCAGTGCAATGCACACCGACTCTGGGATTAGAGAAAATAAGGCAGATAAATTAGACTATAACAAGTTTTTTCAGTTTAGATGGCTTAAAGAACAAGCAGGCACAGCTACACATTAATTTAAGACAGATTCAAATTAGATATTAGGAAATATTGTTATAGTTAGAGAGTGGTGAATGCTTGAAATACATTGAAACAGGAAATAGCAGGAGGAAGATCAGTTAATGCATTCAGGAATAAATTGAATGCACATACTTACTTTTAGATCAAGTAAAGTAATAAAAACTGGTTGTATACAGACTTCACAGAGTCTTCTAAGCCAGCATAACGAAGTTAAGTCAGGTTAAGAAGAATTAGAAGATTAAAGTATAAGAACACCTGGCATAAAAGAGTGGAAGAAGAGACTAGAGCAGCATGTAGTCTCAAGGATGGAACTTTAAAACTATCAAGGAAGCCCTATAGCCTAGTGGGCATAAGAAGGCTTATGTTCAGAACATTACATCAGAAAGTTACATTAACATATGGACCTGGATAGTTTAGATACGATACCAATACTATTGTATGTGGGGAAAAATGTACAGCATACCTGCTTCAATACTGACAAGGCATATCTTCATACCTGCTTCAATACTGACAAGGCATATTTTCATATCTGCTTCAATACTGACAAGGCATATCTTCATATCTGCTTCAATAATAATAATAATAGCTGTCCATCGTTGTCGATGAGGACCGCCGACATCATCCTTGTCACAGATTTCCCTGTTGGGTGTGGGTGCGCATGTGGCTGAACAGGCCAATGCGAGCACGAAAACCTCTGCTACATATCGGGCACACGAGGATTGTAGAAGGGGATGGTGCTCGGGATTTCCGCGTCTCGCGTCTGCTCTGGGCTTTCACAACACGGTCATCTTCACCGGCAGCTACACCCGATTTGACTGCGCTTCTCCAGTCAGATCTGTTTTGCGCAAGACATTCCCAGGTGTCGATGTCTATCTGGCAACTTTTTAGTGAGTCCTTTAGACCGTCTTTAAAACGTTTCTTTGGGCGCCCCCTCTCGCGCCATCCCTCTATCAGCTCGCCGTAGAGAAGCTTCTTTGGGAGCCGCTCGTCTGACATACGGACGGGGTGTCCGGCCCATCCTATTCGTGCTTTTTCTAGCAGTGCATGGATGTTGGGCATGTTAGCCCTCGAGAGAACCTCGATGTCAGTGACACGATCTTGCCATCGGATGTGGAATATTCGCCTCAGGCAACCTGTGTGGAAGTGGTTTAACCTCCTTGCATGTCCAGAGTATACAGTCCAGCTTTCGCAAGCGTATAGTAGGGTTGGAATGATGGTTGCACGGTAGACTTTGAGTTTGGTCTTGACGCTGTTGCCACGACGTGCCCAGACCATCGAGCCCATTCTACCAAAGGCTGTGCTGTCCTTTGCTATTCTGCTTGCCACCTCATCGTCTTGGCTGACAGATCTCGACAGCGTGCTGCCCAGATATGTGAATTTGTCTACGGCATTCAACGTCTGCCCGCTGACTGTAGTCTCTGGTTTTGTGTACGGCATGCCTGGTGCTGGTTGGTACATGACCTCTGTTGTTTTGGCATTTATTGTCAGGCCAAAATTTTTGCATGCGGCAGAGAACTGGTCCATTCCAACCTGCATGTTCAGTTCTGAGTTGCTCATTAGAGCGCAGTCGTCAGCAAATACAAGTTCCCTGATTATGTCGCCAGCCACTTTGGTTTTGGCCTTCATTCTTCTGGAATTGAGTAATTTACCATCTGTGCGGTACTTTATGGATATTCCAAGCTCCAATGATATGAAGACGTCTGTCATCGTGGCAGCTAACATCATAATGAACAAAGTCAGGGCGAGTACACATCCTTCAGTACACGAGCACACATGCCTTCGTGTAGCTGTTTTACCATTGTTATGAACTTGTTGGGGCAGCCAAACTTAGACACAGCCCTCCTCTGTTAACTGTATCAAATGCCTTTGTCAAATCAATAAATGTGGTGTACAAGGCCTGATTTTGTTCTCGACACTTCTCTTGTACTTGGCGAGCGGCAAAAATCATGTCCACTGTTCCTCTTCCAGCTCTGAATCCACATTGGCTTTCTGGGAGGTGGTGGCTTTGTTCAAGGTGTTTGTTGAGCCTGTTTAGCAGTAAGTGAGCTAGGATCTTGCCTGCTACAGAGAATAGCGATATTCCACGATGATTGTCGCATTCCTGACTGTTGCCTTTTCTTTTGTACAGGTGAACGATTGAGGCGTCCTTTAGCTCCTGCGGAATTTTTCCTTCAGCCCACATGTGACAGAAGAGTTCAGTGATCCTTCTGGTGAGGGATGGGCCAGCCGTCTTATATACCTCTGCTGGTATTGCATCAGCTCCTGGAGCTTTTCCTATAGATAGTGAACTGATTGCCCTGTCTACTTCCTCCTCAGTAATGACTTCATCCAACGCCATGTTCAGTTCCACCTGCGGCATTCGCCGGATGGCCTCTTCAATTATGGACGATGGGTGGTTTAGTATTTTTGCAGAAGTGGTCTGCCCATCTGTCTAGAATCTGAACCTTATCTGTTAGCAGTACCCCTTCCGCACTGCGAACTGGAGTATTACTAGAGGGCTGCGGGCCGTAGAGAGCTTTCAGTGCCTCGTAAAACCGTTTGGTGTCATGACGCTCGGCGAACATCTCAATTTCGTCAGCTCTTTTGCTGAGCCAGGAGTCTTGCATTTCTCTAAGCCTGGTCTGGACAGCTTTTGTTACCGGAGATGGTGTGTCCCTCTGGTATTCCCTGTGCGCTTCATGTTTTTGCATCGAGAAGGCCCTGTGTTTCCAGATCGTTCTCATCAAACCAGTCCTTATGCTTGCGCGTGAGTGGCCCAATGTGTTTAACAGCTGTATCGTAGAGTGTGTTTCTCAATGATGCCCAGTTCTCTTCGATGTCGTTCTTTTCAAAACGAAGCTCAGATAGTCTGCCCTCAAGCTCTTCCTGGAAGCCTCCTCTATTGGGTTCGTATTTCAGCTGAGAGACATTTAGCCTCCTCAGTGGTTTCTTTCCCTGGGGGCGTATTTTGGGCTGGATCTTGAAGTTTAGCTTGGCAATGACAAGTCGATGGTCGGTCCAACATTCTGCACTACACATGCTCTTCATTACCATAGCATCCGCTCGATCCTTACGTCTGATGATAATGTAGTCAATGAGGTACTAGTGGCGGGACCTTGGGTGCATCCATGTGGTTCTATTTCGGACAGGAAGTCGGAAAGCTGTGTTTGTAATGAGTAGTTCATTTGCGGCACATGTCCTCAGAAGGAGCAGTCCGTTACTATTGCATTTTCCGATACCATGTCTGCCAATGGCCCCCTCCCAGGCTGTATGGTCTGTGCCAACCCTAGCGTTAAAATCATTGAGGATGACCAGTTTGTCAGATTTGGGGATTGCAGCGATGAGCGCCTCAAGGTCCTCATAAAACTTATCTTTTGTTTCCTGAGGATTTTCTCGGTAGCCCTTCCCTTCTCTTTTATCGCTGGGGTGGAGCTTTGAGGTATCTGTTTCTGAGTGCATTTGTTTGTGTATTCTTCTTCCACCTCTCGTTCCTCTGGTCTTTCGCCTTGATTGTATACTTGTGAGTTCCGATGCCTCCTCGGTTAAGTGTATTTTCAGCACGCGCAACAGATGTAGATCTGAGTTTGAAGGGACGTAGTGTGCTGATCGAAGCGCGATGAGCTCCTTTCTGAAGTACCGTATGTTTGACGTGGTCAGGATGACCTCCTTCGTTTCAGTGTTCATGATTCGTTATCTGGGTCACGATACAGCACGGAGCGACACTAGCTTTTGACCGGGTCAAGTTTCGGCCACGCTTTGTCCCATCGAAACTGTTCACATTAGTCTACCTTTCACGACTAAAAATACAGTGTTATATACTTCGTTGCATCACTTCTTTCACATTAGTAAGGTTAATTCACAAGTCGGCACATTTATATCCAGGAATCACGTTAATAATCCGAGAGTTATCGTAGAAAACACAAACAAAACACCGTTTTATCAAGAGGGAAATCGACTGCGACCATGTCCGGCGCCATCTTGACCCCATAATACTGACAAAGCATATCTTCATATCTGCTTCAATACTGACAAGGCATATCTTCATATCTGCTTCAATACTGACAAGGCATATCTTCATACCTGCTTCAATACTGACAAGGCATATCTTCATACCTGCTTCAATACTGACAAGGCATATCTTCATATCTGCTTCAATACTGACAAGGCATATCTTCATACCTGCTTCAATACTGACAAGGCATATCTTCATACCTGCTTCAATACTGACAAGGCATATCTTCATATCTGCTTCAATACTGACAAGGCATATCTTCATATCTGCTTCAATACTGACAAGGCATATCTTCATATCTGCTTCAATACTGACAAGGCATATCTTCATATCTGCTTCAATACTGACAAGGCATATCTTCATATCTGCTTCAATACTGACAAGGCATATCTTCATATCTGCTTCAATACTGACAAGGCATATTTTCATATCTGCTTCAATACTGACAAGGCATATTTTCATATCTGCTTCAATACTGACAAGGCATATCTTCATACCTGCTTCAATACTGACAAGGCATATCTTCATATCTGCTTCAATACTGACAAGGCATATCTACATATCTGCTTCAATACTGACAAGGCATATCTTCATATCTGCTTCAATACTGACAAGGCATTTCTTCATGTCTGCTTCAATACTGACAAGGCATATCTTCATATCTGCTTTAATACTGACAAGGCATATCTTCATATCTGCTTCAATACTGACAAGGCATATCTTCATATCTGCTTCAATACTGACAAAGCATATCTTCATATCTGCTTCAATACTGACAAGGCATATCTTCATATCTGCTTCAATACTGACAAGGCATATCTTCATATCTGCTTCAATACTGACAAGGCATTTCTTCATGTCTGCTTCAATACTGACAAGGCATATCTTCATATCTGCTTTAATACTGACAAGGCATATCTTCATATCTGCTTCAATACTGACAAGGCATATCTTCATATCTGCTTCAATACTGACAAAGCATATCTTCATATCTGCTTCAATACTGACAAGGCATATCTTCATATCTGCTTCAATACTGACAAGGCATATCTTCATATCTGCTTCAATAAGGGAGAGTGTAAGGTAAGACACACCTCCTACATGTTTCAATATAGGCAACGCATACCTATATATTTACTTCACTATAGAGAAAATTTAAGAAAAGGTATACATTTATACCTCTTTCAATGTAGATAAGACATACTCTTATAATCACTTAAATATGGAAAAGTTGTAAGAAAATGCATACCCTTATGCCTCTTTCAATATAGACAAGAATTACCTATATATCTCTTTCAATATTGACAAGATATACTCACATATCTCTTTCAATATAGACAAGACATACCCACATACCTGCTTCAATATAAAGGGGCACAGAGCTGGCACTCCTACCAGGGCTTGTGGTACGCTCGCTTGTAGAAGATCGTCTGTATGCTGGCCTTGTATTGGGCATAGCCACAGGGCTTGACCGGCTGGGGTGTAGCCTATACAAGCACAAAGAAACCAATTAATGCACTCTGATCCCAAAACACGGTGTGTTACTGCGGCGTGAAATGGTGAGTATGCTTAGAATAGTACACTGTAACCTGCCAAGCATGTTGTAAGAGATGACTAAGGAGGGTTCGGGTATGTAGTCAGCTATCATACAATATAAGCTAACATAAAATGAACAAAAACCTCTACACTCTAGGGTAGAAGAGGAGCGGCAAACCTCTACACTCTAGGGTAGAAGAGGGGCGCCAAACCTCTACACTCTAGGGTAGAAGAAGAGCGGCAAACCTCTACACTCTAGGGTAGAAGAGGAGCGACAAACCTCTACACTCTAGGGTAGAAGAGGACCGGCAAACCTCTACACTCTAGGGTAGAAGAGGAGCGACAAACCTCTACACTCTAGGGTAGAAGAGGAGCGACAAACCTCTACACTCTAGGGTAGAAGAGGAGCAGCAGAGTCAAAGTCAAGCATCTATGGCTGATCCCATTGTAGCAGAAATGTCAAGGTTGTACCGTAGAAGAAACTGTCATCAGGTATCGTCTTCTTCGTCATTCTTCTTCGTCATTCTTCTTCGTCGTTCATCCTCAGATCAAGCCCCCGGTTTCTCTGACAAAAGTCACTGTTGTATTTTGTCCCGGTACAGTTGTTGTGTCCCATCTGTCTTGTGAGGCTAGTATTGATCTCTCTCATCCACTGTGTGTGTGCACTTTTGTAGGATGTGTTCCTCCATGGTCACAGTATGCTACCGACATGGACACCTGTCATCTGTACCAATCTTGCTCTTCTCTAGTTCAATCATGGTAGATGTCTTCTTTTTAGAAGTTGGATTGCTGGTCAGCCCATTTTGCCCTGAAGTTGGCTTTAATTATGGTCCTTGCCTCATTATATGTAATGTTCAGATTCGTTTGTGGAGAAGCTACTCCACACTTTGATAGTCTGCAGCTTCATTATCATCGATACTGCAGTGGGAGGGGACCAACAATGATTGATCTTGGGTGTTCTGCTAAGAGCTGTGTTAGGGAGTATATGGGTGTTGGGTATGAGGTGATAAAAGCTTCATTTGTACTGGGTCTCAGTAAGTCAGGTACCAATTTACAGCAGAGTGGACTAGAGTGTGTTGCTGCCAATTAGTGATTTCAGCTTGTTTCCTTATCAATGTCTAATGTTCCCACTACGGATCACTTCATATACTTACATTTAACATCAATAATCTGTTTTAGTTCCCTAAGGAATATTGTTGTTGTTTAATGCCCACAATGTGTATATGGGTGCACAGATCTTTGGTGCACCCTGAAAATGGCATTAAGGGGCAGGTTTGAGTAAATGAGTGCACAGATCTTTGGTGCACCCTGACAATGGCATTAAGTGGCAGGTTTGAGTAGATGGGTGCACAGATCTTTGGTGCACCCTGAAAATTGCGTTAAGTGGCAGGTTTGAGTAAATGAGTGCACAAATCTTTGGTGCACCCTGAAAATGGTGGCAGGTTGTAGTAGCTTTCCTCACATTCTGAGCAAGTTGATGAAAGTTATTGTTGTTGTTGTTTAATGCCCACAATGAGTATGTTCAATCTATTGTTCACCCTGACAATGGTGTTAAGTGGTGGGCAGTAGTGACTTTCCTCATATTCTGCGCGTGTTGATGAAGGTGGGCTGTAGACCTCCAGGCAGTTGTGCTATGCTAGGCCTCATCTACTTGTCACTCACTACAATGGGGATCCCCTAAGAAATATAGACCTGCAACATCTTATCATCCTCATCCTCATCCTCATCCTCATCAATCCATCTGGTTCCCCTTGGAATATATAGGATTGTAATGGATGCTCCCTAGCTGTTCAGAATTTTGTCCCACAAAACTCCAGCTGCGCTGGTGTCTACTTTCACCATTATTATCTGGTGTTCCTTGGCCTCTTTACTCATCTCTTTTCCTGTGGGTTTCAATTCAAAGTATATCTGGACATATTGTCAGGTTTCTTTCTGGAGGTGTGTCTTATTTATCTCCATTTTCTCTCCCCGATATCCTGCTGCATAGTTTGATGCAGTTCCTTAACTCATACCAGTGTTTGCTACTACTTCTGTCAATTTAATACCAAGTATGTAATGTGGATAACTATTTATTAAGGATGTTAGAACATTTGCTTTCACAAATTTATATTTGTTGTCATAAACTTTAATTCCACCCATGATAGGCTGTTACCACTCTTCTCCAAGTTTCTTTTAAGACCCCATTCTCTTTACTTATGTTGTGGGCTCAGCCGAAGGCATAATCTAGTTCCTACAAGATGAGGTACCTGGCCACATCTCCATGTGACTTAAGTCTCCTCTACAACAAGCTTGGCAGGATACTTTGTATACATAGCCCTTTTTTCAAGTCTGCAGTAACACATGGATTATATAGACATGTAAATAACCTATTATGTGTTCTGGTATCATGTACAGCTGGCAGGTATGGTGCCTAGTCCTATCAGTGACGAACGATAAACTCGGAAGTCCTGTGCACTAGCTGTGCACACTAAAGACCTCCCTGGCAGTTAAAAATGGAAAAGAGTAAACTGTTAGTTGTTGTCTATGTAAGAATTCTAAAGGTAATGAAATCTCTACCCAATGGTGACCTACATGAAGGCCAAAAGGAAGTCATTGTGCAAGGACACAGCGGACCAGTCACCTATTTGCCTGCACACTTCATTGCAGGTATGTAAAAAATGGGATCCGTTCATCCAACCCTCTCCCCCCCCTCATCTCCACCCCCCCCCCCCCCCCCCCCCCCCACTCGTCTCCCCCAGTGATAGTGGAGGAGTAACTAAGGAATGAGATTGTGAACTCATGCAGTTGTGAGTTCTAGAGTATTTTGTTCAGCATGATGAGGTTGCCTGCGCCAACATGCGCCAACAATCCTTAACCGCTGCCTACTACACTCATAGTTGGGTGCAAAGAGACCTACTCTTTGCTCTCAAATAAGGACCTCGGGTTGAAATTGCAGCAGTGGCTGAGCTTATAGCAGCCAGTGACTCATAGCTAGTTTTTTGCATTGTCAATGGCCCTTAACTGACCAAGACCCTATTCCGCTTTCAAGTGGCAACCCTGAAAACAAACTGCACTTATGCTGCCTGGCTAAGAGATTACGGATCAAAGAGCAAAGACAAACCTAGTCCCCAAAATGTTGTGCTGAAATTGGATGTGTCAGGCCGAAAGGCGCAGATGTCACAGCCTTGCTGTCTGTAAACTACGACACAACGACACGAACGCCCTTTTCAGGATCAATGGCGAAGAACAAGAAATAAGGGCCTCACCTCTCTCCCTTGCAAGCTACACCTCCCCCCTCCACTTCTGGATCCACATGTGACAGAGAATCTGTGTGGGCTTACCTCAGACTTTCTGGGTCGCAATCATCTGTCAGAATGTCCATCGTTGTAACCTGGGTCTCTGGACTGCTGGAGAAAGTGGATGGCGATGAGGATGACAAGACTGTGGTTGTCTGAGGGTTTTGGTAGGTTTTAAAGGAAAACTGAGGCCCCATCCAAAGTCTTCGGTGTGGGCCAACATGTGTAATTATCTCCACCTGAGGAATAGGCATCGTCTTGTAGCTGTCATACATAATTTCAGCATCAAAGGTTGTGGTAATTCATACATGTGTGCTATGTGTAAAAATAGTGGGAGAACTGTAAGGAGGAGGAGCCACACTGTTGGAGATGGAAACATTTGGAGAGAGGCACACTGATGGAGATGGGAACATTTGGAGAGAGGCACACTGATGGAGATGGGAACATTGGGAGAGAGACACACTGATGGAGATGGGAACATTGTGAGAGAGACACACTGATGGAGATGGGAACATTGGGAGAGAGGCACACTGATGGAGATGGGAACATTGGGAGAGAGGCACACTGATGGAGATGGGAACATTGGGAGAGAGGCACACTGATGGAGATGGGAACATTGGGAGAGAGGCACACTGATGGAGATGGGAACAGTTGGAGAGAGAGACACTGATGGAGATGGGAGCAGTTGGAGAGAGACACACTGATGGAGATGGGAACATTGGGAGAGAGACACACTGATATAAATGAGACCATTTGGAGAGAGACACACTGATGGAGATGGGAACATTGGGAGAGAGGCACACTGATGGAGATGGGAACATTGGGAGAGAGGCACACTGATGGAGATGGGAACATTGGGAGAGAGGCACACTGATGGAGATGGGAACATTGGGAGAGAGGAACACTGATGGAGATGGGAACATTGGGAGAGAGGCATACTGATGGAGATGGGAACATTGGGAGAGAGGCACACTGATGGAGATGGGAACATTTGGAGAGAGGCACACTGATGGAGATGGGAACATTGGGAGAGAGACACACTGATGGAGATGGGAACATTGGGAGAGAGACACACTGATGGAGATGGGAACAGTTGGAGAGAGACACACTGATGGAGATGGGAACATTGGAAGAGAGACACACTGATATAAATTAGACCATTTGGAGAGAGACACACTGATAGAGATGGGAACAGTTGGAGAGAGACACACTGATGTAGATGGGAGCATTTGGAGAGACACACTGATGTAGATGGGAACATTTGGAGAGGGACACACTGATAGAGATGGGAACAGTTGGAGAGAGACACACTGATGTAGATGGGAGCATTTGGAGAGACACACTGATGTAGATGGGAACATTTGGAAAGGGACACACTGATAGAGATGGGAACAGTTGGAGAGACACACTGATGTAGATGGGAGCATTTGGAGAGACACACTGATGTAGATGGGAGCATTTGGAGAGACACACTGATGTAGATTAGAACAGTTGGAGAGACACACTGATGTAGATGGGAGCATTTGGAGAGACACACTGATGTAGATGGGAGCAGTTGGAGAGACACACTGATGTAGATGGGAGCAGTTGGAGAGACACACTGATGTAGATTAGAACAGTTGGAGAGACACACTGATGTAGATGGGAGCATTTGGAGAGACACACTGATGTAGATGGGAGCAGTTGGAGAGACACATATGTAGATGGGAGCAGTTGGAGAGACACACTGATGTAGATGGGAGCATTTGGAGAGACACACTGATGTAGATGGGAGCAGTTGGAGAGACACACTGATGGAGATGGGGACAGTTGGAGAGAGACACTGATGGAGATGGGAACAGTTGGAGAGAGACACTGATGGAGATGGGGACAGTTGGAGAGAGACACACTGATGGAGATGGGGACAGTTGGAGAGAGACACACTGATGGAGATGGGAACAGTTGGAGAGAGACACACTGATGGAGATGGGAACATTTGGAGAGAGACACACTGATGGAGATGGGAACATTTGGAGAGAGACACACTGATGGAGATAAGAATATTGGGATAGAGGCACGCTGAGGGAAATGGAAACAATGGAAGAATGACATCAGCATGTACATATTCACATACAAAAAAATGTGTATTGTGACAATCTTTAAATATCACAATTGTGTGAATGATATCACAATTTTTCATTCTCTTCTTCTTCATTCGTTCTCAAGCTCTTCCTACCTAGTCTAGAAAATGACTTTGCAAGTAATAGGATGTTGTCTGGAAAACGGTGGAGAAGGGTCTTGGCAGCTCTGGTTCACTGACCTTGACACTAGCAGTCAGCTATGGGTCGCTGACCACTACAGCTCATGCACTGCTCATCAGCTTGATCCCATTTATCAATCAAAAATATATATTGAAGTTGGATAGGTCCTGTGACTGTTGAGTGTAATTTGTGAAACCAAGAGACAGAATAACAAAGATAGATGATACTGCATCATTAAATATATTATTATATACTGTATGCCGGGGCGATTCAACATCATCATGTATAACTTTCACAAGTGATGGACAATCACCCAGACCAGTCCGTACAGCACAGAGAGAGAAATCACATGTGGGACCTAACTTTCTTTCTCATTAAAGGTATGCTCTGACCTGACCTACTAATCACATGTGAGATCTAACTTTCGTTCATGATAAAGGTATGCTCTGACCTGATCTACTAATCACATTTGAGACCCTTCCCTTCATGATAAAGGTATGCTCTGACCTGATCTACTAATCACATATGAGACCCTTCCCTTCATGATAAAGGTATGCTCTGACCTGATCTACTAATCACATATGAGATCCTTCCCTTCATGATAAAGGTATGCTCTGACCTGACCAACTAATCACATATGAGACCCTTCCCTTCATGATAAAGGTATGCTCTGACCTGATCTACTAATCACATATGAGACCCTTCCCTTCATGATAAAGGTATGCTCTGACCTGATCTACTAATCACATATGAGACCCTTTCCTTCATGATAAAGGTATGCTCTGACCTGATCTACTAATCACATATGAGACCCTTCCCTTCATGATAAAGGTATGCTCTGACCTGATCTACTAATCACATATGAGACCCTTCCCTTCATGACAAAGGTATGCTCTGATCTGATCTACTAATCACATATGAGACCCTTCCCTTCATGATAAAGGTATGCTCTGACCTGACCAACTAATCACATATGAGACCCTTCCCTTCATGATAAAGGTATGCTCTGACCTGACCAACTAATCACATATGAGACCCTTCCCTTCATGATAAAGGTATGCTCTGACCTGACCAACTAATCACATATGAGACCCTTCCCTTCATGACAAAGGTATGCTCTGATCTGATCTACTAATCACATATGAGACCCTTCCCTTCATGATAAAGGTATGCTCTGACCTGACCAACTAATCACATATGAGACCCTTCCCTTCATGATAAAGGTATGCTCTGACCTGACCAACTAATCACATATGAGACCCTTCCCTTCATGATAAAGGTATGCTCTGACCTGACCAACTAATCACATATGAGATCCTTCCCTTCATGATAAAGGTATGCTCTGACCTGACCAACTAATCACATATGAGACCCTTCCCTTCATGATAAAGGTATGCTCTGACCTGACCAACTAATCACATATGAGACCCTTCCCTTCATGATAAAGGTATGCTCTGACCTGACCAACTAATCACATATGAGACCCTTCCCTTCATGTTAAAGGTATCATCCCACCTTCTTGACAATTCACTTGCAAGGTCATCATCTTTGTTGTTCGCCCTGAATAGGAAATTGTGTCACAGTTTACAGGGAGGCTGCCATATATGTGCCTATCAGCTTGACACATCAGGTTTCAGCAAGCCTTGTTCGTCTTCCTTCTTTGATCCTTATTCTCTCACCCAGGCTGCATAGGTTCTGTACAGGAAAGGCCACTTGGAGGCGGAATAGGCTCTTGGTCAGATATTGTTCGCTGACCCTGATGCAAGCTATGAGTCACTGGCTGCCGTCAGCTTATTCACTGCTGCATCTTTGGTCCCACCTATGAAGTTCAATTTCCTGTTATGTTAAAGGTATGCTCTCACCTGACCAAAAACTCACCTGTGACACCCACTGCTCATCTAGATCATCCTTGCTGCTGTAGTCACTGGACAGACTGTCCTTGGATCCATACCTAGTCACTGGTACTGGGTCTGCCATTTCTGTGGGACATGTTACATTGACATATGACTATTGTGCAGGGCCAGCAAATACATGTAACTCTCTCTCTCTCTCTCTCTCTCTCTCTCTCTCTCTCTCTCTCTCTCATTTTTTTCCTACAAATATTACATATTTCTTGGTCTGCCTCTGCCTCTCTTGCCCTGCACTATATATTCCAATACTGTTCTCTCAAGACCGTTGTATTTTGATGTAACCAAAGTATTTCAATTTTGTATTCATTAGAGAATTTATGAACCAATTATCCTCAATGCCCAACTCTTATTGAATGCCTGCTTTCTTCTATTTTTTTGGGTCCATGATATTTAACTTAAATTTATGTTGACTTATTGTTTTGTCAGTGGTCATTATCTTTGTTTTGCTTATGTTTACAAAGTGATCTTGATCTTTGCTAGATCAGCTTACAGCTGCGATTAGCTGCTCTAATAATATATACATATATACGAGGCATGATCTGAAAGTATCTGGATTTAATTTATTAATAATATAATTCAAGAGCTACATATATAAAAATGTATTGTTTTAAAGTTTAAAAGTAGTCCCACTCCAAAGCCCCACACTTATACATACATATATATATATATATAAGTGTGGAGCTTTGGAGTGGGACTACTTTTAAACTTTAAAACAATAAATTTTTATATATGTATATATATATATATATATATATATATATATATATATATAGCAGTTTCCTATGTGTCTCTGTGTAATTTAAAAAACAAGAGAACACGGTCATTAGGGTCTCCAAAACAATGAAATCAAAAATTGTGTTTCTGATAATATATTTTATAGTATAAAAAATGTATGCAGCAGTCATTTTTCTATAAAAAGAAAGTACTTTATAGTTAAAATTATAATTACTAAGAAATAAAGGTAATGGAAAGTATGCCCAACTAATAAAGAAGATAAAGGAGGGATTCAACGTAGATCATCCTCTTCAACAAGTCACTCACAATACCTATACACCATGGAGTATAGCAGTGTGATACAATCTCAACAAAGCTGTTCACAGCTGCACTCAAAGAAGTTTTTAGGACACTAACTTGGCAAAACAGAGGCATCAACACAGGTGGTGAAATGCTCTAACATCTACATTTTGTAGATGACATTGTAATCACCAATCCCAGCATTGGAGAAGCTGAACAATGCGTAAACCAGCTACATGGAGCAGACAGGAATGTTGGCTCACAAATACAAAGACAAAAGACCCAATACATGTTGAACACTAATTGACCCTATGAAGAAATGCGACTTGAATTTGATCCTGTCAAAATTATGACTTTGTACTTTTACCTGGATCAATGGGACGAAAAGGCTAGCGTCTGGTTAGGCAAAACTCACTGATCAGACAATGTTAGCCAGGTTCAAAAGAAATATACGAGCCAAGACCTCACCTGACCTACTCGTTGGTCATCCTGGAAATGGGCTGTTGTCAAGGACAACAGTCTGGCTAACAAGGTGAGGTTCGACATGATCCCCGTAGTAGTTAGTGACACACAGATGAAGCCAAGCATAGCACAAATGCCTGGAGGACCCCAGTCCACCTTCATCACCACGCTCGAGATGTGAGGAAAGCTACGACAACGTGCCACTTAATGCGATTTTTAAGGGGGCACAAAAGAGTAACCATTCACAAACAACAACGACCTGGATCAAAAAATTAAAAACTGTCATAAAATGCATCAAAAGAACTCATGAAAAAAAGCAGAGGGTTGGTTCAGCTTCAATCACATCATGCAAAACAGCGAAGCAAAAGCTCACTTTCACCAGCATGGTCATTCCGACCATTGTATTTGTCTGCAAGGAGTGGAACCTAGAAAAAACGTTGAACATTGCCGATCTCACAATGGGGCCCGATCTGTGACACCATCACCAGAAGTCAAACTTGCATCAGTGACATTGTTGATATTGCGCTGATAAGAAAATACAGGTGAGCTGGCCACGTGGTACACTTGCCTGACAGTATATGGACAAGTCAAGTGACACCATGATGACCTTACAGCTTTAAACGTTGACCTGGATAACTACCAATGAGATGGAGGGATAGCTGCGACAAGACCTTGGTCCAGTATGGTACTCCAAGGCAATAAAAAGAGATGAGTTTAGACGGCATTTGGCTACTTGGCATAGAGTACATGCTTTGCCTGAATAAACACCAGGATTGCAGTATTGCAGTACAGAATTATGACTTGGTAAAAGTTGCTGGGCACATCTAATTGAAGGTGGTCTTCTGACCCCCAGTGTTACAGCAGCTGAGAAACCTTACACTGTACTACAGTAAGGAGGACTCAAGTCTACCTTCTCTAGTCCATCACAATACAAGAAGAACTGCTATAAACCTGCTACGAGAGATATGTATGAAAGGGAAATGAACTCAGTTCCAGCAGCTTTGGAAACAACAACATATTGGAATCTGGGTATTCTCTGTGTCATTTGTCTCTGAGCAGTACACAAAGAGAATAATAATTATATACTTTAGCAGACAATACCTACATACCTGGAGTATATGTCGGGTGCTGTGTTATTACAGCATCTGTGGCTACCAGCAGTGGACTATTTAATGCTAGTGGAGGTTTCACTTCAGATGTTGATCTCAATCTAATACGGCAAATGTATAAAATAACACAAATAAGTAAATGTCAGTTGTATTTAGGGTAGCATACAAAACAACAAACCCAAACAAAGAACCTACGTCATGCCTGAATGATCTCTGTTATGTGCCAATCTAACTTAAATACCACACTATTTTTTATTACTAAAAATATCTTACATTACAGTTATTTCTGACTCCACTCAGTATCATTACGCCATTTATCCCCATTGATTTGGTCAGCCGGGAGAGTTTATAAGACTGAGGAATAAAGGTCTCTTGTCTCTGCAGTCCCAATGTAATGTGCGTAGACTACCATTTTATTTCACCTGCAATTTAAATATAACCTATGCCTTAACACAGTTTTGAATGTGCACCTCCATGGTCAAGGGGTTAGTGTTCAAACTGCACTGCCACCCTCTCCTTGAAGTATTAACCATCATCAACAGTGTTCTGCGTTACTTCAGTTAGAGCATGGGTTCACAACTATTGTTGTTCAAATCTCCTTGTGCTGAGTAAACTCTTGATGGTGTTTCCTTGGTGGTTCTTCTAACATCCCAGGGTGTACTTGAGAAGGTGGACTGAAGTCCTCCTGGCTGTAGTGAAATGCAGGGCTTCGCAGTAAGATTACCACTACCAAGGGATTATAGTGTTGATCCTCACTTCGCTGGTCACAAAGGATAATTACCCTCTTACCTTTGCAAGTTCCACTGCACAAGACCTCTGGCTTCCAACTCAATAGGTGCATCATCAGATGCTTTCTCTGAGCCACTATGAAGTCTGGGCTTGGGTTCCAGGTGATATTCTGTCAAGATTCCATTCTGGTTCAGGATAAAGAGGGAATCCACTGCACTCTTCTTGAGCTGATCTAAGGATAAAAGTGTTCAAATGATAAATATTACTGGGAGGTTTTCTCACCTATCACATTAGACAAATTATCAAGTCTAAAGGTAACAAAATGAAATAGAGAACATATGATAACGCTCCCTCTAAAACAGACTAATAACTAAGTACACATAATTGAAGTTGGAAATTCTATACTCTGCTGCAGACCTAGCGCCCTTGATGGTGTCTTCGTGTGGCCTTTAGGTAATAACATTTATCCTAAAGAGGTCAAAAGGGTAGTTTGATTCCTCTGATCAAATCCATTGTTTGTGCTGCTGGTTATGGTCATGTGTGACTTACACAATGGCTAAATATTTATGTCAGTACAGTCAACTAACATGGTTTGTGAATTTGTATTGAGTATTTTGACTGAGTGTGTCCTCTGTTTTCCTCAAAAGATATTTCTGATGGATACTTTTTATTTGATGGTCAGATTTTTTTGGGATTTTTTTTTGGTTGGCATTCACCTTATTTCTCTAATCTCCAAGGCGATGTGCGTTGCACTGTGGTTTTTATTTTGCGCCTGTCGGCCCAGTGCATCCGACTTCAGCATGCAATTTATGTAAGGGTCTGCTTCCTCCTGCATTTTCTAAGGGTTTTCTTCCCCGGGGTAATGGCCGGTGCTGTGATGGGGATCGAACCCAGCACCTTCGGGATGTGAGCCATGCCACTTAACCACTAGGCCACGCTGTCAGATGAAATAACAAACACTGACCTGTGACAAAAAATTAGAGGTCTGCATGTCCTAGGCGTGAAATGTCTGTTTAACAATTCTAACGCATCAGGTTCGAATCCCACCATGTTTAGTTTGGCAGACATGGGTTTTTTATTGATGCGATCGCTCATCCATATACAGAACATAATGGCAACCTACCGTACTACACACCTGCCAAGAAACTTATAACAGCCAAATTGATTGATGGTTGAAAGAAGCGAGGTTCTGCAAAGGACATGCTACTTACTTACTAATGAAAGGTTACACAGTGGTTGAGATCAGAAAATAAAGATGGATAGGTTACATTCTTGTTTATAATCTTAGCAATATAACCATACAGGTAGTCGAGGGAAATCAAGAGAAAAGGTGAAGAATAAGGAAGGTCAAACAATAGCTTGTGAAGAACAATGTGAGAGGAAGCCAAAGAAATGTGAAGATCATGGACAAGTGCTGAAGAAGATGATCCAAAATATGAATGGTGGAGAGGGACCAAAGTTTTACCTTGGTCCTATGCATTCAAAAGTAACAAGTACAAAGAGTAATTCTCTATAAACTGTATCATTGGTTCAAAACAGTTGTGATACAGTGGATCCCATCTCATTGTAACATCCCTGGCATGAAGAGACTGACAGGCTGTCAAAAGAATGTGGAAATCTACATCAACCTAATGTAGGTATAATTTAAGAGGCAGCCAAAAGGTTTATTAGGTGTAGATACAGTAATAAGTGGGAAGTAGAGCATCCAGCCCAATAACTACATGATGTACATTACCAGCTCAACAGAGATGAACAAGTGATCATCTCTAGATTTTGCACAAGTCACATCAGAATTAGACAATTCCTATTCAACAAACTGAAAATATAAAATACAGATGAATGTGTCTGTAGCACTGATAAAATGACTTAGAAACATCTGCTACAAATGTGGTCAATATATGAGGAATAGAGAAAGCACATATGGTCATCACCAGTACTATTCCTGAACAAGATCTATCGAGATTCAAATGACCTCATGTTGACCACTGCTTTCTTAAGATATATTTGAGTTATCATCTAAACGTGTAGGATCAGGTAAGGTCATCCCGTAACCGGTAAGGTCGTTGGGGCACACATGAAGACATCCTCACAACTCCATACCATCCCTCTCTGTCAGAAGCCGCTGCCTGTGACTCGTCTGGTCGGAGACTGGTCCATTCTTTTATGTTGTCTTCCCATCTCTTTTTGGGCCGGTCTCTTCGTCGTCTGCCATGCACATTCCCGTGGAGGATTGTGTTTGCAAGACCATTTGATCTCGATATGTGAACATACCAAGTGAGTTTCCTTCTTTTGACAGTTGCCAAGAGATCTTCGAAAGGCCCTATTGCCGTCGTAATTCTATTTCGGATTTCCTCGTTTGTAACTCGATCTTTGTACGTGACGTTTAAAAGTCTTCGGAAACATCTCATCTCCAAGGCCTGTATCCTTCGTTGAAGGTCAGCTGTAACTGTCCATGTCTCACACGCATAGAGAAATACTGACAGGACCAGTGTACGCATTAGTCTGATTTTCGTGCGTAGTGCTAACCGTTTATCTTGCCAGATTTTGTTAAGCCGTGGAAGCGCCGCTATTGTCTGTGCTATTCTGGCCAATACTTCACATTTTGATCCTTCATCACTGACAATCGACCCAACATATTTAAAATGGTCAACTACTTCGAGTTCTTGACCGTTTGCTTTTATCTTGCTGTTGAAGCCTGTAGCGTTGTTTGTCATTAGTTTTGTCTTTCCAGCGTTTATCTCCATACCATAGTCAAGAGCTGTTTCATCGAGCCTTCTGACCCATTCCTGGACTTCTGCTTCTGAACCCGCCAACCCGTCGATATCATCTGCAAAACGAAGGTAAGTAATCGTTCGGCCCCCTATCTTGACAGTACCAACGTGACCTCCAAGTGCCTCACTCATAATTCCTTCAAGAAATATATTCAAAAGAGTTGGAGAGAGTGTACAACCCTGTCTCACACCAACTGATGTGTGAAACCAGTCTCCTCGCCTCCCATTCACAAGAACTGCACTAGACGCCTTGTTATACAGGTGTTCAAGGACCGTTATAATATTTCCGTTTATATTTTACATCCTCATGGTTGCCCAAAGCGCTTTATGCCATACCCTATCAAACACCTTCTTAAAATCCACAAACACATGATACAGTGTTTGCTGCTGTTCTAGATATTTCTCGCTTAGCAGCCTTAAATTAAATATCTGTTCTGTAGTGCTTCTTCCCTGTCTGAACCCTGCTTGCTCCTCGGCAATAATGTTCTCTGCTTGGGGTTTCAAACGGTCGAGGATTAATTTTAGCATACAACAAAAGATGAGAGAGGCGTGTAGGATGAAGAACAGTAAACAATAGAGTGAAATATTTTGTTGACACAGATATCATAACAACCATGAAATTTAGGTGGTTCATTTTGACGTCTGACAGCATACAAAGAAGAAGAAGAAGAAGATGGTTCATTTTATCTTGATCTTGATGACCCGTTTCATCGAAGCTGTAGGTCTCAACTTCACCTCCAGCAGATGCTGTTATGGCGCATGAAGGTGCAGTGCATGGTACGATCTCCTCTAGAGGCATCTCAGATATTGCAGAGTACAGCAAGGGAATCTGACCAGCGCATTGGAAGTCATCCCCGCAGCCTCTTCTTGCCACGGTGGTACCAGACTGCTGCCGCAGTGCTCCATCAACCAACGTCTCTTTGTAACATATTACCCGCCCATTTACGATTTGCCTTGTCTGCATGGATAACTGCATCATTTACCAGGGACAATGGCCTCATGACAGAATTATGGAGACCTTGCATACGTTGGTTCCGGAGAGTGATTCCAACCAAGCGTCTCTCAAGACAGGCCTGGGCCACTCTCAATTTGTCCTCCAGTGATTTTATTAGTGTTCAGATCTCAGCACCGCAGCACATCACAGGGAGTACAGTGGAATTGAAGATGGAGGTTCTTGGTCATAGTAACTGTCCAGGACTGTGTTAATAGATGAAAAGGCTGCCCAACACATGCTGTTTATTTCATAGAGCTGATATATTGGTTCGTAAACTTTCTTACACTGCTACAGAGCTGATATTTTGGCTTGCAAACTTTCTTACACTGCTACAGAGCTGATATTTTGGCTTGCAAACTTTCTTACAATGCTACAGAGCTGATATTTTGGCTTGAAAACTTTCTTACACTGCTACAGAGCTGATATTTTGGCTTGAAAACTTTCTTACACTACTACAGAGCTGATATATTGGCTTGAACTATTACCACCTTATTTATGAAAGTTTCTCAATAATAACTTTTTTCTGAATTTGTAAAAGCTTCTACTTCCTATGTGGAGTTTTACATTTTTAAAATAAATGTGCCCAGAAACCCAAATATTTAGGAGTGAATTTATTAATCTCATAAAATACGGATGATGTATCAGTACAGTTCAGTTCAATATATCCTGTGACCTCTTAAGATCATTACAGCACCCCTGCTGACACCTCCACAATCCTGTGGGCCCCCCTCCTTTTCTGCTATTGCTTTATGTTCCTCTTCAGGCCATATGTTAGTCCATTCATGGATGTTGTCTTCCCATCATTTTCTCAGACATCTCCAGCTTTGCGTGCCTTTGCACTGTGCCCTGTAGTATTGAATTTGCAAAGCCCTTAGACCTCGAGACGTGGCCATACCAAGTGATCTTTCGTCTTCAGATTGCTGTGAGAAGGTTGTCATCTTCTTCTTCTTCTGTGTTCGTTCTCAATCTCCCGCTACCAAGCCCTGTACAGGTCTTCACAAGTAGCAGGATGTAGTCCGGAAAACTGCGATATTTGCACCTTTCAGTCCGACATATCCGTCTTCGGCGGGAAGGTTGTCATAAAGACCACTTTATTTATAAGTATATCTCTTAAGAAATGTATAAAATCAGCAAGGGGAAAAAGCAAACTTGTACAGGTGAGATACCTCTTCTTTCAACAGCTATTGTCCACAACCTTTCTGCTGCAAATGCTGCACATACTCTAAAGACGTTGTCATGACTTGAACTGGAGTGGGTGGGGCTCCGTGGGCGAGGACTGCCTGTAGAGGTCGGATTAAGTCCAGGAATAGACAAGCCTTGCTTGAGTTGGGCCAATGGTAATACAGATGTGGGGTGTGGGTACGGAGGCAAGCGTGGGTTTCCTGTGTTGTTTCTTAGTGCATTTTGTCGGATAAGGCTCGGATAGTTCTCTTGAGGACCTGCAATAAAACAACAAAAGTAATTGGCAATTGTAAACGAATACATTTGTTCTTCACAATCAACCACTTCTTCGCAGCATCCTTGAGAAAATTTATTGATTCAGTTATGCATCTTTCTGCGCAATAAACACTTCTCACTGTGAACAGAAAGAATTTCCTCACAAATATTTTTTTCTGGAAAGTTCTTTTGCACCCAATAAAACCACATAATAGGATGTGTTCTTTTATTGGAGAAACTGTGAGTACAGACACCATTCAGTATCTGAGCTGTGCATATGCATGCAAAATCTAGCATCTGCTACATATACCAATCACAAAACTGGATGCTGCTGCCACCTAATGACATCTTTCAAAACTACCAACTACATTTTTCAGCTTTCTCATATCAATGTGTGACCAACTTACTGACTTTCTCTTGTATTTTTATTTACAGAATATTATAGGTGACCTATAAAACAAACACTTAGTCTATAATGTACAAACTTCAACACATAATGTTTCGGAGGTTGGAACCCATAGCTATACCTGAACTACCTGGACTGCACGACAGAACTGGGCTGTGCCTACCGGCTGCTCCTGGCTCAATGTCATCTAGGCCAGCTGATTTGTGGAAACGGCTGACCCTGTTCACAACACGCGACTGGCAATGTGTGCGGACACAAACAGGACCTGGCAACATGAAAAGAGACAATGTTAATTATTCAATAGCTCTGTTCATACTACGAATGCACCAAACAGAGATTTTTACTATTCGGTCAAATACGAGTAACGGCCTTTAACTATTCAGCCGTATAGAAATACAATTACAAAAAGAGCGTGGAAGTTTTTGGCACAAAAAGTTGTGTTCATTAAGTCTACCAATATTGCCTGTAATTATAAAGTAATCAACAAAAAAGCATATAACGTTTCAAAGTGTTACATTATTAGATAAAAGGGCTTATGTCTTAAACTATGTTAGGTTGTCAGGCTATGAATTAATCACTTTAAATTTTTTTTAAATTCATTTTAAAAGCCATTGTTCCATGAAACAAGCATTTGGTTTTTTTAAAATAAGCCTCTCAACATTCTCTGTCATAAGATGACATCTGTTGTCTAAAAATGAGCTGCTGGCAGTACTGAACATATGTTCACTTGTGACGCTTGTTGGAGGCACGGCGAGATATCGTTGTACAGGAGAGGAGAACAGGGAACCTACCAGCGTTGTGCTACTAGGACCTTGGATCTTCTTCTTCTTCTTCGTACGCTGTCAGACGTCAACTTGGGATCTTGGACCAATATTCCTCAGAACACATGGATGCAGTAACTAACATAAAAAGAATCTAATACAAACAGAAACTCACATAAATTGAACTGAACACAAACAGGAACTCACATAAAATGAACTGAATACAAACAGAAACTCACATAAAAAGAACTGAACACAAACATGAACTCACATAAAAGGAACTGAACGCAAATAGGAACTCACATAAAAAGAACTGAACACAAACATGAACTCACATAAAAAGAACTTAACACAAACATGTAACTAATATAAAAATAATCCAAAAGACTGGACTTCAATCACGAAATGAGACTTTGTTAATCTATCAATGCCCCCATTCATCTGTCATATCGCATGTTATCCCAAACAAAAACTGTACACATGGTGATGACAATTTGCGGAATCTACAGTGCTCAACCCTTTTTCCACTTATGAATGCCAGTAAAACAACAGGTAAAGATCAAACAGAAGATAATGATGAATTAGACATGACTACAAAAGTCAGAAGGCATAAGGAAAGAAGAAAAAGTAACAAGAAACAGCAAATTTTAAGTCTATTTTTATCACTTGAGGAACTTTGTTGCTGTCCTGACAGACACCATCATAAGTGATGGTCAAGAACTGCTTCATTAGTTATTGACCAACTAAACAAGAATTATAAAGGGAATATTTTGTTACATACAAAGATATAAATGATAAGTGTATTAACAATGAGCAATCAAATACAAATAATAACGAATGTCAAACAAATGAAGAGAGGTAATCACTTACCTCCATATGGAGTTATGGGGAATACATGGGTTGTTCCCCTGTGCGTGCTCACAGTAACCCAGCGACTATCATTTGTAAATGCGATATCAGTGACCTGATCAGAAAATAAACAAATTAATTGGCATGGACTACTGTTTGAGACTACCAAATTATGACAGAAAACTACCAAAACAAAAGCCCTGAACCAGAGCTGAGGCACAGGACAATCAAAGAGGAGTGTTAGCATTACTAGGACCGAAGTCCCGAAACAGAGATGAGGCACTGGACAAGGGTTGGCAACTGACCAATAAAAGTGGAGGAAGTTTGTTATATGTGACTCCATATGACTGTACAGTCCTATCTTGGGTGATAAATTTTACCACTTGTAGGAAACATGTGGACGACCACGGTAGTTGTACTGTCTTACATTCTGTTCTTTTGGGCAGTCACTATTTGGGAGTGTCCCAGTGATGGTTCTCTGCTCGGTGATGTAAGCACCTTGTACACCCTGAAGGATACTGCTAGGCTCGATGGTCATTGGCTGGTTCGTCAGCTATTGGCCAAGGAAATGTTATCTCAGAAACATTACTAGCACCAAACATTGAGTGTGGATAGCCAGCACAGTAGATCTAAATGAGAGCTTAACTGCACCAAGTGAACATACATACGATGGGCATGATGATGTCACTTCTGATGTAAACAGCACATACAAACCGTCAAGTTTGCAAAATTTCGTTTTCCTCTGATTCATGTTTCCTCAGCAGACTGCTGAATACATGGCGGGTGTGATTCGGAATATGTCCAGAATTGATCAGCAAACGGTGATTCGGTTTCTAACAGCTGAAGGATGTCGACCAAAGCGTGTTCACCTGCCACTGTGAGCAAATGAAACAAATCACCTCCTATTCGTATCGCAGCAAGTGCTTCAAACTCCATCACATGCGTTCTTTCTTATGGTGGTTGGTCAGCAAACGAGGTATCCATTGTGAACACACCTTCCGATACTTCAGTTCCTTGCTAACCACCATTTGAACTGTCCCTAGCAACATAGCAAATTCCTTTGCTAGCAAACGTAAGCTCCGGTGATGGTCATTTTCTTTTTGTCCTGGTGCGATCAACGAGCTATCATCTATATGTTTTTACTGGCAGCCTTATATCATTGTCTTTACTCCTCTATGTCCTGCCCTTTATCATTGTCTTTACTCCTCCATGCATTTCCTTTTATCAGTCTTTACTCCTCCATTTCCTGCCTTATATCATTGTCTTTACTCATCCATGCCCTGCCTTATATCATTGTCTTTACTCCTCCATGTCCTGCCTTATATCATTGTCTTTACTCCTCCATGCCCTGCCTTTTATCATTGTCTTTACTCCTCCATGTACTGCCTTATATCATTGTCTTTACTCCTCCATGTACTGCCTTATATCATTGTCTTTACTCCTCCAAGTACTGCCCTTTCTTTAGTTTTGGTTTTACCCCCTCCCTCTTTAGTTATTTGATTTGCCCACTCATATCCATACCATGGAGAAGTCATCCACTAGAAATTCACACTGTTAAAATGATAGCCGGTCTCTGGTGTGAGAGGCCCTTGTCACCTAAGAGAACTACCTACCTACCTGATATGAGCCTTTCAAAAATCTCTCGCACAAAATATCAGAACACATTCTCACATACCCATGTGAAACCCCTGACACTCAACAATAATAGCTGGTAAAGACTCAACAGGAGAGGAATACCTTAGCGGTTGTGTCTCCTCTGTGCAGAGTATACAGATGATGGACTGCTCCAAGAGATGAGGAGCATGGATGGGCAACCAGGCTGAACACGTGGAAGTTATGTCCTATCAAATGGGAAATAAAAAGCAAAAGTGACTTTAGACAGCCTCAAAACCACAGCATCTTCTTCTTTTCTGTCGTGTGTTCTCAAATAATCATCACTTCTTTAATAATCGTGACTGTTTCTCTCAGGCTTCTCATGTTGCTCAAGTTTCATACTTTTATATTTTGTGGCTTTCTGTTACCATTTACTTTCCCCAAGAAGCAAATGTAGGGACAGATAAAGTGGAAGTAAGAAGGTTGGCTACGTGAATTAGAGTCATGCAGTTTTTGTATTATGTATTATCAACATTCTGTGCACATTGGTTTCAGTTTATTACACCACAGTAGTGAACAATTATTTCAACAATACATTGCTGAAGCTTATGAAGAAGCTGACAACTATCTTCTTCTTCTTCTTCTTCTTCGTACGCTGTCAAACGTCAGCCTGCATTTGTTCGAAGAAAGCAGCGGTGATCTTGAGGCTGTGGACACTGCCATAGAGCTTGTCTAGTGTTGCCACTGGTGATGGCCACATGTGCTTTCTCTGGTCCTCGTATGTCGGGCAGTTTTGCAGCAGATGCTCAGCGGTCAGATTCCCTGTACCACAGTTGCATTCGTCAGTGCCACCTATCTTCAGTTTTTGAATAGATGGTACCTCAGTCTGTTGTGGCCTGTGCGGAGTCTGAAGACCACGAACTGCTCTTTTCTGCTCAACTGGTAAAAGGCATCGTTTTTTGTGTAGCCAGTATGCTCTGTTTCCCATTTGGCCATATATCTGGCTCTAATAAACCTTTTGGACTCTTCGTAGGCCACACTAGAATCTGGTTGTGGTAGTCTTGCACCTTCTTTTGATAGTCTGTCTGCCTCCTCGTTGCCATGAATGTTACAGTGGGATGGACCCACTGTACCACTACTCTTTTTGGTGCAGGCTGCTGGCATAGTTGACAGAGTACTGCTCTTAAATCAATAAGTTATGTATTTTTCTGGCTTTTTAGTGCTGTAACTGCTGACAGGGCATCTGTAAACAGGACTATCTGGCTTTCATTGCTTTCGCATGTCAGCATTGCTTCTACTGCAGCCTTCAGTGCTTCTGCCTCCGCTCTGAAATTGCTTGAGAATTTTCCAGTTGCCACTGCCAGTGTTATTTTCCTACCATTTGTTAGGCTCAAGAATACCCCTCCCCCTCCATTCTGTGTTGTGTTTGTTACAGAACCGTCGATGTATGCATTGCTCCAGTCCATGCTTGGGTAGTTTTTCGCTATGTACCTCAGGGTTATGTCTCTTCTTTCTTTTTCAGTCTGGCTGTTCTTGTTTCCACTACCTGGTATATTTTCTACCACCTCTGGAGTGATATGCTGCTTCCAGGTGGTTTTGCGTACAGTAGGGATGGGCTTTGGTGTTGTCATGGTGTTCATAGGGTCTTCGCTCATCTTTGCTTTGGCTATTTCTGCAAAGTTTCTCCGCTTTAGTTTCCCATTTCCAAATATATTTAGTCTCCGATGCATTGGATGGTCTGTCAGTCTTCTGAGTTTCTCTGCTTGCTGCTGGGCTCTGCAGTCTCTTCTGTCGGTCATGGATTGCAGATTTGTAATCTTTTCAAGTTCTACAATTGGCGTTGACTTCATGCCTCCTGTTATAACTCTCATGGCTTGGTTTAGAAGTTTGCTAATGTTATCAAAGTTCGCCTTTAATGCTGTTGCCCATGCCATACTCGATATCTGGTCTCACTCTTCCAGTGTACAGTTTCTTCAGTATTCTTTCGTCTGCCCCCCATCTTGTGCCAGCAAGTTTCCTCATGATTGCCATTATTTGCCTTGCTCTCATTCGGTTTCTCTCGAACTGACTTTTTCATGTCATGCGCCGATCAAATGTGACGCCCAAGTAGTTTGGGTTGTCGCTTAGCCGCAGATATCTGCCATTAAGACTTATGAGTAATAGTTTAATTTGCCTGCAATGTATTTAGTTTTTAACAAAAGAGCACACTTTCAAGAACCCAAATTATGCAAACGGTTAATTGCATTTATACAAATATAAGTTTGACAAGAAATGTTATCTACATTGTCAATGTCATCATTAAAATTGATATCCGCCCATTTTCATATTGGTGAAATAGGTTGAAAAAGTTTTGACAATATTTATTTCAGTTCCCATTGCCTTGTACAGAAACATTTATAACATACCAATCTGCCATTATTCACAATTATAAAGCAGTATGTGTATTGGTGGTACATTTATTTGTTCTCATAATTTCCATTTTTTCTTCAAATGTAAAAAAAATATGTAAATCTTAAATTCTACATGATAATGATTAATGTTAATAATAATAAAACTGCTTTAAGAAAATAAAAAATATCTTCTTTCTTTCATATTGTACAATTTGTCGAACAGAAGATGATTTGCATAGATCAGTTATCTATTTTTTTGCGAAATATATTTTAAAATGCAATAATATATCCTTCTCAGAACCAATTTTGTTCTTGATATATAAAAATGATTTGGACATTGATATGGGATCCATGATTGCAAAATTTGCTGATGACACAAAACTATGCAGTAGTGTCTCATCTAAAGCAGAAGTGGATATATTGATGTCGGATTTAGATAAAATTCGAGAATGGTCTTAAGCTGGCAAATGGAGTTTAATGTAGATAAATGTACAGTCATCCACATGGGTAGATCCAATATGGAACATAATTACAGAATGGGAGAAAACAATATTAGAAAGATTGATAAGGAAAGGGACCTAGGGGTTGTAATAGATCATACAGGAAAGGTGAGTGAGCAAGTTAAAGTAGCAGTGAAAAAGGCAAATGCAATGTTAGGTATGATAAAAAGAAATATTAAACATAGGAGCAAGGAAGTGATCATCAAACTGTATAAAGCTTTAGTTAGACCTAGATTGGAGTACTGTGTACAGGTGTGGGGTCCTTATCATAGAGGGGATATAAACATGCTGGAAATAATACAAAAAAGAGCGACAAAGATGATAGTGGGATTCCAGAATTACAGTTATGAGGAACGACTCAGAAAAACCGGTCTACAGTGTCTCGAAGAGAGAAGAATTTGTGGTGACTTAATACAGTTTTATAAGATGATCAGAGGAATGGATAAATTAGACTATAACAAGTTTTTTTTAATACAGCCACCCACAATAACACGAGAGCATAGCTACAAGCTGACTAAAGAGAGGTCCAGATTAGATATTAGGAAATATTTTTTTAGTCAGAGAGTGGTGTCTGCTTGGAAATCATTGCTAGGGGAAGTAGTGGGGGCAGGGACAGTTAATGCATTTAAGAATAAACTGGATACGCATAGCTTTTAGAGCAAGGTGATGTAAATGTAACTGATTGTAAACAGACTTCTAAACCAGTATAAAGTTAAATGCAAAACAGTGATTGAAGTAAGCTATAGATGTCCAACAAGTCATAAAGAGGAAGTTGAGGAGCTGATCAGTAGCATAGAAAAGGCAAGTGAAGGGAAATTATTATTAATCGGTTAACTACTATTCAAATAATATGTAACTATTTTGTGGAATAAGATTAATTTTGCAATAATACATTTATCTCATGAAATATTAACATTCTATTATATCTACTACCTCCATCAATCAACAACAACAAACATGAAGAAAACTAATTCCCTGACAACAACAAACATGAAGAAAACTAATTCCCTGACAACAACAAACATACCAAGTTTACAGGCAGTCACAAGAAGGATTCCACTGGGGTCAAAAGTCATAGCAGCCACAGGTTCATTGGCATGAGCGTGAAAGTGAGCTATCAATCCTTCCACTTCTGGATCCTCAGGGACAAAGAACTAAACCAGAAGAACAGTTTTGCATTTAACTAGACATTGATCACTGATATCTAGCAATAAAGATATATTTATTTCATTACTGGTAGACACTGTGAGGATAATGTTGTTTAGCAATTAGTATACTGGTAGCTGTCCAACACCAGTGAGGTCCTATCTTTCTTCTAATTAAAGTCATCCTTGCAGACCTAAGCTTATTTAGAAGACACTGCAATTTTAGTGTCTTTGATTTGTTTTTACTTTTGCAAAGTGAGAAAGAGATCATGTGAACAGAAGGCATCAGGAAAGAAAACTAGTCAGGAAAAATATACTGATCAGACATGTTAGTCAGGGTCAGGCAAAACATACTGGCCAAGACCCTTACATTGGCTTCCTCGTAGCCCTTCCTGGAAACAGGTTGTTTTCATGACAACCTGGCCAAAAAGGTAAGGGATTGATGTGATCCCCATAGTAGTGAGCGACACACAAGTGGAGCAACGCATAGCACTAACGCATGGAGAACCCTGGTGCACCATCATCAGCATGTTCGGGATCTGAGGAAAAATAAGACAACCGGCCACTTAATGTCCTTTTTAGGGCGCACAAAAGAGTATTCATACTCATTGTAGGCATTCGACAACAACAGAACACATCAAGATATGTTTCTTGGCTAGCAGACCTACATGACTGCATTCTGGAAGGTACATAGTTGCTCAGTCTCTTTTAGCACATGTCAAGGAGCTGATTACTGATGCATGGTTGAAACTTGTAGGAGTCATGCGTCATTTGTTACTTTTATTCTAGATGTTATTTAATATATTTGTGTAGACAAAATATTGGAATATGTATTTAAAAAATTACAGACAGAAGAGTGTGTAGTTGGTCTTCTGACTAAAAACACATGTACAGAACAAGATTTGTGGTTTTTTTTATCGGAGATAAAATGAAAACCTAGCTTATATAGAGCATAAGTAACTGCAGAAGTAAATGGGCTTGTTTTTTTCAGTTCTCTACATTCTCATGGCAGACGTCAGCGGTGAGAATAAACACTGTAATAACAGATTTTCTTTGTTTTTAAATTATAAATTATTCGCGCAATTTTGTTGTAAATCCATAATTTATCTATTATTGTTATCTCGTTTTCACTTCAGGAAGTGTACAGGGCCACCAATACAGTTTTACAGTTAGTCTTCTTTAGTAAGCCTGCCTCTAAACACTTTGCATGCTTTTGCAGAAACTACTTCTGTAGCAATTTGTTTTACACAATGAGATTTATTGCTAGGCCCGTGCACAACTATCTTCAGTAATATTTTATACCATACATGGCGGTGCAGTGGTACTATTTGTACCTCCCCAGTAAGGGGCCCCATAAACCACTGGGGAATTCATCCGTTAGGGTCCGTTAAAAAGTCAAAATAAATCAATCCAAAATTCATTCATTAATAGGCGTCAGTCTCTATAGACTATGGGCGTGGCGTCCTGTGAGTAGCATCTCCAGGGCACAAGCCTGGATGCTGAATATGGAGACCTGGGCTGCCCAAACTGCAGAGTCTCCCTCTCAGCCTCACTGGTGTAATTCAAAGGAATGCAAATCATGAAAATTTGGCAACAGCTCAGCTGCAGGAGCTGCCAGAATGAGTTCGCAATTTTGAAACCATCTGCCTTAGGTGCTACCACTCCAGATTTTCCATATGGGTTTACTCTCATAGTCCTACTCAATCCGAGGTTACCACAATGTAGTGGAATCGTTGTCCGCAGATGCTAGTTACTCGAGACATTCTATGTTACTCTCATCGTCCAATAACTAGCCAGCACTCCCTGGCATTTGTGGGTTTAAAATATCCAAAATATGTTTTCTATTAATATTTTTCTTACATTGATTGAAAATAATTCCTTTCAATCCATGATTCTGTAGTTTTTCACTCACATGTAAAATGTTGGAAGATAATGTGAATGGTCAACTTGTCACTATTCTGTGTAACATAAACACTAGATGATATCATTGTTACATTACAATATATTTGAAAGAGTTCAAGTAAAAAGTGCTTAAAAATTACTTGCTACTTTACCTGCTCCCCTCGTAAAGACTTGAGATCAAGAACGGAGACGATTCCCGGACGATATCCATTTTCATCAGGGGGTGATGGATCAGGTTTCTTCACCACAAGTGCTGGTTTATTTCCTGTCATCCCACTAACCATGGCTTCCCCAAACTTGGTCAAGCCTTTGATTGCTCCCTGGAACAGAAAAATAATGACACATGCAATATGTCTGAACTTACATATTGCCGTATAAAGATATTTCAGCAAGCGCATGTTCTAGCATGAACAAACAAATATTGACATAGGAAGAATGATCGAGGCGCACAAGATCAATGCTGTGGTGTTAACTACCCTTTTATTCGCATGTGACACAGACAGTATACGACAGGCACGCCAGGAAACCCAACAATTTCTATGTGATATGCCTTCACATGCTGCTCAGGATCAGCTGGGAGAATGGAGCGTCTAAAGTTCTCAGCAGTGTGAAAAAGTCTGCCCAACGCCACAATCATAAATGAATAAAGCTGAAATGGCACAGCATTGTAAATGCATAAGGCTGAGAGTACACAGATTCATAAATGAATAAATCTGAGGATCCAAACTCATTAATGAATAAAGCTGAGAGTACCCAGTTCACTTAATGAATAAAGCTGAGAGTACCCAGATTAATAAATGAATAAAGCTGAGAGTATCCAAACTCATAAATGAATAAAGCTGAGAGGACCCAAACTCATAAATGAATAAAGCTGAGAGGACCCAAACTCATAAATGAATAAAGCTGAGAGGACCCAAACTCATAAATGAATAAAGCTGAGAGGACCCAAACTCATAAATGAATAAAGCTGAGAGGACCCAAACTCATAAATGAATAAAGCTGAGAGGACCCAAACTCATAAATGAATAAAGCTGAGAGGACCCAAACTCATAAATGAATAAAGCTGAGACCACCAAAATTCATAAATGAATAAAGCTGAGAGGACCCAAACTCATAAATGAATAAAGCTGAGAGGACCCAAACTCATAAATGAATAAAGCTGAGAGGACCCAAACTCATAAATGAATAAAGCTGAGACCACCAAAATTCATAAATGAATAAAGCTGAGAGGACCCAAACTCATAAATGAATAAAGCTGAGAGGACCCAAACTCATAAATGAATAAAGCTGAGAGGACCCAAACTCATAAATGAATAAAGCTGAGAGGACCCAAACTCATAAATGAATAAAGCTGAGAGGACCCAAACTCATAAATGAATAAAGCTGAGAGGACCCAAACTCATAAATGAATAAAGCTGAGAGGACCCAAACTCATAAATGAATAAAGCTGAGAGGACCCAAACTCATAAATGAATAAAGCTGAGAGGACCCAAACTCATAAATGAATAAAGCTGACTAAACCATACCTTGGCAGCGCTGATAACAGTAGCAGCATAGGACTGTGAGCCATCTCCAGACATTCCTCCACACGATTGATGTACAGGCAACAGCTGGGAAAACATAAAGAGATTAGGTGTTTATTTTTGTGTTCTTAGAGAGCATATGTCAACGCAACAGTTCCTCTTCTGCAAGATGCTGGAGTCAAAGACCACGCGTGTGGGCACTTTCTGTAGCATTGTGTTTTCCAAAACATTGCTAAAAATGTGCATACATTTCTTATTCACATTAACACATGTTGTGTTGGTACGCTACAGTTGATTTTTATGTGCTCCCTAATATTTGACCAAGGGGTTTACAATGGTTCAACTTTGGTCTGAATTCCCAACTGTTCTATTGAAACATAAACTTTGCTTTGTGCCTTCTATTCTACTCATACGGCAGAAGTGTGGAAGTGTTCTTTTTATACTTACAAACGTGCTTCAAGATAAACAGGTGATTGGTCTGCTGTTTCTTGGCTACCTTTGGGCAGGAATTTTGTTACCCTTAACATTTCTGCCCGAACAACTGCCAAGGGTTCTTTTACATGCACAGCATGTACATGGGATCTCAGAGTTTTTGTCCATCTAGTCATAGGACTAGACACCATTCTCCCTCCCTTGAGACCAAGAGACACTTGAAACTTGCAGCATTTGAACAACCCACCATTTCTCACTTTCGTTCAATCGTTTCTTGAGAGCCCAGCGCCTTACCACTCAGCTATAGCAACAACCGGGTGTGAACATACAAAGGGATGTAATATCTTAGAAGTTATTAGTTCAAATAAAAATTACAGAGTTGCTTCACTTTATCTCAAATGCTTTTTTTCTTCTTCGATGTGTTTGTCCCTAATGCATGTATTTTGTTTATTGTACTAACTGGAGTACATGGCATTGCCTTGAATAATTACAAAAGTAGTCCATTGTTCAAACCCCTTCCCTCCGTCATATCCCCTTTGCACTCACCATATTTTCACCACTCATTCCACCAATTTCTTCTCCTCCCAACCTGCCGATCTCTTCCTCCCTCAACTCATCCATCTCTTCTTATTAACCTTATATAAATCTGTAACCCATTAAAATAAAAAGGTGCAGTGAAGAACCAATCAAAAACGTTAAAGTCGAAAAGCAATATGTTTATGTATCACACCCTATTGATACTGTGATAGCAACAAATTCAAAGGCCACATAGTAACTCACACATGCGCAATTTAGCAAAGCAAATTTGGTAACGAGATCACAATTTGCCAGTAAACAATGATCTTCGCCATAAAATCATATGCCCATAATTCGTGAATGGAAAGACATAGTGATATGGCGACTTGAAATAAGTTGTGTTTATCTGCAAATAGGCCACAGAATACTCTGTAAAAATTTGAGCTATATATAATTATTTTCAAACTTTCAGAAATAGTCTAAATTTGTTTTCTATTTAATGTTTCCATACACAACCATCCTCTTTTGTATTCCACATCCCTTTAACCAAATGAAGATAATTACTTGGTCTAGTTCCTAACCCAGATGGGCAAACCAAACTTGATTCCTTGTGAGTCATCACATTGTATTTTTCCTTGTTGAGGTTAGGCAGAAAAATGTACAGTGCTGAGTAATAAAGGCCTCTTGTCTAAGCAGTTGGTGTGCAGGCCATGTTTTTAATCTATGGGACAACAAATTATTAACTTTTTTTGATTAAGGATCATATATTGGATGGAACTTTATTTCAAACCCAGGAGGCTACAACACACTCAGCAGGCTTTTGTATGAATGGCAGAGTGTGCATGAGTTTGAGAGTCTTCTACCAACAGAAAGGTTGGAACACATTTTTAGTCATGTGTTACTTCTTCTTTCTTCTTCTTCTGTGTACGCTGTCAGACGTCAACATTTATTTTTTTCTAAAAAAGCAGCTGTCATCCTGAGGCTGTCGACACTGCCATAGAACTTGTCTAGTGTTGCCACTGGTGATGGCCTCATCTGCTTTCTCTGATCCTCGTATGTCGGGCAGTTTTGCAGCAGATGTTCAGCGGGCATTTTCCCAGTACCGCATGTGCATTCGTCAGTGTCACCTATCTTCAATTTATTGAATAGGTGGTACCTCAGTCTATTGTGGCCAGTGCGAAGTCTGAAGACCACGACCTGCTCTCTTCTGTTCAACTGGTAATAGGCATTGTTTTTTGTGTAGCCAGTATGTTCGGTTTCCCATTTGGTCATGTATCTAGCTCTAATAAGCCTTTTTGACTCTTCGTATGTCACACTAGTATCTGGTTGTGGTAGTCTTGCACCTTATTTTGCCAGTCTGTCTGCCTCCTCGTTGCCTTGGATGTTACAGTAGGATAGAACCCACTGTACCACTACTCTTTTTAGTGAGGACTGCTGGCATAGTTGACAGAGTACTGCTCTTAAATCATTAAGTTCAGTATTTTTCTGGCTTTTTAGTGATGTGACTACGGCCAGGGCATCTGTAAACAGGACTATATGGCTTTCATTTCTTTTGCATGTCACCATTTCTTCTACTGCAGCTCTCAGTGCCTCTGCCTCCGCTCTGAAATTGCTTGAGTATTTTCCAGTTGCCACTGATGGTGTTGTTTTTCTACCATTTGGTAGGCTCAGGAATACCCCTGCCCCTCCGTTCTGTGTTGTGTTTGTTACAGAGCCGTCGGTGTATGCATGGGTCCAGTCCATGCTTGGGTAGTTTTTCGTTATGTACCTCAGAGTTATGTCTCTTCTTTCTTTTTCAGTCTGGCTGTTTTTTTTTCCAATACCTGGTATATTTTCTACCACCTCTGGAAATATATGCTGCCTCCAGGTAGGTTTGTGTACAGTAGGGATGGGCTTTGGTGTTGTTAATGCGTTCATAGGGTCTTCGTTCATCTTTGCTTTGGCTATTTCTGCAAAGTTTCTCCGCTTTAGTTTCCCATTTCTAAAATTATTTAGTCTCTTATGCCTTCTTATGTTTTCTGAGTTTTTCTGCTTGCTGCTGGGCTTTGCAGTCTCTTCTGTTGGTCATGGATTGCAGATTTTTAATCTTTTCCAGCTCTACAATTGGCGTTGACTTCATGCCTCCTGTTATAACTCTCATGGCTTGGTTTTGGAGTTTGCTAATTTTGTCAAAGTTTGCCTTTGCTGCTGTTGTCCATGCCGCAATGCCATACTCGAGAACTGGTCTCACTCTTTCAGTGTACAGTTTCTTTAGTATACTTTCGTCTGCTCCCCAGCTTGTGCCAGCAAGTTTCCTCATGATTGCCATTCTTTCTCTTGCTCTCATTCGGTTTCTCTCGATCTGACTTTTCCATGTCATGCGCCGATCAAATGTGACTCCCAGGTAGTTTGGGTTGTCGTTTGGCCACATATATTTGCCGTTAAGACTTATTTTGGTGTTTTGGGGTTTGTTTGAAAGCGAGAATATCGTACATGTTGTTTTTTCCTCATTTATTTTGACCAGCCATGAGTTCGCCCACTCCTCCAGAGATGTTAGGGCCTGCTGCATCTGATTACTTGCTATGGTGAGATTTTTTTCAGAGGTCCACATAGCCAGATCGTCTGCAAACATGGAGCTATGGACTCTTCTTGGTATATTCTCTGCGATGTTATTTATATACACCAGGAAGAGTGTGGGTGACAGTACTCCTCCCTGGGGTACTCCCTGCTAAAGTGTCACCTTTTGCTCATATGCCCTTATACTTGAACTCTGGCTGCTCTGTTTTTGAGGTAGTGGCTCATCCTTCTGTACATTTTACCACAAACTTCACTTCTTCGTAGCTTGACTTTAAGTCTCTCTTTCCAGACCTTGTCAAATGCTTTTTCTAGATCCACCCACACCGCTATTGTATGCTTTTTCTCCTGGTAAGCATCCTCTATTTCCTGTGCTATGAGAGTGATCTGATCCTCAGTGGATCTGTCCTGTCTAAAGCCTGCTTGCTGTGGAATTAGTATGTGTTTTTCATGTGTTACAATATGCTTCAGTATGGCAGTGCTCTTTTTCTCATCTATGTCATATGCTGAGCATTCCTGGAGAGATATCATAGAGACATACATGTTTGTTACTTACGTACTGTCCCTGTCCTGGGCACCATGTCAGACATATTTTAAATGTTCACCCATGTTAACTGCATTTCCACTCCCCCTCAACATGTCATCCGTATTGCACGTTTCCAGTAGGTTTGTGCAGATCATCAGGTGGTCTGGATTTTGTGTTGCTCAACAGTCACATGTCTCATCATCCCTGTATGCAGATCTCTTTAAGTTCTTCCTGCATTGTGATACACCAGTTCAGAGTCTATTTAATAACTTCCATGTTGTGAAAGGCAAACGGTGTCCAGGTGCAGGTTCCTACAGCAGTTTGATTCAGGAGATTTGCATCAGTTCATTATGCAGCGTTTTCCAGGACTAGTCTGTATGATCTATGTTGAATAAGAAACTTTGTCTAAATTTCAGTCTCATGCCTAGCACCTTGTGTTCAAATATAGGGTGCGGTTTTTGGGTCGCTGGGCTTGCTTCTCTCATCCAATTTCTGCGGTGACACTTCTTCTGGTCTCAGGTGACGATTCGCCGATTATGAAGTATACTTTTTAAGTTGGAGTGTACGTTGACCGACTAAGTTATGAGCTGAACTGGCCTAGCTCCTGGCGTACTTACCCTCTTATCAGCATATGCCAGCCACCTATCCCCTAATGCTATTGGGTTAACCTTAGGACCTGGGCATGGATAGCAACCTGTAAATCAAACAATGATATTTTGTGACACAGTCATTATGTTGAAACTCTTCTTGCTAATAAACACATCTCATTATAATGCGAACTCTAGCAATTATCATAACTTCTAATACCACCACAAAACATAAAACTAATTTTAAAAATAATTACGAGATCATTTTTGTTTGTTTCTTTCTTTTTTTGCGTTCACCTTATTTCTCTATTCCCTAAAGCAGTGTGCGTTGCACTATGTTTTTATGTTGGTTCTGTCAGTCCAGTGCATCCGACTTCGATATGCATTTTATGTAAGGGTCTTCTTCCTTCTGCATTTTCTAAGGGTTTGTTTCCCATGGGTAACGGTCGGTGCTATGATTGAGGAGTGAACCCAGTAAGTGAGTAAATAAGTGAGAATAGGGAGGCTGCTAATCTGCTCAATCAGTACTTTGGCAGTCTTCACAAAGGAGGACTGCTCCGAGATCCCAGAGCCTATAGATATTTTTCAAAGAGACATGGATACAGTGGGATTAAGATCAATCTGTTTTACAGAGGAAATGGTTTTTAAAAAACTGGAGGGGTTGAAAGTGAATAAATGTCCAGGTCAAGATGGTATTCACCCAAAATTGCTGTATGAAATTAGAGACCAACTAGCAAAACCATTGGCTATATTATGTTCTCAATCACTTACAAAAGGGATTGTTCCACGGGATTGGAAAGATGCAGGAGTGATCCCCTTATTAAAAAAAGGCAAAAAATCAGATCAGGCAAATTATAGACCGGTGAGTTTAACGAGCATAGTCTGTAAATTGTTAGAGTCAATAATCAAAGAAAACATTGTAATGCATTTAGAAAAATTTAATCTAATTAGAAATAGTCAGCATGGGTTTACTAGAGGGAGATCATGCTTAACAAATCTATTAGAATTCATGGAGGAGGTTACTAAAATCATAGATAAAGGGGAGCCAGTGGATGTTATTTATCTAGACTTTGCAAAGGCCTTTGATAGAGTACCTCATCAAAGATTATTTCGAAAGTTAAAATCACATGGAATAGGTGGGGAAGTTGCCAAATGGATTGAAAATTGGTTAACGGGAAGAAGCAGAGGGTGGGCATAAATAAGGAGTACTCTGAGTGGAGTGAAGTGAAAAGTGGTGTGCCACAGGGATCGGTTTTGGGACCAATTTTGTTCTTGATATATATAAATGATTTGGACATTGATATGAGATCCATGATTGCAAAATTTGCTGATGACACAAAACTATGCAGTAGTGTCTCATCTAAAGCGGAAGTGGATATATTGATGTCGGATTTAGATAAAATTCGAGAATGGTCTGTAAGCTGGTAAATGGAGTTTAATGTAGATAAATGTACAGTCATCCACATGGGTAGAAAGATAGATAAGGAAAGGGACCTAGGGGTTATAATAGATCATACAGGAAAGGTGAGTGAGCAAGTTAAGGTAGCAGTGAAAAAGGCAAATGCAATGTTAGGTATGATAAAAAGAAATATTATTATTTATCATAGAGGGGACATAAACATGCTAGAAAGAATACAAAAAAGAGCGACAAAGATGATAATGGGATTCCAGAATTACAGTTATGAGGAACGACTCAGAAAAACCGGCCTACAGTCTCTCAAAGAGAAGAATTCGTGGTGACTTAATACAGGTTTATAAGATGATCAGAGGAATCGATAAATTAGACTATAACAAGTTTTTTAAAATACAGCCACCTACAATAACACGAGGGCATAGCTACAAGCTGACTAAAGAGAGGTCCAGGTTAGATATTAGGAAATATTTTTTTAGTCAGAGAGTGGTGTCTGCTTGGAATGCATTGCCAGGGGAGGTAGTGGAGGCAGGGACAGTTAATGCATTTAAGAATAAACTGGATGCGCATAGCTTTTAGAGCAAGGTGATGTAAATGTAACTGGTTGTATACAGACTCTGCAGGGTCTTCTAAACCAGTATAAAGACGTTAAGTTAAGACGGCTGAGAAGCAAATCAGCTAGCAGAACAATGGAGATATTGATCATCTGTTTTTTCTAAATTTTGACAGTGCCGTGGGTTACAAAATATAATGGGAACTTGTATTAAATTTAAACAGTGCCGTGGAATACAAAATAATTTGGGATCTTTTTTTGAAATTTCGACAGTGCCGTGGGTTACAAAATAATATGGAATCTTTTTTCTAAATTTTGACAGTGCCGTGGGTTACAAAATATAATGGGAACTTGTATTAAATTTTAACAGTGCCGTGGGTTACAAAATAATTTAAAATATATTTTTTTTGAAATTTCGACAGTGCCGTGGGTTACAAAATAATATGGAATCTTTTTCTGAAATTTCGACAGTGCCGTGGGTTACAAAATAATAAAGAATCTTTTTTCTAAATTTTGACAGTGCCGTGGGTTACAAAATATAATGGGAACTTGTATTAAATGTTAACAGTGCCGTGGGTTACAAAATAATTTGATATCTTTTTTTTGAAATTTCGACAGTGCCGTGGGTTACAAAATAATATGGAATCTTTTTTCTAAATTTTGACAGTGCCGTGGGTTACAAAATATAATGGGAACTTGTATTAAATTTTAACAGTGCTGTGGGTTACAAAATAATTTAAAATATATTTTTTTTTAAATTTCGACAGTGCCGTGGGTTACAAAATAATATAGAATCTTTTTTCTAAATTTCGACAGTGCCGTGGGTTATAAAATAATAAAGAATCTTTTTTCTAAATTTCGACAGTGCCGTGGGTTACAAAATAATTTGGGATCTTTTTTGAAATTTCGACAGTGCCGTGGGTTACAAAATAATATGGGATATTTTTCTGAAATTTCGACAGTGCCGTGGGTTACAAAATAATAAGGAATCTTTTTTCTAAATTTCGACAGTGCCGTGGGTTACCAAATAATATGGAATCTTTTTTCTAAATTTTTACAGCGCCGTGGGTTACAAAATATAATGGGATCTTTTTCTAAAATTTCGACAGTGCCGTGGGTTACAAAATAATTTGGGATCTTTTTTTGAAATTTCGACAGTACCGTGGGTTACAAAATAATATGGAATCTTTTTTCTAAATTTTGACAGTGCCGTGGGTTACAAAATATAATGGGAACTTGTATTTAACGTTAACAGTGCCGTGGGTTACAAAATAATTTGATATCTTTTTTTTTAAATTTCGACAGTGCCGTGGGTTACAAAATAATATGGAATCTTTTTTCTAAATTTTGACAATGCCGTGGGTTACAAAATATAATGGGAACTTGTATTAAATTTAAACAGTGCCGTGGGTTACAAAATAATTTGATATCTTTTTTTTGAGATTTCGACAGTGCCGTGGGTTACAAAATAATATGGAATCTTTTTTCTAAATTTTGACAGTGCCGTGGGTTACAAAATATAATGGGAACTTGCATTAAATTTTAACAGTGCCGTGGGTTACAAAATAATATGCTATCTTTTTTTTGAAATTTTGACAGTGCCGTGGGTTACAAAATAATAAAGAATCTTTTTTCTAAATTTCGACAGTGCCGTGGGTTACAAAATATAATGGGAACTTGTATTAAATTTTAACAGTGCCGTGGGTTACAAAATAATTTAAAATATATTTTTTTTGAAATTTAGACAGTGCCGTGGGTTACAAAATAATATGGAATCTTTTTCTAAAATTTCGACAGTGCCGTGGGTTACAAAATAATATGGAATCTTTTTTCTAAATTTTGACAGTGCCGTGGGTTACAAAATTCAATGGGAACTTGTATTAAATTTTAACAGTGCCGTGGGTTACAAAATAATATGCTATCTTTTTTTTGAAATTTCGACAGTGCCGTGGGTTACAAAATAATAAAGAATCTTTTTACTAAATTTCGACAGTGCCGTGGGTTACAAAATAATATGGAATCTTTTTTCTAAATTTTGACAGTGCCGTGGGTTACAAAATATAATGGGAACTTGTATTAAATTTTAACAGTGCCGTGGGTTACAAAATAATTTAAAATATATTTTTTTTGAAATTTCGACAGTGCTGTGGGTTACAAAATAATATGGAATCTTTTTCTGAAATTTCGACAGTGCCGTGGGTTACAAAATAATATGGAATCTTTTTTCTAAATTTTGACAGTGCCGTGGGTTACAAAATATAATGGGAACTTGTATTAAATGTTAACAGTGCCGTGGGTTACAAAATAATTTGGGATCTTTTTTAGAAATTTCGACAGTGCCGTGGGTTACAAAATAATATGGAATCTTTTTTCTAAATTTTGACAGTGCCGTGGGTTACAAAATATAATGGGAACTTGTATTAAATGTTAACAGTGCCGTGGGTTACAAAATAATTTAAAATATTTTTTTTTTGAAATTTCGACAGTGCCGTGGGTTACAAAATAATATGGAATCTTTTTCTGAAATTTTGACAGTGCCGTGGGTTACAAAATAATATGGAATCTTTTTTCTAAATTTTGACAGTGCCGTGGGTTACAAAATATAATGGGAACTTGTAGTAAATGTTAACAGTGCCGTGGGTTACAAAATAATATGGAATCTTTTTTTTAAATTTTGACAGTGTCGTGGGTTACAAAATATAATGGGAACTTGTATTAAATTTTAACTGTGCCGTGGGTTACAAAATAATTAAAAAAATTTTTTTTTTAAAATTTCGACAGTGCCGTGGGTTACAAAATAATATGGAATCTTTTTCTGAAATTTCGACAGTGCCGTGGGTTAAAAAATAATATGGAATCTTTTTTCTAAATATTGACAGTGCCGTGGGTTACAAAATATAATGGGAACTTGTAGTAAATGTTAACAGTGCCGTGGGTTACAAAATAATATGGAATCTTTTTTCTAAATTTTGACAGTGCCGTGGGTTACAAAATATAATGGGAACTTGTATTAAATTGTAACAGTGCCGTGGGTTACAAAATAATATGGAATCTTTTTTTTTAAATTTCGACAGTGCCGTGGGTTACAAAATAATAAAGAATCTTTTTTCTAAGTTTCGACAGTGCCGTGGGTTACAAAATAATATGGAATCTTTTTTCTAAATTTTGACAGTGCCGTGGGCTACAAAATATAATGGGAACTTGTATTAAATGTTAACAGTGCCGTGGGTTACAAAATAATTTGAGATCTTTGTTAGAAATTTCGACAGTGCCGTGGGTTACAAAATAATATGGGAACATGTATTAAATTTTAACTGTGCCGTGGGTTACAAATTAATATGGAATCTTTTTTTTTAAATTTCGACAGTGCCGTGGGTTACAAAATAATATGGAATCTTTTTTCTAAATTTTGACAGTGCCGTGGGTTACAAAATATAATGGGAACTTGTATTACATTTTAACAGTGCCGTGGGTTACAAAATAATTTAAAATATATTTTTTTTGAAATTTCGACAGTGCCGTGGGTTACAAAATAATATGGAATCTTTTTTCTAAATTTTGACAGTGCCGTGGGTTACAAAATATAATGGGAACTTGTATTAAATGTTAACAGTGCCGTGGGTTACAAAATAATTTGATATCTTTTTTTTGAAATTTCGACAGTGCCGTGGGTTACAAAATAATATGGAATCTTTTTTCTAAATTTTGACAGTGCCGTGGGTTACAAAATAATATGCTATCTTTTTTTTGAAATTTTGACAGTGCCGTGGGTTACAAAATAATAAAGAATCTTTTTTCTAAATTTCGACAGTGCCATGGGTTACAAAATAATATGGAATCTTTTTTCTAAATTTTGACAGTGCCGTGGGTTACAAAATAATAACGAATCTTTTTTCTAAATTTCGACAGTGCCGTGGGTTACAAAATAATTTGGGATCTTTTTTGAAATTTCGACAGTGCCGTGGGTTACAAAATAATATGGGATATTTTTCTGAAATTTCGACAGTGCCGTGGGTTACAAAATAATAAGGAATCTTTTTTCTAAATTTCGACAGTGCCGTGGGTTACAAAATAATATGGAATCTTTTTTCTAAATTTTTACAGCGCCGTGGGTTACAAAATATAATGGGATCTTTTTCTAAAATTTCGACAGTGCCGTGGGTTACAAAATAATTTGGGATCTTTTTTTGAAATTTCGACAGTACCGTGGGTTACAAAATAATATGGAATCTTTTTTCTAAATTTTGACAGTGCCGTGGGTTACAAAATATAATGGGAACTTGTATTACATTTTAACAGTGCCGTGGGTTACAAAAAAATTTAAAATATTTTTTTTTTGAAATTTCAACAGTGCCGTGGGTTACAAAATAATATGGAATCTTTTTCTGAAATTTCGACAGTGCCGTGGGTTACAAAATAATATGGAATCTTTTTTCTAAATTTTGACAGTGCCGTGGGTTACAAAATATAATGGGAACTTGTATTAAATGTTAACAGTGCCGTGGGTTACAAAATAATTTGATATCTTTTTTTTGAAATTTCGACAGTGCCGTGGGTTACAAAATAATATGGAATCTTTTTTCTAAATTTTGACAGTGCCGTGGGTTACAAAATATAATGGGAACTTGTATTAAATTTTAACAGTGCCGTATGTTACAAAATAATATGCTATCTTTTTTTTGAAATTTTGACAGTGCCGTGGGTTACAAAATAATAAAGAATCTTTTTTCTAAATTTCGACAGTGCCGTGGGTTACAAAATAATATGGAAAATTTTTTTCTAAATTTTGACAGTGCCGTGGGTTACAAAATATAATGGGAACTTGTATTAAATTTTAACAGTGCCGTGGGTTACAAAATAATATGCTATCTTTTTTTTGAAATTTTGACAGTGCCGTGGGTTACAAAATAATAAAGAATCTTTTTTCTAAATTTCGACAGTGCCGTGGGTTACAAAATAATATGGAATCTTTTTTCTAAATTTTGACAGTGCCGTGGGTTACAAAATATAATGGGAACTTGTATTACATTTTAACAGTGCCGTGGGTTACAAAATAATTTAAAATATATTTTTTTTAAAATTTCGACAGTGCCGTGGGTTACAAAATAATATGGAATCTTTTTCTGAAATTTCGACAGTGCCGTGGGTTACAAAATAATATGGAATCTTTTTTCTAAATTTTGACAGTGCCGTGGGTTACAAAATATAATGGGAACTTGTATTAAATGTTAACAGTGCCGTGGGTTACAAAATAATTTGATATCTTTTTTTTGAAATTTCGACAGTGCCGTGGGTTACAAAAAAATATGGAATCTTTTTCTGAAATTTCGACAGTGCCGTGGGTTACAAAATAATATGGAATCTTTTTTCTAAATTTTGACAGTGCCGTGGGTTACAAAATATAATGTGAACTTGTATTAAATGTTAACAGTGCCGTGGGTTACAAAATAATTTGATATCTTTTTTTTGAAATTTCGACAGTGCCGTGGGTTACAAAAAAATATGGAATCTTTTTTCTAAATTTTGACAGTGCCGTGGGTTACAAAATATAATGGGAACTTGTATTAAATGTTAACAGTGCCGTGGGTTACAAAATAATTTGATATCTTTTTTTTGAAATTTCGACAGTGCCGTGGGTTACAAAATAATATGGAATCTTTTTTCTAAATTTTGACAGTGCCGTGGGTTACAAAATATAATGGGAACTTGTATTAAATGTTAACAGTGCCGTGGGTTACAAAATAATTTGATATCTTTTTTTTGAAATTTCGACAGTGCCGTGGGTTACAAAATAATATGGAATCTTTTTTCTAAATTTTGACAGTGCCGTGGGTTACAAAATATAATGGGAACTTGTATTAAATGTTAACAGTGCCGTGGGTTACAAAATAATTTGATATCTTTTTTTTGAAATTTCGACAGTGCCGTGGGTTACAAAATAATATGGAATCTTTTTTCTAAATTTTGACAGTGCCGTGGGTTACAAAATATAATGGGAACTTGTATTAAATTTTAACAGTGCCGTATGTTACAAAATAATATGCTATCTTTTTTTTGAAATTTTGACAGTGCCGTGGGTTACAAAATAATAAAGAATCTTTTTTCTAAATTTCGACAGTGCCGTGGGTTACAAAATAATATGGAAAATTTTTTTCTAAATTTTGACAGTGCCGTGGGTTACAAAATATAATGGGAACTTGTATTAAATTTTAACAGTGCCGTGGGTTACAAAATAATATGCTATCTTTTTTTTGAAATTTTGACAGTGCCGTGGGTTACAAAATAATAAAGAATCTTTTTTCTAAATTTCGACAGTGCCGTGGGTTACAAAATAATATGGAATCTTTTTTCTAAATTTTGACAGTGCCGTGGGTTACAAAATATAATAGGAACTTGTATTACATTTTAACAGTGCCGTGGGTTACAAAATAATTTAAAATATATTTTTTTTTAAATTTCGACAGTGCCGTGGGTTACAAAATAATATGGAATCTTTTTCTGAAATTTCGACAGTGCCGTGGGTTACAAAATAATATGGAATCTTTTTTCTAAATTTTGACAGTGCCGTGGGTTACAAAATATAATGGGAACTTGTATTAAATTTTAACAGTGCCGTGGGTTACAAAATAATTTGATATCTTTTTTTTGAAATTTCGACAGTGCCGTGGGTTACAAAAAAATATGGAATCTTTTTCTGAAATTTCGACAGTGCCGTGGGTTACAAAATAATATGGAATCTTTTTTCTAAATTTTGACAGTGCCGTGGGTTACAAAATATAATGGGAACTTGTATTAAATGTTAACAGTGCCGTGGGTTACAAAATAATTTGATATCTTTTTTTTGAAATTTCGACAGTGCCGTGGGTTACAAAATAATATGGAATCTTTTTTCTAAATTTTGACAGTGCCGTGGGTTACAAAATAATATGGAATCTTTTTTCTAAATTTTGACAGTGCCGTGGGTTACAAAATACAATGGGAACTTGTATTACATTTTAACAGTGCCGTGGGTTACAAAATAATTTGATATCTTTTTTTTGAAATTTCGACAGTGCCGTGGGTTACAAAAAAATATGGAATCTTTTTCTGAAATTTCGACAGTGCCGTGGGTTACAAAATAATATGGAATCTTTTTTCTAAATTTTGACAGTGCCGTGGGTTACAAAATAATAAAGAATCTTTTTTCTAAATTTCGACAGTGCCGTGGGTTACAAAATATAATGGGAACTTGTATTAAATTTTAACAGTGCCGTGGGTTACAAAATAATTTAAAATATATTTTTTTTGAAATTTCGACAGTGCCGTGGGTTACAAAATGATATGGAATCTTTTTCTGAAATTTCGACAGTGCCGTGGGTTACAAAATAATATGGAATCTTTTTTCTAAATTTTGACAGTGCCGTGGGTTACAAAATAATATGCTATCTTTTTTTTGAAATTTTGACAGTGCCGTGGGTTACAAAATAATATGGAATCTTTTTTCTAAATTTTGACAGTGCCGTGGTTTACAAAATATAATGGGAACTTGTATTACATTTTAACAGTGCCGTGGGTTACAAAATAATTTAATATCTTTTTTTTGAAATTTCGACAGTGCCGTGAGTTACAAAATAATATGGAATCTTTTTTCTAAATTTTGACAGTGCCGTGGGTTACAAAATATAATGGGAACTTGTATTACATTTTAACAGTGCCGTGGGTTACAAAATAATTTAAAATATATTTTTTTTGAAATTTCGACAGTGCCGTGGGTTACAAAATGATATGGAATCTTTTTCTGAAATTTCGACAGTGCCGTGGGTTACAAAATAATATGGAATCTTTTTTCTAAATTTTGACAGTGCCGTGGGTTACAAAATATAATGGGAACTTGTATTACATTTTAACAGTGCCGTGGGTTACAAAATAATTTAAAATATATTTTTTTTGAAATTTCGACAGTGCCGTGGGTTACAAAATGATATGGAATCTTTTTCTGAAATTTCGACAGTGCCGTGGGTTACAAAATAATATGGAATCTTTTTTCTAAATTTTGACAGTGCCGTGGGTTACAAAATAATATGCTATCTTTTTTTTGAAATTTTGACAGTGCCGTGGGTTACAAAATAATATGGAATCTTTTTTCTAAATTTTGACAGTGCCGTGGGTTACAAAATATAATGGGAACTTGTATTACATTTTAACAGTGCCGTGGGTTACAAAATAATTTAAAATATATTTTTTTTGAAATTTCGACAGTGCCGTGGGTTACAAAATGATATGGAATCTTTTTCTGAAATTTCGACAGTGCCGTGGGTTACAAAATAATATGGAATCTTTTTTCTAAATTTTGACAGTGCCGTGGGTTACAAAATAATATGCTATCTTTTTTTTGAAATTTTGACAGTGCCGTGGGTTACAAAATAATATGGAATCTTTTTTCTAAATTTTGACAGTGCCGTGGTTTATAAAATATAATGGGAACTTGTATTACATTTTAACAGTGCCGTGGGTTACAAAATAATTTAATATCTTTTTTTTGAAATTTCGACAGTGCCGTGGGTTACAAAATAATATGGAATCTTTTTTCTAAATTTTGACAGTGCCGTGGGTTACAAAATATAATGGGAACTTGTATTAAATGTTAACAGTGCCGTGGGTTACAAAATAATTTGATATCTTTTTTTTGAAATTTCGACAGTGCCGTGGGTTACAAAATAATATGGAATCTTTTTTCTAAATTTTGACAGTGCCGTGGGTTACAAAATATAATGGGAACTTGTATTACATTTTAACAGTGCCGTGGGTTACAAAATAATTTGATATCTTTTTTTTGAAATTTCGACAGTGCCGTGGGTTACAAAATAATATGGAATCTTTTTTCTAAATTTTGACAGTGCCGTGGGTTACAAAATATAATAGGAACTTGTATTACATTTTAACAGTGCCGTGGGTTACAAAATAATTTAAAATATATTTTTTTTTAAATTTCGACAGTGCCGTGGGTTACAAAATAATATGGAATCTTTTTCTGAAATTTCGACAGTGCCGTGGGTTACAAAATAATATGGAATCTTTTTTCTAAATTTTGACAGTGCCGTGGGTTACAAAATATAATGGGAACTTGTATTAAATTTTAACAGTGCCGTGGGTTACAAAATAATTTGATATCTTTTTTTTGAAATTTCGACAGTGCCGTGGGTTACAAAAAAATATGGAATCTTTTTCTGAAATTTCGACAGTGCCGTGGGTTACAAAATAATATGGAATCTTTTTTCTAAATTTTGACAGTGCCGTGGGTTACAAAATATAATGGGAACTTGTATTAAATGTTAACAGTGCCGTGGGTTACAAAATAATTTGATATCTTTTTTTTGAAATTTCGACAGTGCCGTGGGTTACAAAATAATATGGAATCTTTTTTCTAAATTTTGACAGTGCCGTGGGTTACAAAATAATATGGAATCTTTTTTCTAAATTTTGACAGTGCCGTGGGTTACAAAATACAATGGGAACTTGTATTACATTTTAACAGTGCCGTGGGTTACAAAATAATTTGATATCTTTTTTTTGAAATTTCGACAGTGCCGTGGGTTACAAAAAAATATGGAATCTTTTTCTGAAATTTCGACAGTGCCGTGGGTTACAAAATAATATGGAATCTTTTTTCTAAATTTTGACAGTGCCGTGGGTTACAAAATAATAAAGAATCTTTTTTCTAAATTTCGACAGTGCCGTGGGTTACAAAATATAATGGGAACTTGTATTAAATTTTAACAGTGCCGTGGGTTACAAAATAATTTAAAATATATTTTTTTTGAAATTTCGACAGTGCCGTGGGTTACAAAATGATATGGAATCTTTTTCTGAAATTTCGACAGTGCCGTGGGTTACAAAATAATATGGAATCTTTTTTCTAAATTTTGACAGTGCCGTGGGTTACAAAATAATATGCTATCTTTTTTTTGAAATTTTGACAGTGCCGTGGGTTACAAAATAATATGGAATCTTTTTTCTAAATTTTGACAGTGCCGTGGTTTACAAAATATAATGGGAACTTGTATTACATTTTAACAGTGCCGTGGGTTACAAAATAATTTAATATCTTTTTTTTGAAATTTCGACAGTGCCGTGAGTTACAAAATAATATGGAATCTTTTTTCTAAATTTTGACAGTGCCGTGGGTTACAAAATATAATGGGAACTTGTATTACATTTTAACAGTGCCGTGGGTTACAAAATAATTTAAAATATATTTTTTTTGAAATTTCGACAGTGCCGTGGGTTACAAAATGATATGGAATCTTTTTCTGAAATTTCGACAGTGCCGTGGGTTACAAAATAATATGGAATCTTTTTTCTAAATTTTGACAGTGCCGTGGGTTACAAAATAATATGCTATCTTTTTTTTGAAATTTTGACAGTGCCGTGGGTTACAAAATAATATGGAATCTTTTTTCTAAATTTTGACAGTGCCGTGGTTTACAAAATATAATGGGAACTTGTATTACATTTTAACAGTGCCGTGCGTTACAAAATAATTTAATATCTTTTTTTTGAAATTTCGACAGTGCCGTGGGTTACAAAATAATATGGAATCTTTTTTCTAAATTTTGACAGTGCCGTGGGTTACAAAATATAATGGGAACTTGTATTAAATGTTAACAGTGCCGTGGGTTACAAAATGATTTGATATCTTTTTTTTGAAATTTCGACAGTGCCGTGGGTTACAAAATAATATGGAATCTTTTTTCTAAATTTTGACAGTGCCGTGGGTTACAAAATATAATGGGAACTTGTATTAAATGTTAACAGTGCCGTGGGTTACAAAATAATTTGATATCTTTTTTTTGATATTTCGACAGTGCCGTAAGTTACAAAATAATAAAGAATCTTTTTTCTAAATTTCAACAGTGCCGTGGGTTACAAAATAATATGGAATCTTTTTTCTAAATTTTGACAGTGCCGTGGGTTACAAAATATAATGGAAACTTGTATTAACTTTTAACAGTGCCGTGCGTTACAAAATAATATGCTATCTTTTTTTGGAAATTTCGACAGTGCCGTGGGTTACAAAATAATAAAGAATCTTTTTTCTAAATTTCGACAGTGCCGTGGGTTACAAAATAATATGGAATCTTTTTTCTAAATTTTGACAGTGCCGTGGGTTACAAAATATAATGGGAACTTGTATTACATTTTAACAGTGCCGTGGGTTACAAAATAATTTAAAATATATTTTTTTTGAAATTTCGACAGTGCCGTGGGTTACAAAATGATATGGAATCTTTTTCTGAAATTTCGACAGTGCCGTGGGTTACAAAATAATATGGAATCTTTTTTCTAAATTTTGACAGTGCCGTGGGTTACAAAATAATATGCTATCTTTTTTTTGAAATTTTGACAGTGCCATGGGTTACAAAATAATATGGAATCTTTTTTCTAAATTTTGACAGTGCCGTGGGTTACAAAATATAATGGGAACTTGTATTACATTTTAACAGTGCCGTGGGTTACAAAATAATTTAAAATATATTTTTTTTGAAATTTCGACAGTGCCGTGGGTTACAAAATGATATGGAATCTTTTTCTGAAATTTCGACAGTGCCGTGGGTTACAAAATAATATGGAATCTTTTTTCTAAATTTTGACAGTGCCGTGGGTTACAAAATATAATGGGAACTTGTATTAACTTTTAACAGTGCCGTGCGTTACAAAATAATATGCTATCTTTTTTTTGAAATTTCGACAGTGCCGTGGGTTACAAAATAATAAAGAATCTTTTTTCTAAATTTCGACAGTGCCGTGGGTTACAAAATATAATGGGAACTTGTATTACATTTTAACAGTGCCGTGGGTTACAAAATAATTTAAAATATATTTTTTTTGAAATTTCGACAGTGCCGTGGGTTACAAAATGATATGGAATCTTTTTCTGAAATTTCGACAGTGCCGTGGGTTACAAAATATAATGGGAACTTGTATTACATTTTAACAGTGCCGTGGGTTACAAAATAATTTAAAATATATTTTTTTTGAAATTTCGACAGTGCCGGGGGTTACAAAATGATATGGAATCTTTTTCTGAAATTTCGACAGTGCCGTGGGTTACAAAATAATATGGAATCTTTTTTCTAAATTTTGACAGTGCCGTGGGTTACAAAATAATATGCTATCTTTTTTTTGAAATTTTGACAGTGCCGTGGGTTACAAAATAATATGGAATCTTTTTTCTAAATTTTGACAGTGCCGTGGGTTACAAAATATAATGGGAGCTTGTATTACATTTTAACAGTGCCGTGGGTTACAAAATAATTTAAAATATATTTTTTTTGAAATTTCGACAGTGCCGTGGGTTACAAAATGATATGGAATCTTTTTCTGAAATTTCGACAGTGCCGTGGGTTACAAAATAATATGGAATCTTTTTTCTAAATTTTGACAGTGCCGTGGGTTACAAAATAATATGCTATCTTTTTTTTGAAATTTTGACAGTGCCGTGGGTTACAAAATAATATGGAATCTTTTTTCTAAATTTTGACAGTGCCGTGGTTTATAAAATATAATGGGAACTTGTATTACATTTTAACAGTGCCGTGGGTTACAAAATAATTTAATATCTTTTTTTTGAAATTTCGACAGTGCCGTGGGTTACAAAATAATATGGAATCTTTTTTCTAAATTTTGACAGTGCCGTGGGTTACAAAATATAATGGGAACTTGTATTATATGTTAACAGTGCCGTGGGTTACAAAATAATAAAGAATCTTTTTTCTAAATTTCAACAGTGCCGTGGGTTACAAAATAATATGGATCTTTTTTCTAAATTTTGACAGTGCCGTGGGTTACAAAATATAATGGGAACTTGTATTAAATTTTAACAGTGCCGTGGGTTACAAAGTAATATGCTATCTTTTTTTTGAAATTTCGACAGTGCCGTGGGTTACAAAATAATAAAGAATTTTTTTTCTAAATTTCGACAGTGCCGTGGGTTACAAAATAATATGGAATCTTTTTTCTAAATTTTGACAGTGCCGTGGGTTACAAAATATAATGGGAACTTGTATTACATTTTAACAGTGCCGTGGGTTACAAAATAATTTAAAATATATTTTTTTTGAAATTTCGACAGTGCCGTGGGTTACAAAATAATATGGAATCTTTTTCTGAAATTTCGACAGTGCCGTGGGTTACAAAATAATATGGAATCTTTTTTCTAAATTTTGACAGTGCCGTGGGTTACAAAATATAATGGGAACTTGTATTAAATTTTAACAGTGCCGTGGGTTACAAAATAATATGCTATCTTTTTTTTGAAATTTTGACAGTGCCGTGGGTTACAAAATAATAAAGAATCTTTTTCTGAAATTTCGACAGTGCCGTGGGTTACAAAATAATATGGAATCTTTTTTCTAAATTTTGACAGTGCCGTGGGTTACAAAATATAATGGGAACTTGTATTAAATGTTAACAGTGCCGTGGGTTACAAAATAATTTGATATCTTTTTTTGAAATTTCGACAGTGCCGTGGGTTACAAAATAATAAAGAATCTTTTTTCTAAATTTCAACAGTGCCGTGGGTTACAAAATAATATGGAATCTTTTTTCTAAATTTTTACAGTGCCGTGGGTTACAAAATATAATGGGAACTTGTATTAACTTTTAACAGTGCCGTGCGTTACAAAATAATATGCTATCTTTTTTCTGAAATTTCGACAGTGCCGTGGGTTACAAATTAATAAAGAATCTTTTTTCTAAATTTCGACAGTGCCGTGGGTTACAAAATAATATGGAATCTTTTTTCTAAATTTTGACAGTGCCGTGGGTTACAAAATATAATGGGAACTTGTATTACATTTTAACAGTGCCGTGGGTTACAAAATAATTTAAAATATTTTTTTTTTGAAATTTCGACAGTGCCGTGGGTTACAAAATGATATGGAATCTTTTTCTGAAATTTCGACAGTGCCGTGGGTTACAAAATAATATGGAATCTTTTTTCTAAATTTTGACAGTGCCGTGGGTTACAAAATAATATGCTATCTTTTTTTTGAAATTTTGACAGTGCCGTGGGTTACAAAATAATATGGAATCTTTTTTCTAAATTTTGACAGTGCCGTGGTTTACAAAATATAATGGGAACTTGTATTACATTTTAACAGTGCCGTGGGTTACAAAATAATTTAATATCTTTTTTTTGAAATTTCGACAGTGCCGTGAGTTACAAAATAATATGGAATCTTTTTTCTAAATTTTGACAGTGCCGTGGGTTACAAAATATAATGGGAACTTGTATTACATTTTAACAGTGCCGTGGGTTACAAAATAATTTAAAATATATTTTTTTTGAAATTTCGACAGTGCCGTGGGTTACAAAATGATATGGAATCTTTTTCTGAAATTTCGACAGTGCCGTGGGTTACAAAATAATATGGAATCTTTTTTCTAAATTTTGACAGTGCCGTGGGTTACAAAATATAATGGGAACTTGTATTAACTTTTAACAGTGCCGTGCGTTACAAAATAATATGCTATCTTTTTTTTGAAATTTCGACAGTGCCGTGGGTTACAAAATAATAAAGAATCTTTTTTCTAAATTTCGACAGTGCCGTGGGTTACAAAATAATATGGAATCTTTTTTCTAAATTTTGACAGTGCCGTGGGTTACAAAATATAATGGGAACTTGTATTACATTTTAACAGTGCCGTGGGTTACAAAATAATTTAAAATATATTTTTTTTGAAATTTCGACAGTGCCGTGGGTTACAAAATGATATGGAATCTTTTTCTGAAATTTCGACAGTGCCGTGGGTTACAAAATAATATAGAATCTTTTTTCTAAATTTTGACAGTGCCGTGGGTTACAAAATAATATGCTATCTTTTTTTTGAAATTTTGACAGTGCCGTGGGTTACAAAATAATATGGAATCTTTTTTCTAAATTTTGACAGTGCCGTGGTTTACAAAATATAATGGGAACTTGTATTACATTTTAACAGTGCCGTGCGTTACAAAATAATTTAATATCTTTTTTTTGAAATTTCGACAGTGCCGTGGGTTACAAAATAATATGGAATCTTTTTTCTAAATTTTGACAGTGCCGTGGGTTACAAAATATAATGGGAACTTGTATTAAATGTTAACAGTGCCGTGGGTTACAAAATGATTTGATATCTTTTTTTTGAAATTTCGACAGTGCCGTGGGTTACAAAATAATATGGAATCTTTTTTCTAAATTTTGACAGTGCCGTGGGTTACAAAATATAATGGGAACTTGTATTAAATGTTAACAGTGCCGTGGGTTACAAAATAATTTGATATCTTTTTTTTGATATTTCGACAGTGCCGTGGGTTACAAAATAATAAAGAATCTTTTTTCTAAATTTCAACAGTGCCGTGGGTTACAAAATAATATGGAATCTTTTTTCTAAATTTTGACAGTGCCGTGGGTTACAAAATATAATGGAAACTTGTATTAACTTTTAACAGTGCCGTGCGTTACAAAATAATATGCTATCTTTTTTTGGAAATTTCGAGTGCCGTGGGTTACAAAATAATAAAGAATCTTTTTTCTAAATTTCGACAGTGCCGTGGGTTACAAAATAATATGGAATCTTTTTTCTAAATTTTGACAGTGCCGTGGGTTACAAAATATAATGGGAACTTGTATTACATTTTAACAGTGCCGTGGGTTACAAAATAATTTAAAATATATTTTTTTTGAAATTTCGACAGTGCCGTGGGTTACAAAATGATATGGAATCTTTTTCTGAAATTTCGACAGTGCCGTGGGTTACAAAATAATATGGAATCTTTTTTCTAAATTTTGACAGTGCCGTGGGTTACAAAATAATATGCTATCTTTTTTTTGAAATTTTGACAGTGCCATGGGTTACAAAATAATATGGAATCTTTTTTCTAAATTTTGACAGTGCCGTGGGTTACAAAATATAATGGGAACTTGTATTACATTTTAACAGTGCCGTGGGTTACAAAATAATTTAAAATATATTTTTTTTGAAATTTCGACAGTGCCGTGGGTTACAAAATGATATGGAATCTTTTTCTGAAATTTCGACAGTGCCGTGGGTTACAAAATAATATGGAATCTTTTTTCTAAATTTTGACAGTGCCGTGGGTTACAAAATATAATGGGAACTTGTATTAACTTTTAACAGTGCCGTGCGTTACAAAATAATATGCTATCTTTTTTTTGAAATTTCGACAGTGCCGTGGGTTACAAAATAATAAAGAATCTTTTTTCTAAATTTCGACAGTGCCGTGGGTTACAAAATATAATGGGAACTTGTATTACATTTTAACAGTGCCGTGGGTTACAAAATAATTTAAAATATATTTTTTTTGAAATTTCGACAGTGCCGTGGGTTACAAAATGATATGGAATCTTTTTCTGAAATTTCGACAGTGCCGTGGGTTACAAAATATAATGGGAACTTGTATTACATTTTAACAGTGCCGTGGGTTACAAAATAATTTAAAATATATTTTTTTTGAAATTTCGACAGTGCCGTGGGTTACAAAATGATATGGAATCTTTTTCTGAAATTTCGACAGTGCCGTGGGTTACAAAATAATATGGAATCTTTTTTCTAAATTTTGACAGTGCCGTGGGTTACAAAATAATATGCTATCTTTTTTTTGAAATTTTGACAGTGCCGTGGGTTACAAAATAATATGGAATCTTTTTTCTAAATTTTGACAGTGCCGTGGGTTACAAAATATAATGGGAACTTGTATTACATTTTAACAGTGCCGTGGGTTACAAAATATAATGGGAACTTGTATTAAATGTTAACAGTGCCGTGGGTTACAAAATGATTTGATATCTTTTTTTTGAAATTTCGACAGTGCCGTGGGTTACAAAATAATATGGAATCTTTTTTCTAAATTTTGACAGTGCCGTGGGTTACAAAATATAATGGGAACTTGTATTAAATGTTAACAGTGCCGTGGGTTACAAAATAATTTGATATCTTTTTTTTGATATTTCGACAGTGCCGTGGGTTACAAAATAATAAAGAATCTTTTTTCTAAATTTCAACAGTGCCGTGGGTTACAAAATAATATGGAATCTTTTTTCTAAATTTTGACAGTGCCGTGGGTTACAAAATATAATGGAAACTTGTATTAACTTTTAACAGTGCCGTGCGTTACAAAATAATATGCTATCTTTTTTTGGAAATTTCGACAGTGCCGTGGGTTACAAAATAATAAAGAATCTTTTTTCTAAATTTCGACAGTGCCGTGGGTTACAAAATAATATGGAATCTTTTTTCTAAATTTTGACAGTGCCGTGGGTTACAAAATATAATGGGAACTTGTATTACATTTTAACAGTGCCGTGGGTTACAAAATAATTTAAAATATATTTTTTTTGAAATTTCGACAGTGCCGTGGGTTACAAAATGATATGGAATCTTTTTCTGAAATTTCGACAGTGCCGTGGGTTACAAAATAATATGGAATCTTTTTTCTAAATTTTGACAGTGCCGTGGGTTACAAAATAATATGCTATCTTTTTTTTGAAATTTTGACAGTGCCATGGGTTACAAAATAATATGGAATCTTTTTTCTAAATTTTGACAGTGCCGTGGGTTACAAAATATAATGGGAACTTGTATTACATTTTAACAGTGCCGTGGGTTACAAAATAATTTAAAATATATTTTTTTTGAAATTTCGACAGTGCCGTGGGTTACAAAATGATATGGAATCTTTTTCTGAAATTTCGACAGTGCCGTGGGTTACAAAATAATATGGAATCTTTTTTCTAAATTTTGACAGTGCCGTGGGTTACAAAATATAATGGGAACTTGTATTAACTTTTAACAGTGCCGTGCGTTACAAAATAATATGCTATCTTTTTTTTGAAATTTCGACAGTGCCGTGGGTTACAAAATAATAAAGAATCTTTTTTCTAAATTTCGACAGTGCCGTGGGTTACAAAATATAATGGGAACTTGTATTACATTTTAACAGTGCCGTGGGTTACAAAATAATTTAAAATATATTTTTTTTGAAATTTCGACAGTGCCGTGGGTTACAAAATGATATGGAATCTTTTTCTGAAATTTCGACAGTGCCGTGGGTTACAAAATATAATGGGAACTTGTATTACATTTTAACAGTGCCGTGGGTTACAAAATAATTTAAAATATATTTTTTTTGAAATTTCGACAGTGCCGTGGGTTACAAAATGATATGGAATCTTTTTCTGAAATTTCGACAGTGCCGTGGGTTACAAAATAATATGGAATCTTTTTTCTAAATTTTGACAGTGCCGTGGGTTACAAAATAATATGCTATCTTTTTTTTGAAATTTTGACAGTGCCGTGGGTTACAAAATAATATGGAATCTTTTTTCTAAATTTTGACAGTGCCGTGGTTTACAAAATATAATGGGAACTTGTATTACATTTTAACAGTGCCGTGGGTTACAAAATAATTTAATATCTTTTTTTTGAAATTTCGACAGTGCCGTGAGTTACAAAATAATATGGAATCTTTTTTCTAAATTTTGACAGTGCCGTGGGTTACAAAATATAATGGGAACTTGTATTACATTTTAACAGTGCCGTGGGTTACAAAATAATTTAAAATATATTTTTTTTGAAATTTCGACAGTGCCGTGGGTTACAAAATGATATGGAATCTTTTTCTGAAATTTCGACAGTGCCGTGGGTTACAAAATAATATGGAATCTTTTTTCTAAATTTTGACAGTGCCGTGGGTTACAAAATAATATGCTATCTTTTTTTTGAAATTTTGACAGTGCCGTGGGTTACAAAATAATATGGAATCTTTTTTCTAAATTTTGACAGTGCCGTGGGTTACAAAATATAATGGGAACTTGTATTACATTTTAACAGTGCCGTGGGTTACAAAATAATTTAAAATATATTTTTTTTGAAATTTCGACAGTGCCGTGGGTTACAAAATGATATGGAATCTTTTTCTGAAATTTCGACAGTGCCGTGGGTTACAAAATAATATGGAATCTTTTTTCTAAATTTTGACAGTGCCGTGGGTTACAAAATATAATGGGAACTTGTATTAACTTTTAACAGTGCCGTGCGTTACAAAATAATATGCTATCTTTTTTTTGAAATTTCGACAGTGCCGTGGGTTACAAAATAATAAAGAATCTTTTTTCTAAATTTCGACAGTGCCGTGGGTTACAAAATATAATGGGAACTTGTATTACATTTTAACAGTGCCGTGGGTTACAAAATAATTTAAAATATATTTTTTTTGAAATTTCGACAGTGCCGTGGGTTACAAAATGATATGGAATCTTTTTCTGAAATTTCGACAGTGCCGTGGGTTACAAAATATAATGGGAACTTGTATTACATTTTAACAGTGCCGTGGGTTACAAAATAATTTAAAATATATTTTTTTTGAAATTTCGACAGTGCCGTGGGTTACAAAATGATATGGAATCTTTTTCTGAAATTTCGACAGTGCCGTGGGTTACAAAATAATATGGAATCTTTTTTCTAAATTTTGACAGTGCCGTGGGTTACAAAATAATATGCTATCTTTTTTTTGAAATTTTGACAGTGCCGTGGGTTACAAAATAATATGGAATCTTTTTTCTAAATTTTGACAGTGCCGTGGTTTACAAAATATAATGGGAACTTGTATTACATTTTAACAGTGCCGTGCGTTACAAAATAATTTAATATCTTTTTTTTGAAATTTCGACAGTGCCGTGGGTTACAAAATAATATGGAATCTTTTTTCTAAATTTTGACAGTGCCGTGGGTTACAAAATATAATGGGAACTTGTATTAAATGTTAACAGTGCCGTGGGTTACAAAATGATTTGATATCTTTTTTTTGAAATTTCGACAGTGCCGTGGGTTACAAAATAATATGGAATCTTTTTTCTAAATTTTGACAGTGCCGTGGGTTACAAAATATAATGGGAACTTGTATTAAATGTTAACAGTGCCGTGGGTTACAAAATAATTTGATATCTTTTTTTTGATATTTCGACAGTGCCGTGGGTTACAAAATAATAAAGAATCTTTTTTCTAAATTTCAACAGTGCCGTGGGTTACAAAATAATATGGAATCTTTTTTCTAAATTTTGACAGTGCCGTGGGTTACAAAATATAATGGAAACTTGTATTAACTTTTAACAGTGCCGTGCGTTACAAAATAATATGCTATCTTTTTTTGGAAATTTCGACAGTGCCGTGGGTTACAAAATAATAAAGAATCTTTTTTCTAAATTTCGACAGTGCCGTGGGTTACAAAATAATATGGAATCTTTTTTCTAAATTTTGACAGTGCCGTGGGTTACAAAATATAATGGGAACTTGTATTACATTTTAACAGTGCCGTGGGTTACAAAATAATTTAAAATATATTTTTTTTGAAATTTCGACAGTGCCGTGGGTTACAAAATGATATGGAATCTTTTTCTGAAATTTCGACAGTGCCGTGGGTTACAAAATAATATGGAATCTTTTTTCTAAATTTTGACAGTGCCGTGGGTTACAAAATAATATGCTATCTTTTTTTTGAAATTTTGACAGTGCCATGGGTTACAAAATAATATGGAATCTTTTTTCTAAATTTTGACAGTGCCGTGGGTTACAAAATATAATGGGAACTTGTATTACATTTTAACAGTGCCGTGGGTTACAAAATAATTTAAAATATATTTTTTTTGAAATTTCGACAGTGCCGTGGGTTACAAAATGATATGGAATCTTTTTCTGAAATTTCGACAGTGCCGTGGGTTACAAAATAATATGGAATCTTTTTTCTAAATTTTGACAGTGCCGTGGGTTACAAAATATAATGGGAACTTGTATTAACTTTTAACAGTGCCGTGCGTTACAAAATAATATGCTATCTTTTTTTTGAAATTTCGACAGTGCCGTGGGTTACAAAATAATAAAGAATCTTTTTTCTAAATTTCGACAGTGCCGTGGGTTACAAAATATAATGGGAACTTGTATTACATTTTAACAGTGCCGTGGGTTACAAAATAATTTAAAATATATTTTTTTTGAAATTTCGACAGTGCCGTGGGTTACAAAATGATATGGAATCTTTTTCTGAAATTTCGACAGTGCCGTGGGTTACAAAATATAATGGGAACTTGTATTACATTTTAACAGTGCCGTGGGTTACAAAATAATTTAAAATATATTTTTTTTGAAATTTCGACAGTGCCGTGGGTTACAAAATGATATGGAATCTTTTTCTGAAATTTCGACAGTGCCGTGGGTTACAAAATAATATGGAATCTTTTTTCTAAATTTTGACAGTGCCGTGGGTTACAAAATAATATGCTATCTTTTTTTTGAAATTTTGACAGTGCCGTGGGTTACAAAATAATATGGAATCTTTTTTCTAAATTTTGACAGTGCCGTGGTTTACAAAATATAATGGGAACTTGTATTACATTTTAACAGTGCCGTGGGTTACAAAATAATTTAATATCTTTTTTTTGAAATTTCGACAGTGCCGTGAGTTACAAAATAATATGGAATCTTTTTTCTAAATTTTGACAGTGCCGTGGGTTACAAAATATAATGGGAACTTGTATTACATTTTAACAGTGCCGTGGGTTACAAAATAATTTAAAATATATTTTTTTTGAAATTTCGACAGTGCCGTGGGTTACAAAATGATATGGAATCTTTTTCTGAAATTTCGACAGTGCCGTGGGTTACAAAATAATATGGAATCTTTTTTCTAAATTTTGACAGTGCCGTGGGTTACAAAATAATATGCTATCTTTTTTTTGAAATTTTGACAGTGCCGTGGGTTACAAAATAATATGGAATCTTTTTTCTAAATTTTGACAGTGCAGTGGTTTACAAAATATAATGGGAACTTGTATTACATTTTAACAGTGCCGTGCGTTACAAAATAATTTAATATCTTTTTTTTGAAATTTCGACAGTGCCGTGGGTTACAAAATAATATGGAATCTTTTTTCTAAATTTTGACAGTGCCGTGGGTTACAAAATATAATGGGAACTTGTATTAAATGTTAACAGTGCCGTGGGTTACAAAATGATTTGATATCTTTTTTTTGAAATTTCGACAGTGCCGTGGGTTACAAAATAATATGGAATCTTTTTTCTAAATTTTGACAGTGCCGTGGGTTACAAAATATAATGGGAACTTGTATTAAATGTTAACAGTGCCGTGGGTTACAAAATGATTTGATATCTTTTTTTTGAAATTTCGACAGTGCCGTGGGTTACAAAATAATATGGAATCTTTTTTCTAAATTTTGACAGTGCCGTGGGTTACAAAATATAATGGGAACTTGTATTAAATGTTAACAGTGCCGTGGGTTACAAAATAATTTGATATCTTTTTTTTGATATTTCGACAGTGCCGTGGGTTACAAAATAATAAAGAATCTTTTTTCTAAATTTCAACAGTGCCGTGGGTTACAAAATAATATGGAATCTTTTTTCTAAATTTTGACAGTGCCGTGGGTTACAAAATATAATGGGAACTTGTATTAACTTTTAACAGTGCCGTGCGTTACAAAATAATATGCTATCTTTTTTCTGAAATTTCGACAGTGCCGTGGGTTACAAATTAATAAAGAATCTTTTTTCTAAATTTCGACAGTGCCGTGGGTTACAAAATAATATGGAATCTTTTTTCTAAATTTTGACAGTGCCGTGGGTTACAAAATATAATGGGAACTTGTATTACATTTTAACAGTGCCGTAAGTTACAAAATAATTTAAAATATATTTTTTTTGAAATTTCGACAGTGCCGTGGGTTACAAAATGATATGGAATCTTTTTCTGAAATTTCGACAGTGCCGTGGGTTACAAAATAATATGGAATCTTTTTTCTAAATTTTGACAGTGCCGTGGGTTACAAAATAATATGCTATCTTTTTTTTGAAATTTTGACAGTGCCGTGGGTTACAAAATAATATGGAATCTTTTTTCTAAATTTTGACAGTGCCGTGGTTTACAAAATATAATGGGAACTTGTATTACATTTTAACAGTGCCGTGGGTTACAAAATAATTTAATATCTTTTTTTTTAAATTTCGACAGTGCCGTGAGTTACAAAATAATATGGAATCTTTTTTCTAAATTTTGACAGTGCCGTGGGTTACAAAATATAATGGGAACTTGTATTACATTTTAACAGTGCCGTGGGTTACAAAATAATTTAAAATATATTTTTTTTGAAATTTCGACAGTGCCGTGGGTTACAAAATGATATGGAATCTTTTTCTGAAATTTCGACAGTGCCGTGGGTTACAAAATAATATGGAATCTTTTTTCTAAATTTTGACAGTGCCGTGGGTTACAAAATATAATGGGAACTTGTATTAACTTTTAACAGTGCCGTGCGTTACAAAATAATATGCTATCTTTTTTTTGAAATTTCGACAGTGCCGTGGGTTACAAAATAATAAAGAATCTTTTTTCTAAATTTCGACAGTGCCGTGGGTTACAAAATAATATGGAATCTTTTTTCTAAATTTTGACAGTGCCGTGGGTTACAAAATATAATGGGAACTTGTATTACATTTTAACAGTGCCGTGGGTTACAAAATAATTTAAAATATATTTTTTTTGAAATTTCGACAGTGCCGTGGGTTACAAAATGATATGGAATCTTTTTCTGAAATTTCGACAGTGCCGTGGGTTACAAAATAATATGGAATCTTTTTTCTAAATTTTGACAGTGCCGTGGGTTACAAAATAATATGCTATCTTTTTTTTGAAATTTTGACAGTGCCGTGGGTTACAAAATAATATGGAATCTTTTTTCTAAATTTTGACAGTGCCGTGGTTTACAAAATATAATGGGAACTTGTATTACATTTTAACAGTGCCGTGCGTTACAAAATAATTTAATATCTTTTTTTTGAAATTTCGACAGTGCCGTGGGTTACAAAATAATATGGAATCTTTTTTCTAAATTTTGACAGTGCCGTGGGTTACAAAATATAATGGGAACTTGTATTAAATGTTAACAGTGCCGTGGGTTACAAAATGATTTGATATCTTTTTTTTGAAATTTCGACAGTGCCGTGGGTTACAAAATAATATGGAATCTTTTTTCTAAATTTTGACAGTGCCGTGGGTTACAAAATATAATGGGAACTTGTATTAAATGTTAACAGTGCCGTGGGTTACAAAATAATTTGATATCTTTTTTTTGATATTTCGACAGTGCCGTGGGTTACAAAATAATAAAGAATCTTTTTTCTAAATTTCAACAGTGCCGTGGGTTACAAAATAATATGGAATCTTTTTTCTAAATTTTGACAGTGCCGTGGGTTACAAAATATAATGGAAACTTGTATTAACTTTTAACAGTGCCGTGCGTTACAAAATAATATGCTATCTTTTTTTGGAAATTTCGACAGTGCCGTGGGTTACAAAATAATAAAGAATCTTTTTTCTAAATTTCGACAGTGCCGTGGGTTACAAAATAATATGGAATCTTTTTTCTAAATTTTGACAGTGCCGTGGGTTACAAAATATAATGGGAACTTGTATTACATTTTAACAGTGCCGTGGGTTACAAAATAATTTAAAATATATTTTTTTTGAAATTTCGACAGTGCCGTGGGTTACAAAATGATATGGAATCTTTTTCTGAAATTTCGACAGTGCCGTGGGTTACAAAATAATATGGAATCTTTTTTCTAAATTTTGACAGTGCCGTGGGTTACAAAATAATATGCTATCTTTTTTTTGAAATTTTGACAGTGCCATGGGTTACAAAATAATATGGAATCTTTTTTCTAAATTTTGACAGTGCCGTGGGTTACAAAATATAATGGGAACTTGTATTACATTTTAACAGTGCCGTGGGTTACAAAATAATTTAAAATATATTTTTTTTGAAATTTCGACAGTGCCGTGGGTTACAAAATGATATGGAATCTTTTTCTGAAATTTCGACAGTGCCGTGGGTTACAAAATAATATGGAATCTTTTTTCTAAATTTTGACAGTGCCGTGGGTTACAAAATATAATGGGAACTTGTATTAACTTTTAACAGTGCCGTGCGTTACAAAATAATATGCTATCTTTTTTTTGAAATTTCGACAGTGCCGTGGGTTACAAAATAATAAAGAATCTTTTTTCTAAATTTCGACAGTGCCGTGGGTTACAAAATATAATGGGAACTTGTATTACATTTTAACAGTGCCGTGGGTTACAAAATAATTTAAAATATATTTTTTTTGAAATTTCGACAGTGCCGTGGGTTACAAAATGATATGGAATCTTTTTCTGAAATTTCGACAGTGCCGTGGGTTACAAAATATAATGGGAACTTGTATTACATTTTAACAGTGCCGTGGGTTACAAAATAATTTAAAATATATTTTTTTTGAAATTTCGACAGTGCCGTGGGTTACAAAATGATATGGAATCTTTTTCTGAAATTTCGACAGTGCCGTGGGTTACAAAATAATATGGAATCTTTTTTCTAAATTTTGACAGTGCCGTGGGTTACAAAATAATATGCTATCTTTTTTTTGAAATTTTGACAGTGCCGTGGGTTACAAAATAATATGGAATCTTTTTTCTAAATTTTGACAGTGCCGTGGTTTACAAAATATAATGGGAACTTGTATTACATTTTAACAGTGCCGTGCGTTACAAAATAATTTAATATCTTTTTTTTGAAATTTCGACAGTGCCGTGGGTTACAAAATAATATGGAATCTTTTTTCTAAATTTTGACAGTGCCGTGGGTTACAAAATATAATGGGAACTTGTATTAAATGTTAACAGTGCCGTGGGTTACAAAATGATTTGATATCTTTTTTTTGAAATTTCGACAGTGCCGTGGGTTACAAAATAATATGGAATCTTTTTTCTAAATTTTGACAGTGCCGTGGGTTACAAAATATAATGGGAACTTGTATTAAATGTTAACAGTGCCGTGGGTTACAAAATGATTTGATATCTTTTTTTTGAAATTTCGACAGTGCCGTGGGTTACAAAATAATATGGAATCTTTTTTCTAAATTTTGACAGTGCCGTGGGTTACAAAATATAATGGGAACTTGTATTAAATGTTAACAGTGCCGTGGGTTACAAAATAATTTGATATCTTTTTTTTGATATTTCGACAGTGCCGTGGGTTACAAAATAATAAAGAATCTTTTTTCTAAATTTCAACAGTGCCGTGGGTTACAAAATAATATGGAATCTTTTTTCTAAATTTTGACAGTGCCGTGGGTTACAAAATATAATGGGAACTTGTATTAACTTTTAACAGTGCCGTGCGTTACAAAATAATATGCTATCTTTTTTCTGAAATTTCGACAGTGCCGTGGGTTACAAATTAATAAAGAATCTTTTTTCTAAATTTCGACAGTGCCGTGGGTTACAAAATAATATGGAATCTTTTTTCTAAATTTTGACAGTGCCGTGGGTTACAAAATATAATGGGAACTTGTATTACATTTTAACAGTGCCGTAAGTTACAAAATAATTTAAAATATATTTTTTTTGAAATTTCGACAGTGCCGTGGGTTACAAAATGATATGGAATCTTTTTCTGAAATTTCGACAGTGCCGTGGGTTACAAAATAATATGGAATCTTTTTTCTAAATTTTGACAGTGCCGTGGGTTACAAAATAATATGCTATCTTTTTTTTGAAATTTTGACAGTGCCGTGGGTTACAAAATAATATGGAATCTTTTTTCTAAATTTTGACAGTGCCGTGGTTTACAAAATATAATGGGAACTTGTATTACATTTTAACAGTGCCGTGGGTTACAAAATAATTTAATATCTTTTTTTTTAAATTTCGACAGTGCCGTGAGTTACAAAATAATATGGAATCTTTTTTCTAAATTTTGACAGTGCCGTGGGTTACAAAATATAATGGGAACTTGTATTACATTTTAACAGTGCCGTGGGTTACAAAATAATTTAAAATATATTTTTTTTGAAATTTCGACAGTGCCGTGGGTTACAAAATGATATGGAATCTTTTTCTGAAATTTCGACAGTGCCGTGGGTTACAAAATAATATGGAATCTTTTTTCTAAATTTTGACAGTGCCGTGGGTTACAAAATATAATGGGAACTTGTATTAACTTTTAACAGTGCCGTGCGTTACAAAATAATATGCTATCTTTTTTTTGAAATTTCGACAGTGCCGTGGGTTACAAAATAATAAAGAATCTTTTTTCTAAATTTCGACAGTGCCGTGGGTTACAAAATAATATGGAATCTTTTTTCTAAATTTTGACAGTGCCGTGGGTTACAAAATATAATGGGAACTTGTATTACATTTTAACAGTGCCGTGGGTTACAAAATAATTTAAAATATATTTTTTTTGAAATTTCGACAGTGCCGTGGGTTACAAAATGATATGGAATCTTTTTCTGAAATTTCGACAGTGCCGTGGGTTACAAAATAATATGGAATCTTTTTTCTAAATTTTGACAGTGCCGTGGGTTACAAAATAATATGCTATCTTTTTTTTGAAATTTTGACAGTGCCGTGGGTTACAAAATAATATGGAATCTTTTTTCTAAATTTTGACAGTGCCGTGGTTTACAAAATATAATGGGAACTTGTATTACATTTTAACAGTGCCGTGCGTTACAAAATAATTTAATATCTTTTTTTTGAAATTTCGACAGTGCCGTGGGTTACAAAATAATATGGAATCTTTTTTCTAAATTTTGACAGTGCCGTGGGTTACAAAATATAATGGGAACTTGTATTAAATGTTAACAGTGCCGTGGGTTACAAAATGATTTGATATCTTTTTTTTGAAATTTCGACAGTGCCGTGGGTTACAAAATAATATGGAATCTTTTTTCTAAATTTTGACAGTGCCGTGGGTTACAAAATATAATGGGAACTTGTATTAAATGTTAACAGTGCCGTGGGTTACAAAATAATTTGATATCTTTTTTTTGATATTTCGACAGTGCCGTGGGTTACAAAATAATAAAGAATCTTTTTTCTAAATTTCAACAGTGCCGTGGGTTACAAAATAATATGGAATCTTTTTTCTAAATTTTGACAGTGCCGTGGGTTACAAAATATAATGGAAACTTGTATTAACTTTTAACAGTGCCGTGCGTTACAAAATAATATGCTATCTTTTTTTGGAAATTTCGACAGTGCCGTGGGTTACAAAATAATAAAGAATCTTTTTTCTAAATTTCGACAGTGCCGTGGGTTACAAAATAATATGGAATCTTTTTTCTAAATTTTGACAGTGCCGTGGGTTACAAAATATAATGGGAACTTGTATTACATTTTAACAGTGCCGTGGGTTACAAAATAATTTAAAATATATTTTTTTTGAAATTTCGACAGTGCCGTGGGTTACAAAATGATATGGAATCTTTTTCTGAAATTTCGACAGTGCCGTGGGTTACAAAATAATATGGAATCTTTTTTCTAAATTTTGACAGTGCCGTGGGTTACAAAATAATATGCTATCTTTTTTTTGAAATTTTGACAGTGCCATGGGTTACAAAATAATATGGAATCTTTTTTCTAAATTTTGACAGTGCCGTGGGTTACAAAATATAATGGGAACTTGTATTACATTTTAACAGTGCCGTGGGTTACAAAATAATTTAAAATATATTTTTTTTGAAATTTCGACAGTGCCGTGGGTTACAAAATGATATGGAATCTTTTTCTGAAATTTCGACAGTGCCGTGGGTTACAAAATAATATGGAATCTTTTTTCTAAATTTTGACAGTGCCGTGGGTTACAAAATATAATGGGAACTTGTATTAACTTTTAACAGTGCCGTGCGTTACAAAATAATATGCTATCTTTTTTTTGAAATTTCGACAGTGCCGTGGGTTACAAAATAATAAAGAATCTTTTTTCTAAATTTCGACAGTGCCGTGGGTTACAAAATATAATGGGAACTTGTATTACATTTTAACAGTGCCGTGGGTTACAAAATAATTTAAAATATATTTTTTTTGAAATTTCGACAGTGCCGTGGGTTACAAAATGATATGGAATCTTTTTCTGAAATTTCGACAGTGCCGTGGGTTACAAAATATAATGGGAACTTGTATTACATTTTAACAGTGCCGTGGGTTACAAAATAATTTAAAATATATTTTTTTTGAAATTTCGACAGTGCCGTGGGTTACAAAATGATATGGAATCTTTTTCTGAAATTTCGACAGTGCCGTGGGTTACAAAATAATATGGAATCTTTTTTCTAAATTTTGACAGTGCCGTGGGTTACAAAATAATATGCTATCTTTTTTTTGAAATTTTGACAGTGCCGTGGGTTACAAAATAATATGGAATCTATTTTCTAAATTTTGACAGTGCCGTGGTTTACAAAATATAATGGGAACTTGTATTACATTTTAACAGTGCCGTGGGTTACAAAATAATTTAATATCTTTTTTTTGAAATTTCGACAGTGCCGTGAGTTACAAAATAATATGGAATCTTTTTTCTAAATTTTGACAGTGCCGTGGGTTACAAAATATAATGGGAACTTGTATTACATTTTAACAGTGCCGTGGGTTACAAAATAATTTAAAATATATTTTTTTTGAAATTTCGACAGTGCCGTGGGTTACAAAATGATATGGAATCTTTTTCTGAAATTTCGACAGTGCCGTGGGTTACAAAATAATATGGAATCTTTTTTCTAAATTTTGACAGTGCCGTGGGTTACAAAATAATATGCTATCTTTTTTTTGAAATTTTGACAGTGCCGTGGGTTACAAAATAATATGGAATCTTTTTTCTAAATTTTGACAGTGCCGTGGTTTACAAAATATAATGGGAACTTGTATTACATTTTAACAGTGCCGTGCGTTACAAAATAATTTAATATCTTTTTTTTGAAATTTCGACAGTGCCGTGGGTTACAAAATAATATGGAATCTTTTTTCTAAATTTTGACAGTGCCGTGGGTTACAAAATATAATGGGAACTTGTATTAAATGTTAACAGTGCCGTGGGTTACAAAATGATTTGATATCTTTTTTTTGAAATTTCGACAGTGCCGTGGGTTACAAAATAATATGGAATCTTTTTTCTAAATTTTGACAGTGCCGTGGGTTACAAAATATAATGGGAACTTGTATTAAATGTTAACAGTGCCGTGGGTTACAAAATAATTTGATATCTTTTTTTTGATATTTCGACAGTGCCGTGGGTTACAAAATAATAAAGAATCTTTTTTCTAAATTTCAACAGTGCCGTGGGTTACAAAATAATATGGAATCTTTTTTCTAAATTTTGACAGTGCCGTGGGTTACAAAATATAATGGAAACTTGTATTAACTTTTAACAGTGCCGTGCGTTACAAAATAATATGCTATCTTTTTTTGGAAATTTCGACAGTGCCGTGGGTTACAAAATAATAAAGAATCTTTTTTCTAAATTTCGACAGTGCCGTGGGTTACAAAATAATATGGAATCTTTTTTCTAAATTTTGACAGTGCCGTGGGTTACAAAATATAATGGGAACTTGTATTACATTTTAACAGTGCCGTGGGTTACAAAATAATTTAAAATATATTTTTTTTGAAATTTCGACAGTGCCGTGGGTTACAAAATGATATGGAATCTTTTTCTGAAATTTCGACAGTGCCGTGGGTTACAAAATAATATGGAATCTTTTTTCTAAATTTTGACAGTGCCGTGGGTTACAAAATAATATGCTATCTTTTTTTTGAAATTTTGACAGTGCCATGGGTTACAAAATAATATGGAATCTTTTTTCTAAATTTTGACAGTGCCGTGGGTTACAAAATATAATGGGAACTTGTATTACATTTTAACAGTGCCGTGGGTTACAAAATAATTTAAAATATATTTTTTTTGAAATTTCGACAGTGCCGTGGGTTACAAAATGATATGGAATCTTTTTCTGAAATTTCGACAGTGCCGTGGGTTACAAAATAATATGGAATCTTTTTTCTAAATTTTGACAGTGCCGTGGGTTACAAAATATAATGGGAACTTGTATTAACTTTTAACAGTGCCGTGCGTTACAAAATAATATGCTATCTTTTTTTTGAAATTTCGACAGTGCCGTGGGTTACAAAATAATAAAGAATCTTTTTTCTAAATTTCGACAGTGCCGTGGGTTACAAAATATAATGGGAACTTGTATTACATTTTAACAGTGCCGTGGGTTACAAAATAATTTAAAATATATTTTTTTTGAAATTTCGACAGTGCCGTGGGTTACAAAATGATATGGAATCTTTTTCTGAAATTTCGACAGTGCCGTGGGTTACAAAATATAATGGGAACTTGTATTACATTTTAACAGTGCCGTGGGTTACAAAATAATTTAAAATATATTTTTTTTGAAATTTCGACAGTGCCGTGGGTTACAAAATGATATGGAATCTTTTTCTGAAATTTCGACAGTGCCGTGGGTTACAAAATAATATGGAATCTTTTTTCTAAATTTTGACAGTGCCGTGGGTTACAAAATAATATGCTATCTTTTTTTTGAAATTTTGACAGTGCCGTGGGTTACAAAATAATATGGAATCTTTTTTCTAAATTTTGACAGTGCCGTGGGTTACAAAATATAATGGGAACTTGTATTACATTTTAACAGTGCCGTGGGTTACAAAATAATTTAAAATATATTTTTTTTGAAATTTCGACAGTGCCGTGGGTTACAAAATGATATGGAATCTTTTTCTGAAATTTCGACAGTGCCGTGGGTTACAAAATAATATGGAATCTTTTTTCTAAATTTTGACAGTGCCGTGGGTTACAAAATAATATGCTATCTTTTTTTTGAAATTTTGACAGTGCCGTGGGTTACAAAATAATATGGAATCTTTTTTCTAAATTTTGACAGTGCCGTGGTTTATAAAATATAATGGGAACTTGTATTACATTTTAACAGTGCCGTGGGTTACAAAATAATTTAATATCTTTTTTTTGAAATTTCGACAGTGCCGTGGGTTACAAAATAATATGGAATCTTTTTTCTAAATTTTGACAGTGCCGTGGGTTACAAAATATAATGGGAACTTGTATTAAATGTTAACAGTGCCGTGGGTTACAAAATAATAAAGAATCTTTTTTCTAAATTTCAACAGTGCCGTGGGTAACAAAATAATATGGATCTTTTTTCTAAATTTTGACAGTGCCGTGGGTTACAAAATATAATGGGAACTTGTATTAAATTTTAACAGTGCCGTGGGTTACAAAGTAATATGCTATCTTTTTTTTGAAATTTCGACAGTGCCGTGGGTTACAAAATAATAAAGAATTTTTTTTCTAAATTTCGACAGTGCCGTGGGTTACAAAATAATATGGAATCTTTTTTCTAAATTTTGACAGTGCCGTGGGTTACAAAATATAATGGGAACTTGTATTACATTTTAACAGTGCCGTGGGTTACAAAATAATTTAAAATATATTTTTTTTGAAATTTCGACAGTGCCGTGGGTTACAAAATAATATGGAATCTTTTTCTGAAATTTCGACAGTGCCGTGGGTTACAAAATAATATGGAATCTTTTTTCTAAATTTTGACAGTGCCGTGGGTTACAAAATATAATGGGAACTTGTATTAAATTTTAACAGTGCCGTGGGTTACAAAATAATATGCTATCTTTTTTTTGAAATTTTGACAGTGCCGTGGGTTACAAAATAATAAAGAATCTTTTTTCTAAATTTCGACAGTGCCGTGGGTTACAAAATAATATGGAATCTTTTTTCTAAATTTTGACAGTGCCGTGGGTTACAAAATATAATGGGAACTTGTATTACATTTTAACAGTGCCGTGGGTTACAAAATAATTTAAAATATATTTTTTTTAAAATTTCGACAGTGCCGTGGGTTACAAAATAATATGGAATCTTTTTCTGAAATTTCGACAGTGCCGTGGGTTACAAAATAATATGGAATCTTTTTTCTAAATTTTGACAGTGCCGTGGGTTACAAAATATAATGGGAACTTGTATTAAATGTTAACAGTGCCGTGGGTTACAAAATAATTTGATATCTTTTTTTGAAATTTCGACAGTGCCGTGGGTTACAAAATAATAAAGAATCTTTTTTCTAAATTTCAACAGTGCCGTGGGTTACAAAATAATATGGAATCTTTTTTCTAAATTTTTACAGTGCCGTGGGTTACAAAATATAATGGGAACTTGTATTAACTTTTAACAGTGCCGTGCGTTACAAAATAATATGCTATCTTTTTTCTGAAATTTCGACAGTGCCGTGGGTTACAAATTAATAAAGAATCTTTTTTCTAAATTTCGACAGTGCCGTGGGTTACAAAATAATATGGAATCTTTTTTCTAAATTTTGACAGTGCCGTGGGTTACAAAATATAATGGGAACTTGTATTACATTTTAACAGTGCCGTGGGTTACAAAATAATTTAAAATATATTTTTTTTGAAATTTCGACAGTGCCGTGGGTTACAAAATGATATGGAATCTTTTTCTGAAATTTCGACAGTGCCGTGGGTTACAAAATGATATGGAATCTTTTTCTGAAATTTCGACAGTGCCGTGGGTTACAAAATAATATGGAATCTTTTTTCTAAATTTTGACAGTGCCGTGGGTTACAAAATAATATGCTATCTTTTTTTTGAAATTTTGACAGTGCCGTGGGTTACAAAATAATATGGAATCTTTTTTCTAAATTTTGACAGTGCCGTGGGTTACAAAATATAATGGGAACTTGTATTACATTTTAACAGTGCCGTGGGTTACAAAATAATTTAAAATATATTTTTTTTGAAATTTCGACAGTGCCGTGGGTTACAAAATGATATGGAATCTTTTTCTGAAATTTCGACAGTGCCGTGGGTTACAAAATAATATGGAATCTTTTTTCTAAATTTTGACAGTGCCGTGGGTTACAAAATAATATGCTATCTTTTTTTTGAAATTTTGACAGTGCCGTGGGTTACAAAATAATATGGAATCTTTTTTCTAAATTTTGACAGTGCCGTGGTTTATAAAATATAATGGGAACTTGTATTACATTTTAACAGTGCCGTGGGTTACAAAATAATTTAATATCTTTTTTTTGAAATTTCGACAGTGCCGTGGGTTACAAAATAATATGGAATCTTTTTTCTAAATTTTGACAGTGCCGTGGGTTACAAAATATAATGGGAACTTGTATTAAATGTTAACAGTGCCGTGGGTTACAAAATAATAAAGAATCTTTTTTCTAAATTTCAACAGTGCCGTGGGTTACAAAATAATATGGATCTTTTTTCTAAATTTTGACAGTGCCGTGGGTTACAAAATATAATGGGAACTTGTATTAAATTTTAACAGTGCCGTGGGTTACAAAGTAATATGCTATCTTTTTTTTGAAATTTCGACAGTGCCGTGGGTTACAAAATAATAAAGAATTTTTTTTCTAAATTTCGACAGTGCCGTGGGTTACAAAATAATATGGAATCTTTTTTCTAAATTTTGACAGTGCCGTGGGTTACAAAATATAATGGGAACTTGTATTACATTTTAACAGTGCCGTGGGTTACAAAATAATTTAAAATATATTTTTTTTGAAATTTCGACAGTGCCGTGGGTTACAAAATAATATGGAATCTTTTTCTGAAATTTCGACAGTGCCGTGGGTTACAAAATAATATGGAATCTTTTTTCTAAATTTTGACAGTGCCGTGGGTTACAAAATATAATGGGAACTTGTATTAAATGTTAACAGTGCCGTGGGTTACAAAATAATTTGATATCTTTTTTTGAAATTTCGACAGTGCCGTGGGTTACAAAATAATAAAGAATCTTTTTTCTAAATTTCAACAGTGCCGTGGGTTACAAAATAATATGGAATCTTTTTTCTAAATTTTTACAGTGCCGTGGGTTACAAAATATAATGGGAACTTGTATTAACTTTTAACAGTGCCGTGCGTTACAAAATAATATGCTATCTTTTTTCTGAAATTTCGACAGTGCCGTGGGTTACAAATTAATAAAGAATCTTTTTTCTAAATTTCGACAGTGCCGTGGGTTACAAAATAATATGGAATCTTTTTTCTAAATTTTGACAGTGCCGTGGGTTACAAAATATAATGGGAACTTGTATTACATTTTAACAGTGCCGTGGGTTACAAAATAATTTAAAATATATTTTTTTTGAAATTTCGACAGTGCCGTGGGTTACAAAATGATATGGAATCTTTTTCTGAAATTTCGACAGTGCCGTGGGTTACAAAATGATATGGAATCTTTTTCTGAAATTTCGACAGTGCCGTGGGTTACAAAATAATATGGAATCTTTTTTCTAAATTTTGACAGTGCCGTGGGTTACAAAATAATATGCTATCTTTTTTTTGAAATTTTGACAGTGCCGTGGGTTACAAAATAATATGGAATCTTTTTTCTAAATTTTGACAGTGCCGTGGGTTACAAAATATAATGGGAACTTGTATTACATTTTAACAGTGCCGTGGGTTACAAAATAATTTAAAATATATTTTTTTTGAAATTTCGACAGTGCCGTGGGTTACAAAATGATATGGAATCTTTTTCTGAAATTTCGACAGTGCCGTGGGTTACAAAATAATATGGAATCTTTTTTCTAAATTTTGACAGTGCCGTGGGTTACAAAATAATATGCTATCTTTTTTTTGAAATTTTGACAGTGCCGTGGGTTACAAAATAATATGGAATCTTTTTTCTAAATTTTGACAGTGCCGTGGTTTATAAAATATAATGGGAACTTGTATTACATTTTAACAGTGCCGTGGGTTACAAAATAATTTAATATCTTTTTTTTGAAATTTCGACAGTGCCGTGGGTTACAAAATAATATGGAATCTTTTTTCTAAATTTTGACAGTGCCGTGGGTTACAAAATATAATGGGAACTTGTATTAAATGTTAACAGTGCCGTGGGTTACAAAATAATAAAGAATCTTTTTTCTAAATTTCAACAGTGCCGTGGGTTACAAAATAATATGGATCTTTTTTCTAAATTTTGACAGTGCCGTGGGTTACAAAATATAATGGGAACTTGTATTAAATTTTAACAGTGCCGTGGGTTACAAAGTAATATGCTATCTTTTTTTTGAAATTTCGACAGTGCCGTGGGTTACAAAATAATAAAGAATTTTTTTTCTAAATTTCGACAGTGCCGTGGGTTACAAAATAATATGGAATCTTTTTTCTAAATTTTGACAGTGCCGTGGGTTACAAAATATAATGGGAACTTGTATTACATTTTAACAGTGCCGTGGGTTACAAAATAATTTAAAATATATTTTTTTTGAAATTTCGACAGTGCCGTGGGTTACAAAATAATATGGAATCTTTTTCTGAAATTTCGACAGTGCCGTGGGTTACAAAATAATATGGAATCTTTTTTCTAAATTTTGACAGTGCCGTGGGTTACAAAATATAATGGGAACTTGTATTAAATTTTAACAGTGCCGTGGGTTACAAAATAATATGCTATCTTTTTTTTGAAATTTTGACAGTGCCGTGGGTTACAAAATAATAAAGAATCTTTTTTCTAAATTTCGACAGTGCCGTGGGTTACAAAATAATATGGAATCTTTTTTCTAAATTTTGACAGTGCCGTGGGTTACAAAATATAATGGGAACTTGTATTACATTTTAACAGTGCCGTGGGTTACAAAATAATTTAAAATATATTTTTTTTAAAATTTCGACAGTGCCGTGGGTTACAAAATAATATGGAATCTTTTTCTGAAATTTCGACAGTGCCGTGGGTTACAAAATAATATGGAATCTTTTTTCTAAATTTTGACAGTGCCGTGGGTTACAAAATATAATGGGAACTTGTATTAAATGTTAACAGTGCCGTGGGTTACAAAATAATTTGATATCTTTTTTTGAAATTTCGACAGTGCCGTGGGTTACAAAATAATAAAGAATCTTTTTTCTAAATTTCAACAGTGCCGTGGGTTACAAAATAATATGGAATCTTTTTTCTAAATTTTTACAGTGCCGTGGGTTACAAAATATAATGGGAACTTGTATTAACTTTTAACAGTGCCGTGCGTTACAAAATAATATGCTATCTTTTTTCTGAAATTTCGACAGTGCCGTGGGTTACAAATTAATAAAGAATCTTTTTTCTAAATTTCGACAGTGCCGTGGGTTACAAAATAATATGGAATCTTTTTTCTAAATTTTGACAGTGCCGTGGGTTACAAAATATAATGGGAACTTGTATTACATTTTAACAGTGCCGTGGGTTACAAAATAATTTAAAATATATTTTTTTTGAAATTTCGACAGTGCCGTGGGTTACAAAATGATATGGAATCTTTTTCTGAAATTTCGACAGTGCCGTGGGTTACAAAATAATATGGAATCTTTTTTCTAAATTTTGACAGTGCCGTGGGTTACAAAATAATATGCTATCTTTTTTTTGAAATTTTGACAGTGCCGTGGGTTACAAAATAATATGGAATCTTTTTTCTAAATTTTGACAGTGCCGTGGTTTACAAAATATAATGGGAACTTGTATTACATTTTAACAGTGCCGTGGGTTACAAAATAATTTAATATCTTTTTTTTGAAATTTCGACAGTGCCGTGAGTTACAAAATAATATGGAATCTTTTTTCTAAATTTTGACAGTGCCGTGGGTTACAAAATATAATGGGAACTTGTATTACATTTTAACAGTGCCGTGGGTTACAAAATAATTTAAAATATATTTTTTTTGAAATTTCGACAGTGCCGTGGGTTACAAAATAATATGGAATCTTTTTCTGAAATTTCGACAGTGCCGTGGGTTACAAAATAATATGGAATCTTTTTTCTAAATTTTGACAGTGCCGTGGGTTACAAAATATAATGGGAACTTGTATTAACTTTTAACAGTGCCGTGCGTTACAAAATAATATGCTATCTTTTTTTTGAAATTTCGACAGTGCCGTGGGTTACAAAATAATAAAGAATCTTTTTTCTAAATTTCGACAGTGCCGTGGGTTACAAAATAATATGGAATCTTTTTTCTAAATTTTGACAGTGCCGTGGGTTACAAAATATAATGGGAACTTGTATTACATTTTAACAGTGCCGTGGGTTACAAAATAATTTAAAATATATTTTTTTTGAAATTTCGACAGTGCCGTGGGTTACAAAATGATATGGAATCTTTTTCTGAAATTTCGACAGTGCCGTGGGTTACAAAATAATATGGAATCTTTTTTCTAAATTTTGACAGTGCCGTGGGTTACAAAATAATATGCTATCTTTTTTTTGAAATTTTGACAGTGCCGTGGGTTACAAAATAATATGGAATCTTTTTTCTAAATTTTGACAGTGCCGTGGTTTACAAAATATAATGGGAACTTGTATTACATTTTAACAGTGCCGTGCGTTACAAAATAATTTAATATCTTTTTTTTGAAATTTCGACAGTGCCGTGGGTTACAAAATAATATGGAATCTTTTTTCTAAATTTTGACAGTGCCGTGGGTTACAAAATATAATGGGAACTTGTATTAAATGTTAACAGTGCCGTGGGTTACAAAATAATAAAGAATCTTTTTTCTAAATTTCAACAGTGCCGTGGGTTACAAAATAATATGGATCTTTTTTCTAAATTTTGACAGTGCCGTGGGTTACAAAATATAATGGGAACTTGTATTAAATTTTAACAGTGCCGTGGGTTACAAAGTAATATGCTATCTTTTTTTTGAAATTTCGACAGTGCCGTGGGTTACAAAATAATAAAGAATTTTTTTTCTAAATTTCGACAGTGCCGTGGGTTACAAAATAATATGGAATCTTTTTTCTAAATTTTGACAGTGCCGTGGGTTACAAAATATAATGGGAACTTGTATTACATTTTAACAGTGCCGTGGGTTACAAAATAATTTAAAATATATTTTTTTTGAAATTTCGACAGTGCCGTGGGTTACAAAATAATATGGAATCTTTTTCTGAAATTTCGACAGTGCCGTGGGTTACAAAATAATATGGAATCTTTTTTCTAAATTTTGACAGTGCCGTGGGTTACAAAATATAATGGGAACTTGTATTAAATTTTAACAGTGCCGTGGGTTACAAAATAATATGCTATCTTTTTTTTGAAATTTTGACAGTGCCGTGGGTTACAAAATAATAAAGAATCTTTTTTCTAAATTTCGACAGTGCCGTGGGTTACAAAATAATATGGAATCTTTTTTCTAAATTTTGACAGTGCCGTGGGTTACAAAATATAATGGGAACTTGTATTACATTTTAACAGTGCCGTGGGTTACAAAATAATTTAAAATATATTTTTTTTAAAATTTCGACAGTGCCGTGGGTTACAAAATAATATGGAATCTTTTTCTGAAATTTCGACAGTGCCGTGGGTTACAAAATAATATGGAATCTTTTTTCTAAATTTTGACAGTGCCGTGGGTTACAAAATATAATGGGAACTTGTATTAAATGTTAACAGTGCCGTGGGTTACAAAATAATTTGATATCTTTTTTTGAAATTTCGACAGTGCCGTGGGTTACAAAATAATAAAGAATCTTTTTTCTAAATTTCAACAGTGCCGTGGGTTACAAAATAATATGGAATCTTTTTTCTAAATTTTTACAGTGCCGTGGGTTACAAAATATAATGGGAACTTGTATTAACTTTTAACAGTGCCGTGCGTTACAAAATAATATGCTATCTTTTTTCTGAAATTTCGACAGTGCCGTGGGTTACAAATTAATAAAGAATCTTTTTTCTAAATTTCGACAGTGCCGTGGGTTACAAAATAATATGGAATCTTTTTTCTAAATTTTGACAGTGCCGTGGGTTACAAAATATAATGGGAACTTGTATTACATTTTAACAGTGCCGTGGGTTACAAAATAATTTAAAATATATTTTTTTTGAAATTTCGACAGTGCCGTGGGTTACAAAATGATATGGAATCTTTTTCTGAAATTTCGACAGTGCCGTGGGTTACAAAATAATATGGAATCTTTTTTCTAAATTTTGACAGTGCCGTGGGTTACAAAATATAATGGGAACTTGTATTAAATGTTAACAGTGCCGTGGGTTACAAAATAATTTGATATCTTTTTTTTGAAATTTCAACAGTGCCGTGGGTTACAAAATAATATGGAATCTTTTTTTCTAAATTTTGACAGTGCCGTGGGTTACAAAATATAATGGGAACTTGTATTAAATGTTAACAGTGCCGTGGGTTACAAAATAATATGCAATCTTTTTTCTAAATTTTGACAGTGCCGTGGGTTACAAAATATAATAGGAACTTGTATTAAATTTTAACAGTGCCGTGGGTTATAAAATAATATGGAATCTTTTTTTTGAAATTTCGACAGTGCCGTGGGTTACAAAATAATAAAGAATCTTTTTTCTAAATTTCGACAGTGCCGTGGGTTACAAAATAATATGGAATCTTTTTTCTAAATTTTGACAGTGCCGTGGGTTACAAAATAATTTAAGATCGTTTTTTGAAATTTCGACAGTGCCGTGGGTTACAAAATAATATGGGATCTTTTTCTGAAATTTCGACAGTGCCGTGGGTTACAAAATAATACAGAATCTTTTTTCTAAATTTCGACAGTGCCGTGGGTTACAAAATAATTTGGGATCTTTTTTTGAAATTTCGACAGTACCGTGGGTTACAAAATAATATGGAATCTTTTTTCTAAATTTTGACAGTGCCGTGGGTTACAAAATAATTTGAGATCGTTTTTTGAAATTTCGACAGTGCCGTGGGTTACAAAATAATATGGGATCTTTTTCTGAAATTTCTACAGTGCCGTGGGTTACAAAATAATACAGAATCTTTTTTCTAAATTTCGACAGTGCCGTGGGTTACAAAATAATTTGGGATCTTTTTTTGAAATTTCGACAGTACCGTGGGTTACAAAATAATATGGAATCTTTTTTCTAAATTTTGACAGTGCCGTGGGTTACAAAATATAATGGGAACTTGTATTAAATGTTAACAGTGCCGTGGGTTACAAAATAATTTGATATCTTTTTTTTGAAATTTCAACAATGCCGTGGGTTACAAAATAATATGGAATCTTTTTTCTAAATTTTGACAGTGCCGTGGGTTACAAAATATAATGGGAACTTGTATTAAATTTTAACAGTGCCATGGGTTACAAAATAATATGGAATCTTTTTTTTGAAATTTCGACAGTGCCGTGGGTTACAAAATAATAAAGAATCTTTTTTCTAAATTTGGACAGTGCCGTGGGCTACAAAATAATTTGAGATCTTTTTTTTAAATTTCGACAGTGCCGTGGGTTACAAAATAATACAGAATCTTTTTTCTAAATTTCGACAGTGCCGTGGGTTACAAAATAATATGCTATCTTTTTTTAGAAATTTCGACAGTGCCGTGGGTTACAAAATAATAAAGAATCTTTTTTCTAAATTTCAACAGTGCCGTGGGTTACAAAATAATATGGAATCTTTTTTCTAAATTTTGACAGTGCCGTGGGTTACAAAATATAATGGGAATTTGTATTAAATTTTAACAGTGCCGTGGGTTACAAAATATAATGGGAACTTGTATTAAATGTTAACAGTGCCGTGGGTTACAAAATAATATGCAATCTTTTTTCTAAATTTTGACAGTGCCGTGGGTTACAAAATATAATAGGAACTTGTATTAAATTTTAACAGTGCCGTGGGTTATAAAATAATATGGAATCTTTTTTTTGAAATTTCGACAGTGCCGTGGGTTACAAAATAATAAAGAATCTTTTTTCTAAATTTCGACAGTGCCGTGGGTTACAAAATAATATGGAATCTTTTTTCTAAATTTTGACAGTGCCGTGGGTTACAAAATAATTTAAGATCGTTTTTTGAAATTTCGACAGTGCCGTGGGTTACAAAATAATATGGGATCTTTTTCTGAAATTTCGACAGTGCCGTGGGTTACAAAATAATACAGAATCTTTTTTCTAAATTTCGACAGTGCCGTGGGTTACAAAATAATTTGGGATCTTTTTTTGAAATTTCGACAGTACCGTGGGTTACAAAATAATATGGAATCTTTTTTCTAAATTTTGACAGTGCCGTGGGTTACAAAATAATTTGAGATCGTTTTTTGAAATTTCGACAGTGCCGTGGGTTACAAAATAATATGGGATCTTTTTCTGAAATTTCGACAGTGCCGTGGGTTACAAAATAATACGGAATCTTTTTTCTAAATTTCGACAGTGCCGTGGGTTACAAAATAATTTGGGATCTTTTTTTGAAATTTCGACAGTACCGTGGGTTACAAAATAATATGGAATCTTTTTTCTAAATTTTGACAGTGCCGTGGGTTACAAAATATAATGGGAACTTGTATTAAATGTTAACAGTGCCGTGGGTTACAAAATAATTTGATATCTTTTTTTGAAATTTCGACAGTGCCGTGGGTTACAAAATAATAAAGAATCTTTTTTCTAAATTTCAACAGTGCCGTGGGTTACAAAATAATATGGAATCTTTTTTCTAAATTTTGACAGTGCCGTGGGTTACAAAATATAATGGGAACTTGTATTAACTTTTAACAGTGCCGTGCGTTACAAAATAATATGCTATCTTTTTTTTGAAATTTCGACAGTGCCGTGGGTTACAAATTAATAAAGAATCTTTTTTCTAAATTTCGACAGTGCCGTGGGTTACAAAATAATATGGAATCTTTTTTCTAAATTTTGACAGTGCCGTGGGTTACAAAATATAATGGGAACTTGTATTACATTTTAACAGTGCCGTGGGTTACAAAATAATTTAAAATATATTTTTTTTGAAATTTCGACAGTGCCGTGGGTTACAAAATGATATGGAATCTTTTTCTGAAATTTCGACAGTGCCGTGGGTTACAAAATAATATGGAATCTTTTTTCTAAATTTTGACAGTGCCGTGGGTTACAAAATAATATGCTATCTTTTTTTTGAAATTTTGACAGTGCCGTGGGTTACAAAATAATATGGAATCTTTTTTCTAAATTTTGACAGTGCCGTGGTTTACAAAATATAATGGGAACTTGTATTACATTTTAACAGTGCCGTGGGTTACAAAATAATTTAATATCTTTTTTTTGAAATTTCGACAGTGCCGTGGGTTACAAAATAATATGGAATCTTTTTTCTAAATTTTGACAGTGCCGTGGGTTACAAAATATAATGGGAACTTGTATTAAATGTTAACAGTGCCGTGGGTTACAAAATTATTTGATATCTTTTTTTTGAAATTTCGACAGTGCCGTGGGTTACAAAATAATATGGAATCTTGTTTCTAAATTTTGACAGTGCCGTGGCTTACAAAATATAATGGGAACTTGTATTAAATTTTAACAGTGCCGTGGGTTACAAAATAATATGCTATCTTTTTTTTGAAATTTTGACAGTGCCTTGGGTTACAAAATAACAAAGAATCTTTTTTCTAAATTTTGACAGTGCCGTGGGTTACAAAATAATATGGAATCTTTTTTCTAAATTTTGACAGTGCCGTGGGTTACAAAATATAAAGGGAACTTGTATTACATTTTAACAGTGCCGTGGGTTACTAAATAATTTAAAATATATTTTTTTTGAAATTTCGACAGTGCCGTGGGTTACAAAATAATATGGAATCTTTTTCTGAAATTTCGACAGTGCCGTGGGTTACAAAATAATATGGAATCTTTTTTCTAAATTTTGACAGTGCCGTGGGTTACAAAATATAATGGGAACTTGTATTAAATGTTAACAGTGCCGTGGGTTACAAAATAATTTGATATCTTTTTTTTGAAATTTCAACAGTGCCGTGGGTTACAAAATAATATGGAATCTTTTTTCTAAATTTTGACAGTGCCGTGGGTTACAAAATATAATGGGAACTTGTATTAAATGTTAACAGTGCCGTGGGTTACAAAATAATATGGAATCTTTTTTCTAAATTTTGACAGTGCCGTGGGTTACAAAATAATTTAAGATCGTTTTTTGAAATTTCGACAGTGCCGTGGGTTACAAAATAATATGGGATCTTTTTCTGAAATTTCGACAGTGCCGTGGGTTACAAAATAATACAGAATCTTTTTTCTAAATTTCGACAGTGCCGTGGGTTACAAAATAATTTGGGATCTTTTTTTGAAATTTCGACAGTACCGTGGGTTACAAAATAATATGGAATCTTTTTTCTAAATTTTGACAGTGCCGTGGGTTACAAAATAATTTGAGATCGTTTTTTGAAATTTCGACAGTGCCGTGGGTTACAAAATAATATGGGATCTTTTTGTGAAATTTCGACAGTGCCGTGGGTTACAAAATAATACAGAATCTTTTTTCTAAATTTCGACAGTGCCGTGGGTTACAAAATAATTTGGGATCTTTTTTTGAAATTTCGACAGTACCGTGGGTTACAAAATAATATGGAATCTTTTTTCTAAATTTTGACAGTGCCGTGGGTTACAAAATATAATGGGAACTTGTATTAAATGTTAACAGTGCCGTGGGTTACAAAATAATTTGATATCTTTTTTTTGAAATTTCAACAATGCCGTGGGTTACAAAATAATATGGAATCTTTTTTCTAAATTTTGACAGTGCCGTGGGTTACAAAATATAATGGGAACTTGTATTAAATTTTAACAGTGCCATGGGTTACAAAATAATATGGAATCTTTTTTTTGAAATTTCGACAGTGCCGTGGGTTACAAAATAATAAAGAATCTTTTTTCTAAATTTGGACAGTGCCGTGGGCTACAAAATAATTTGAGATCTTTTTTTGAAATTTCGACAGTGCCGTGGGTTACAAAATAATACAGAATCTTTTTTCTAAATTTCGACAGTGCCGTGGGTTACAAAATAATACAGAATCTTTTTTCTAAATTTCGAAAGTACCGTGGGTTACAAAATAATATGGAATCTTTTTTCTAAATTTTGACAGTGCCGTGGGTTACAAAATATAATGGGAACTTGTATTAAATTTTAACAGTGCCTTGGGTTACAAAATAATATGGAATCTTTTTTTTGAAATTTCGACAGTGCCGTGGGTTACAAAAAATAAAGAATCTTTTTTCTAAAGTTCGACAGTGCCGTGGGTTAAAAAATAATATGCAATCTTTTTTCTAAATTTTGACAGTGCCGTGGGTTACAAAATATAATAGGAACTTGTATTAAATTTTAACAGTGCCGTGGGTTATAAAATAATATGGAATCTTTTTTTTGAAATTTCGACAGTGCCGTGGGTTACAAAATAATAAAGAATCTTTTTTCTAAATTTCGACAGTGCCGTGGGTTACAAAATAATATGGAATCTTTTTTCTAAATTTTGACAGTGCCGTGGGTTACAAAATAATTTAAGATCGTTTTTTGAAATTTCGACAGTGCCGTGGGTTACAAAATAATATGGGATCTTTTTCTGAAATTTCGACAGTGCCGTGGGTTACAAAATAATACAGAATCTTTTTTCTAAATTTCGACAGTGCCGTGGGTTACAAAATAATATGGAATCTTTTTTCTAAATTTTGACAGTGCCGTGGGTTACAAAATAATTTGAGATCGTTTTTTGAAATTTCGACAGTGCCGTGGGTTACAAAATAATATGGGATCTTTTTCTGAAATTTCGACAGTGCCGTGGGTTACAAAATAATACAGAATCTTTTTTCTAAATTTCGACAGTGCCGTGGGTTACAAAATAATTTGGGATCTTTTTTTGAAATTTCGACAGTACCGTGGGTTACAAAATAATATGGAATCTTTTTTCTAAATTTTGACAGTGCCGTGGGTTACAAAATATAATGGGAACTTGTATTAAATGTTAACAGTGCCGTGGGTTACAAAATAATTTGATATCTTTTTTTTGAAATTTCAACAGTGCCGTGGGTTACAAAATAATATGGAATCTTTTTTCTAAATTTTGACAGTGCCGTGGGTTTCAAAATATAATGGGAACTTGTATTAAATTTTAACAGTGCCATGGGTTACAAAATAATATGGAATCTTTTTTTTGAAATTTCGACAGTGCCGTGGGTTACAAAATAATAAAGAATCTTTTTTCTAAATTTGGACAGTGCCGTGGGCTACACAATAATTTGAGATCTTTTTTTGAAATTTCGACAGTGCCGTGGGTTACAAAATAATACAGAATCTTTTTTCTAAATTTCGACAGTGCCGTGGGTTACAAAATAATATGCTATCTTTTTTTAAAAATTTCGACAGTGCCGTGGGTTACAAAATAATAAAGAATCTTTTTTCTAAATTTCAACAGTGCCGTGGGTTACAAAATAATATGGAATCTTTTTTCTAAATTTTGACAGTGCCGTGGGTTACAAAATATAATGGGAACTTGTATTAAATTTTAACAGTGCCGTGGGTTACAAAATAATATGCTATCTTTTTTTTGAAATTTCGACAGTGCCGTGGGTTACAAAATAATAAAGAATCTTTTTTCTAAATTTCGACAGTGCCGTGGGTTACAAAATAATATGGAATCTTTTTTCTAAATTTTGACAGTGCCGTGGGTTACAAAATATAATGGGAACTTGTATTACATTTTAACAGTGCCGTGGGTTACAAAATAATTTAAAATATATTTTTTTTGAAATTTCGACAGTGCCGTGGGTTACAAAATAATATGGAATCTTTTTCTGAAATTTCGACAGTGCCGTGGGTTACAAAATAATATGGAATCTTTTTTCTAAATTTTGACAGTGCCGTGGGTTACAAAATATAATGGGAACTTGTATTAAATGTTAACAGTGCCGTGGGTTACAAAATAATATGCTATCTTTTTTTAAAAATTTCGACAGTGCCGTGGGTTACAAAATAATAAAGAATCTTTTTTCTAAATTTCGACAGTGCCGTGGGTTACAAAATAATATGGGATCTTTTTCTGAAATTTCGACAGTGCCGTGGGTTACAAAATAATACAGAATCTTTTTTCTAAATTTCGACAGTGCCGTGGGTTACAAAATAATTTGGGATCTTTTTTTGAAATTTCGACAGTACCGTGGGTTACAAAATAATATGGAATCTTTTTTCTAAATTTTGACAGTGCCGTGGGTTACAAAATAATTTGAGATCGTTTTTTGAAATTTCGACAGTGCCGTGGGTTACAAAATAATATGGGATCTTTTTCTGAAATTTCGACAGTGCCGTGGGTTACAAAATAATACAGAATCTTTTTTCTAAATTTCGACAGTGCCGTGGGTTACAAAATAATTTGGGATCTTTTTTTGAAATTTCGACAGTACCGTGGGTTACAAAATAATATGGAATCTTTTTTCTAAATTTTGACAGTGCCGTGGGTTACAAAATATAATGGGAACTTGTATTAAATGTTAACAGTGCCGTGGGTTACAAAATAATTTGATATCTTTTTTTTGAAATTTCAACAATGCCGTGGGTTACAAAATAATATGGAATCTTTTTTCTAAATTTTGACAGTGCCGTGGGTTACAAAATATAATGGGAACTTGTATTAAATTTTAACAGTGCCATGGGTTACAAAATAATATGGAATCTTTTTTTTGAAATTTCGACAGTGCCGTGGGTTACAAAATAATAAAGAATCTTTTTTCTAAATTTGGACAGTGCCGTGGGTTACAAAATAATATGGGATCTTTTTCTGAAATTTCGACAGTGCCGTGGGTTACAAAATAATACAGAATCTTTTTTCTAAATTTCGACAGTGCCGTGGGTTACAAAATAATTTGGGATCTTTTTTTGAAATTTCGACAGTACCGTGGGTTACAAAATAATATGGAATCTTTTTTCTAAATTTTGACAGTGCCGTGGGTTACAAAATATAATGGGAACTTGTATTAAATGTTAACAGTGCCGTGGGTTACAAAATAATATGGAATCTTTTTTTTGAAATTTCGACAGTGCCGTGGGTTACAAAATAATAAAGAATCTTTTTTCTAAATTTGGACAGTGCCGTGGGCTACACAATAATTTGAGATCTTTTTTTGAAATTTCGACAGTGCCGTGGGTTACAAAATAATACAGAATCTTTTTTCTAAATTTCGACAGTGCCGTGGGTTACAAAATAATATGCTATCTTTTTTTAAAAATTTCGACAGTGCCGTGGGTTACAAAATAATAAAGAATCTTTTTTCTAAATTTCAACAGTGCCGTGGGTTACAAAATAATATGGAATCTTTTTTCTAAATTTTGACAGTGCCGTGGGTTACAAAATATAATGGGAACTTGTATTAAATGTTAACAGTGCCGTGGGTTACAAAATAATTTGATATCTTTTTTTTGAAATTTCAACAGTGCCGTGGGTTACAAAATAATAAAGAATCTTTTTTCTAAATTTGGACAGTGCCGTGGGCTACACAATAATTTGAGATCTTTTTTTGAAATTTCGACAGTGCCGTGGGTTACAAAATAATACAGAATCTTTTTTCTAAATTTCGACAGTGCCGTGGGTTACAAAATAATATGCTATCTTTTTTTAAAAATTTCGACAGTGCCGTGGGTTACAAAATAATAAAGAATCTTTTTTCTAAATTTCAACAGTGCCGTGGGTTACAAAATAATATGGAATCTTTTTTCTAAATTTTGACAGTGCCGTGGGTTACAAAATATAATGGGAACTTGTATTAAATTTTAACAGTGCCGTGGGTTACAAAATAATATGCTATCTTTTTTTTGAAATTTCGACAGTGCCGTGGGTTACAAAATAATAAAGAATCTTTTTTCTAAATTTCGACAGTGCCGTGGGTTACAAAATATAATGGGAACTTGTATTACATTTTAACAGTGCCGTGGGTTACAAAATAATTTAAAATATATTTTTTTTGAAATTTCGACAGTGCCGTGGGTTACAAAATAATATGGAATCTTTTTCTGAAATTTCGACAGTGCCGTGGGTTACAAAATAATATGGAATCTTTTTTCTAAATTTTGACAGTGCCGTGGGTTACAAAATATAATGGGAACTTGTATTAAATGTTAACAGTGCCGTGGGTTACAAAATAATATGCTATCTTTTTTTAAAAATTTCGACAGTGCCGTGGGTTACAAAATAATAAAGAATCTTTTTTCTAAATTTCGACAGTGCCGTGGGTTACAAAATAATATGGGATCTTTTTCTGAAATTTCGACAGTGCCGTGGGTTACAAAATAATACAGAATCTTTTTTCTAAATTTCGACAGTGCCGTGGGTTACAAAATAATTTGGGATCTTTTTTTGAAATTTCGACAGTACCGTGGGTTACAAAATAATATGGAATCTTTTTTCTAAATTTTGACAGTGCCGTGGGTTACAAAATATAATGGGAACTTGTATTAAATGTTAACAGTGCCGTGGGTTACAAAATAATTTGATATCTTTTTTTTGAAATTTCGACAGTGCCGTGGGTTACAAAATAATAAAGAATCTTTTTTCTAAATTTCGACAGTGCCGTGGGTTACAAAATAATATGGAATCTTTTTTCTAAATTTTGACAGTGCCGTGGGTTACAAAATAATTTAAGATCGTTTTTTGAAATTTCGACAGTGCCGTGGGTTACAAAATAATATGGGATCTTTTTCTGAAATTTCGACAGTGCCGTGGGTTACAAAATAATACAGAATCTTTTTTCTAAATTTCGACAGTGCCGTGGGTTACAAAATAATTTGGGATCTTTTTTTGAAATTTCGACAGTACCGTGGGTTACAAAATAATATGGAATCTTTTTTCTAAATTTTGACAGTGCCGTGGGTTACAAAATAATTTGAGATCGTTTTTTGAAATTTCGACAGTGCCGTGGGTTACAAAATAATATGGGATCTTTTTCTGAAATTTCGACAGTGCCGTGGGTTACAAAATAATACAGAATCTTTTTTCTAAATTTCGACAGTGCCGTGGGTTACAAAATAATTTGGGATCTTTTTTTGAAATTTCGACAGTACCGTGGGTTACAAAATAATATGGAATCTTTTTTCTAAATTTTGACAGTGCCGTGGGTTACAAAATATAATGGGAACTTGTATTAAATGTTAACAGTGCCGTGGGTTACAAAATAATTTGATATCTTTTTTTTGAAATTTCAACAGTGCCGTGGGTTACAAAATAATATGGAATCTTTTTTCTAAATTTTGACAGTGCCGTGGGTTTCAAAATATAATGGGAACTTGTATTAAATTTTAACAGTGCCATGGGTTACAAAATAATATGGAATCTTTTTTTTGAAATTTCGACAGTGCCGTGGGTTACAAAATAATAAAGAATCTTTTTTCTAAATTTGGACAGTGCCGTGGGCTACACAATAATTTGAGATCTTTTTTTGAAATTTCGACAGTGCCGTGGGTTACAAAATAATACAGAATCTTTTTTCTAAATTTCGACAGTGCCGTGGGTTACAAAATAATATGCTATCTTTTTTTAAAAATTTCGACAGTGCCGTGGGTTACAAAATAATAAAGAATCTTTTTTCTAAATTTCAACAGTGCCGTGGGTTACAAAATAATATGGAATCTTTTTTCTAAATTTTGACAGTGCCGTGGGTTACAAAATATAATGGGAACTTGTATTAAATTTTAACAGTGCCGTGGGTTACAAAATAATATGCTATCTTTTTTTTGAAATTTCGACAGTGCCGTGGGTTACAAAATAATAAAGAATCTTTTTTCTAAATTTCGACAGTGCCGTGGGTTACAAAATAATATGGAATCTTTTTTCTAAATTTTGACAGTGCCGTGGGTTACAAAATATAATGGGAACTTGTATTACATTTTAACAGTGCCGTGGGTTACAAAATAATTTAAAATATATTTTTTTTGAAATTTCGACAGTGCCGTGGGTTACAAAATAATATGGAATCTTTTTCTGAAATTTCGACAGTGCCGTGGGTTACAAAATAATATGGAATCTTTTTTCTAAATTTTGACAGTGCCGTGGGTTACAAAATATAATGGGAACTTGTATTAAATGTTAACAGTGCCGTGGGTTACAAAATAATATGCTATCTTTTTTTAAAAATTTCGACAGTGCCGTGGGTTACAAAATAATAAAGAATCTTTTTTCTAAATTTCGACAGTGCCGTGGGTTACAAAATAATATGGGATCTTTTTCTGAAATTTCGACAGTGCCGTGGGTTACAAAATAATACAGAATCTTTTTTCTAAATTTCGACAGTGCCGTGGGTTACAAAATAATTTGGGATCTTTTTTTGAAATTTCGACAGTACCGTGGGTTACAAAATAATATGGAATCTTTTTTCTAAATTTTGACAGTGCCGTGGGTTACAAAATAATTTGAGATCGTTTTTTGAAATTTCGACAGTGCCGTGGGTTACAAAATAATATGGGATCTTTTTCTGAAATTTCGACAGTGCCGTGGGTTACAAAATAATACAGAATCTTTTTTCTAAATTTCGACAGTGCCGTGGGTTACAAAATAATTTGGGATCTTTTTTTGAAATTTCGACAGTACCGTGGGTTACAAAATAATATGGAATCTTTTTTCTAAATTTTGACAGTGCCGTGGGTTACAAAATATAATGGGAACTTGTATTAAATGTTAACAGTGCCGTGGGTTACAAAATAATTTGATATCTTTTTTTTGAAATTTCAACAATGCCGTGGGTTACAAAATAATATGGAATCTTTTTTCTAAATTTTGACAGTGCCGTGGGTTACAAAATATAATGGGAACTTGTATTAAATTTTAACAGTGCCATGGGTTACAAAATAATATGGAATCTTTTTTTTGAAATTTCGACAGTGCCGTGGGTTACAAAATAATAAAGAATCTTTTTTCTAAATTTGGACAGTGCCGTGGGCTACAAAATAATTTGAGATCTTTTTTTGAAATTTCGACAGTGCCGTGGGTTACAAAATAATACAGAATCTTTTTTCTAAATTTCGACAGTGCCGTGGGTTACAAAATAATACAGAATCTTTTTTCTAAATTTCGAAAGTACCGTGGGTTACAAAATAATATGGAATCTTTTTTCTAAATTTTGACAGTGCCGTGGGTTACAAAATATAATGGGAACTTGTATTAAATTTTAACAGTGCCGTATGTTACAAAATAATATGCTATCTTTTTTTTGAAATTTTGACAGTGCCGTGGGTTACAAAATAATAAAGAATCTTTTTTCTAAATTTCGACAGTGCCGTGGGTTACAAAATAATATGGAAAATTTTTTTCTAAATTTTGACAGTGCCGTGGGTTACAAAATATAATGGGAACTTGTATTAAATTTTAACAGTGCCGTGGGTTACAAAATAATATGCTATCTTTTTTTTGAAATTTTGACAGTGCCGTGGGTTACAAAATAATAAAGAATCTTTTTTCTAAATTTCGACAGTGCCGTGGGTTACAAAATAATATGGAATCTTTTTTCTAAATTTTGACAGTGCCGTGGGTTACAAAATATAATGGGAACTTGTATTACATTTTAACAGTGCCGTGGGTTACAAAATAATTTAAAATATATTTTTTTTTAAATTTCGACAGTGCCGTGGGTTACAAAATAATATGGAATCTTTTTCTGAAATTTCGACAGTGCCGTGGGTTACAAAATAATATGGAATCTTTTTTCTAAATTTTGACAGTGCCGTGGGTTACAAAATATAATGGGAACTTGTATTACATTTTAACAGTGCCGTGGGTTACAAAATAATTTAAAATATATTTTTTTTGAAATTTCGACAGTGCCGTGGGTTACAAAATAATATGGAATCTTTTTCTGAAATTTCGACAGTGCCGTGGGTTACAAAATAATATGGAATCTTTTTTCTAAATTTTGACAGTGCCGTGGGTTACAAAATATAATGGGAACTTGTATTAAATGTTAACAGTGCCGTGGGTTACAAAATAATATGCTATCTTTTTTTAAAAATTTCGACAGTGCCGTGGGTTACAAAATAATAAAGAATCTTTTTTCTAAATTTCGACAGTTGCCGTGGGTTACAAAATAATATGGGATCTTTTTCTGAAATTTCGACAGTGCCGTGGGTTACAAAATAATACAGAATCTTTTTTCTAAATTTCGACAGTGCCGTGGGTTACAAAATAATTTGGGATCTTTTTTTGAAATTTCGACAGTACCGTGGGTTACAAAATAATATGGAATCTTTTTTCTAAATTTTGACAGTGCCGTGGGTTACAAAATAATTTGAGATCGTTTTTTGAAATTTCGACAGTGCCGTGGGTTACAAAATAATATGGGATCTTTTTCTGAAATTTCGACAGTGCCGTGGGTTACAAAATAATACAGAATCTTTTTTCTAAATTTCGACAGTGCCGTGGGTTACAAAATAATTTGGGATCTTTTTTTGAAATTTCGACAGTACCGTGGGTTACAAAATAATATGGAATCTTTTTTCTAAATTTTGACAGTGCCGTGGGTTACAAAATATAATGGGAACTTGTATTAAATGTTAACAGTGCCGTGGGTTACAAAATAATTTGATATCTTTTTTTTGAAATTTCAACAATGCCGTGGGTTACAAAATAATATGGAATCTTTTTTCTAAATTTTGACAGTGCCGTGGGTTACAAAATATAATGGGAACTTGTATTAAATTTTAACAGTGCCATGGGTTACAAAATAATATGGAATCTTTTTTTTGAAATTTCGACAGTGCCGTGGGTTACAAAATAATAAAGAATCTTTTTTCTAAATTTGGACAGTGCCGTGGGCTACAAAATAATTTGAGATCTTTTTTTGAAATTTCGACAGTGCCGTGGGTTACAAAATAATACAGAATCTTTTTTCTAAATTTCGACAGTGCCGTGGGTTACAAAATAATACAGAATCTTTTTTCTAAATTTCGAAAGTACCGTGGGTTACAAAATAATATGGAATCTTTTTTCTAAATTTTGACAGTGCCGTGGGTTACAAAATATAATGGGAACTTGTATTAAATTTTAACAGTGCCTTGGGTTACAAAATAATATGGAATCTTTTTTTTGAAATTTCGACAGTGCCGTGGGTTACAAAAAAATAAAGAATCTTTTTTCTAAAGTTCGACAGTGCCGTGGGTTAAAAAATAATATGCAATCTTTTTTCTAAATTTCGACAGTTGCCGTGGGTTACAAAATAATATGGGATCTTTTTCTGAAATTTCGACAGTGCCGTGGGTTACAAAATAATACAGAATCTTTTTTCTAAATTTCGACAGTGCCGTGGGTTACAAAATAATTTGGGATCTTTTTTTGAAATTTCGACAGTACCGTGGGTTACAAAATAATATGGAATCTTTTTTCTAAATTTTGACAGTGCCGTGGGTTACAAAATAATTTGAGATCGTTTTTTGAAATTTCGACAGTGCCGTGGGTTACAAAATAATATGGGATCTTTTTCTGAAATTTCGACAGTGCCGTGGGTTACAAAATAATACAGAATCTTTTTTCTAAATTTCGACAGTGCCGTGGGTTACAAAATAATTTGGGATCTTTTTTTGAAATTTCGACAGTACCGTGGGTTACAAAATAATATGGAATCTTTTTTCTAAATTTTGACAGTGCCGTGGGTTACAAAATATAATGGGAACTTGTATTAAATGTTAACAGTGCCGTGGGTTACAAAATAATTTGATATCTTTTTTTTGAAATTTCAACAATGCCGTGGGTTACAAAATAATATGGAATCTTTTTTCTAAATTTTGACAGTGCCGTGGGTTACAAAATATAATGGGAACTTGTATTAAATTTTAACAGTGCCATGGGTTACAAAATAATATGGAATCTTTTTTTTGAAATTTCGACAGTGCCGTGGGTTACAAAATAATAAAGAATCTTTTTTCTAAATTTGGACAGTGCCGTGGGCTACAAAATAATTTGAGATCTTTTTTTGAAATTTCGACAGTGCCGTGGGTTACAAAATAATACAGAATCTTTTTTCTAAATTTCGACAGTGCCGTGGGTTACAAAATAATACAGAATCTTTTTTCTAAATTTCGAAAGTACCGTGGGTTACAAAATAATATGGAATCTTTTTTCTAAATTTTGACAGTGCCGTGGGTTACAAAATATAATGGGAACTTGTATTAAATTTTAACAGTGCCTTGGGTTACAAAATAATATGGAATCTTTTTTTTGAAATTTCGACAGTGCCGTGGGTTACAAAAAAATAAAGAATCTTTTTTCTAAAGTTCGACAGTGCCGTGGGTTAAAAAATAATATGCAATCTTTTTTCTAAATTTTGACAGTGCCGTGGGTTACAAAATATAATAGGAACTTGTATTAAATTTTAACAGTGCCGTGGGTTATAAAATAATATGGAATCTTTTTTTTGAAATTTCGACAGTGCCGTGGGTTACAAAATAATAAAGAATCTTTTTTCTAAATTTCGACAGTGCCGTGGGTTACAAAATAATATGGAATCTTTTTTCTAAATTTTGACAGTGCCGTGGGTTACAAAATAATTTAAGATCGTTTTTTGAAATTTCGACAGTGCCGTGGGTTACAAAATAAAATGGGATCTTTTTCTGAAATTTCGACAGTGCCGTGGGTTACAAAATAATACAGAATCTTTTTTCTAAATTTCGACAGTGCCGTGGGTTACAAAATAATTTGGGATCTTTTTTTGAAATTTCGACAGTACCGTGGGTTACAAAATAATATGGAATCTTTTTTCTAAATTTTGACAGTGCCGTGGGTTACAAAATAATTTGAGATCGTTTTTTGAAATTTTGACAGTGCCGTGGGTTACAAAATAATATGGGATCTTTTTCTGAAATTTCGACAGTGCCGTGGGTTACAAAATAATACAGAATCTTTTTTCTAAATTTCGACAGTGCCGTGGGTTACAAAATAATTTGGGATCTTTTTTTGAAATTTCGACAGTACCGTGGGTTACAAAATAATATGGAATCTTTTTTCTAAATTTTGACAGTGCCGTGGGTTACAAAATATAATGGGAACTTGTATTAAATGTTAACAGTGCCGTGGGTTACAAAATAATTTGATATCTTTTTTTTGAAATTTCAACAGTGCCGTGGGTTACAAAATAATATGGAATCTTTTTTCTAAATTTTGACAGTGCCGTGGGTTTCAAAATATAATGGGAACTTGTATTAAATTTTAACAGTGCCATGGGTTACAAAATAATATGGAATCTTTTTTTTGAAATTTCGACAGTGCCGTGGGTTACAAAATAATAAAGAATCTTTTTTCTAAATTTGGACAGTGCCGTGGGCTACACAATAATTTGAGATCTTTTTTTGAAATTTCGACAGTGCCGTGGGTTACAAAATAATACAGAATCTTTTTTCTAAATTTCGACAGTGCCGTGGGTTACAAAATAATATGCTATCTTTTTTTAAAAATTTCGACAGTGCCGTGGGTTACAAAATAATAAAGAATCTTTTTTCTAAATTTCAACAGTGCCGTGGGTTACAAAATAATATGGAATCTTTTTTCTAAATTTTGACAGTGCCGTGGGTTACAAAATATAATGGGAACTTGTATTAAATTTTAACAGTGCCGTGGGTTACAAAATAATATGCTATCTTTTTTTTGAAATTTCGACAGTGCCGTGGGTTACAAAATAATAAAGAATCTTTTTTCTAAATTTCGACAGTGCCGTGGGTTACAAAATAATATGGAATCTTTTTTCTAAATTTTGACAGTGCCGTGGGTTACAAAATATAATGGGAACTTGTATTACATTTTAACAGTGCCGTGGGTTACAAAATAATTTGAGATCGTTTTTTGAAATTTCGACAGTGCCGTGGGTTACAAAATAATATGGGATCTTTTTCTGAAATTTCGACAGTGCCGTGGGTTACAAAATAATACAGAATCTTTTTTCTAAATTTCGACAGTGCCGTGGGTTACAAAATAATTTGGGATCTTTTTTTGAAATTTCGACAGTACCGTGGGTTACAAAATAATATGGAATCTTTTTTCTAAATTTTGACAGTGCCGTGGGTTACAAAATATAATGGGAACTTGTATTAAATGTTAACAGTGCCGTGGGTTACAAAATAATTTGATATCTTTTTTTTGAAATTTCAACAATGCCGTGGGTTACAAAATAATATGGAATCTTTTTTCTAAATTTTGACAGTGCCGTGGGTTACAAAATATAATGGGAACTTGTATTAAATTTTAACAGTGCCATGGGTTACAAAATAATATGGAATCTTTTTTTTGAAATTTCGACAGTGCCGTGGGTTACAAAATAATAAAGAATCTTTTTTCTAAATTTGGACAGTGCCGTGGGCTACAAAATAATTTGAGATCTTTTTTTGAAATTTCGACAGTGCCGTGGGTTACAAAATAATACAGAATCTTTTTTCTAAATTTCGACAGTGCCGTGGGTTACAAAATAATACAGAATCTTTTTTCTAAATTTCGAAAGTACCGTGGGTTACAAAATTATATGGAATCTTTTTTCTAAATTTTGACAGTGCCGTGGGTTACAAAATATAATGGGAACTTGTATTAAATTTTAACAGTGCCTTGGGTTACAAAATAATATGGAATCTTTTTTTTGAAATTTCGACAGTGCCGTGGGTTACAAAAAAATAAAGAATCTTTTTTCTAAAGTTCGACAGTGCCGTGGGTTAAAAAATAATATGCAATCTTTTTTCTAAATTTTGACAGTGCCGTGGGTTACAAAATATAATAGGAACTTGTATTAAATTTTAACAGTGCCGTGGGTTATAAAATAATATGGAATCTTTTTTTTGAAATTTCGACAGTGCCGTGGGTTACAAAATAATAAAGAATCTTTTTTCTAAATTTCGACAGTGCCGTGGGTTACAAAATAATATGGAATCTTTTTTCTAAATTTTGACAGTGCCGTGGGTTACAAAATAATTTAAGATCGTTTTTTGAAATTTCGACAGTGCCGTGGGTTACAAAATAAAATGGGATCTTTTTCTGAAATTTCGACAGTGCCGTGGGTTACAAAATAATACAGAATCTTTTTTCTAAATTTCGACAGTGCCGTGGGTTACAAAATAATTTGGGATCTTTTTTTGAAATTTCGACAGTACCGTGGGTTACAAAATAATATGGAATCTTTTTTCTAAATTTTGACAGTGCCGTGGGTTACAAAATAATTTGAGATCGTTTTTTGAAATTTTGACAGTGCCGTGGGTTACAAAATAATATGGGATCTTTTTCTGAAATTTCGACAGTGCCGTGGGTTACAAAATAATACAGAATCTTTTTTCTAAATTTCGACAGTGCCGTGGGTTACAAAATAATTTGGGATCTTTTTTTGAAATTTCGACAGTACCGTGGGTTACAAAATAATATGGAATCTTTTTTCTAAATTTTGACAGTGCCGTGGGTTACAAAATATAATGGGAACTTGTATTAAATGTTAACAGTGCCGTGGGTTACAAAATAATTTGATATCTTTTTTTTGAAATTTCAACAGTGCCGTGGGTTACAAAATAATATGGAATCTTTTTTCTAAATTTTGACAGTGCCGTGGGTTTCAAAATATAATGGGAACTTGTATTAAATTTTAACAGTGCCATGGGTTACAAAATAATATGGAATCTTTTTTTTGAAATTTCGACAGTGCCGTGGGTTACAAAATAATAAAGAATCTTTTTTCTAAATTTGGACAGTGCCGTGGGCTACACAATAATTTGAGATCTTTTTTTGAAATTTCGACAGTGCCGTGGGTTACAAAATAATACAGAATCTTTTTTCTAAATTTCGACAGTGCCGTGGGTTACAAAATAATATGCTATCTTTTTTTAAAAATTTCGACAGTGCCGTGGGTTACAAAATAATAAAGAATCTTTTTTCTAAATTTCAACAGTGCCGTGGGTTACAAAATAATATGGAATCTTTTTTCTAAATTTTGACAGTGCCGTGGGTTACAAAATATAATGGGAACTTGTATTAAATTTTAACAGTGCCGTGGGTTACAAAATAATATGCTATCTTTTTTTTGAAATTTCGACAGTGCCGTGGGTTACAAAATAATAAAGAATCTTTTTTCTAAATTTCGACAGTGCCGTGGGTTACAAAATAATATGGAATCTTTTTTCTAAATTTTGACAGTGCCGTGGGTTACAAAATATAATGGGAACTTGTATTACATTTTAACAGTGCCGTGGGTTACAAAATAATTTAAAATATATTTTTTTTGAAATTTCGACAGTGCCGTGGGTTACAAAATAATATGGAATCTTTTTCTGAAATTTCGACAGTGCCGTGGGTTACAAAATAATATGGAATCTTTTTTCTAAATTTTGACAGTGCCGTGGGTTACAAAATATAATGGGAACTTGTATTAAATGTTAACAGTGCCGTGGGTTACAAAATAATATGCTATCTTTTTTTAAAAATTTCGACAGTGCCGTGGGTTACAAAATAATAAAGAATCTTTTTTCTAAATTTCAACAGTGCCGTGGGTTACAAAATAATATGGAATCTTTTTTCTAAATTTTGACAGTGCCGTGGGTTACAAAATATAATGGGAACTTGTATTAAATTTTAACAGTGCCATGGGTTACAAAATAATATGGAATCTTTTTTTTGAAATTTCGACAGTGCCGTGGGTTACAAAATAATAAAGAATCTTTTTTCTAAATTTGGACAGTGCCGTGGGCTACAAAATAATTTGAGATCTTTTTTTGAAATTTCGACAGTGCCGTGGGTTACAAAATAATACAGAATCTTTTTTCTAAATTTCGACAGTGCCGTGGGTTACAAAATAATACAGAATCTTTTTTCTAAATTTCGAAAGTACCGTGGGTTACAAAATAATATGGAATCTTTTTTCTAAATTTTGACAGTGCCGTGGGTTACAAAATAATTTGAGATCGTTTTTTGAAATTTCGACAGTGCCGTGGGTTACAAAATAATATGGGATCTTTTTCTGAAATTTCGACAGTGCCGTGGGTTACAAAATAATACAGAATCTTTTTTCTAAATTTCGACAGTGCCGTGGGTTACAAAATAATTTGGGATCTTTTTTTGAAATTTCGACAGTACCGTGGGTTACAAAATAATATGGAATCTTTTTTCTAAATTTTGACAGTGCCGTGGGTTACAAAATATAATGGGAACTTGTATTAAATGTTAACAGTGCCGTGGGTTACAAAATAATTTGATATCTTTTTTTTGAAATTTCAACAATGCCGTGGGTTACAAAATAATATGGAATCTTTTTTCTAAATTTTGACAGTGCCGTGGGTTACAAAATATAATGGGAACTTGTATTAAATTTTAACAGTGCCATGGGTTACAAAATAATATGGAATCTTTTTTTTGAAATTTCGACAGTGCCGTGGGTTACAAAATAATAAAGAATCTTTTTTCTAAATTTGGACAGTGCCGTGGGCTACAAAATAATTTGAGATCTTTTTTTGAAATTTCGACAGTGCCGTGGGTTACAAAATAATACAGAATCTTTTTTCTAAATTTCGACAGTGCCGTGGGTTACAAAATAATACAGAATCTTTTTTCTAAATTTCGAAAGTACCGTGGGTTACAAAAAAATATGGAATCTTTTTTCTAAATTTTGACAGTGCCGTGGGTTACAAAATATAATGGGAACTTGTATTAAATTTTAACAGTGCCTTGGGTTACAAAATAATATGGAATCTTTTTTTTGAAATTTCGACAGTGCCGTGGGTTACAAAAAAATAAAGAATCTTTTTTCTAAAGTTCGACAGTGCCGTGGGTTACAAAATAATATGCAATCTTTTTTCTAAATTTTGACAGTGCCGTGGGTTACAAAATATAATAGGAACTTGTATTAAATTTTAACAGTGCCGTGGGTTATAAAATAATATGGAATCTTTTTTTTGAAATTTCGACAGTGCCGTGGGTTACAAAATAATAAAGAATCTTTTTTCTAAATTTCGACAGTGCCGTGGGTTACAAAATAATATGGAATCTTTTTTCTAAATTTTGACAGTGCCGTGGGTTACAAAATAATTTAAGATCGTTTTTTGAAATTTCGACAGTGCCGTGGGTTACAAAATAATATGGGATCTTTTTCTGAAATTTCGACAGTGCCGTGGGTTACAAAATAATACAGAATCTTTTTTCTAAATTTCGACAGTGCCGTGGGTTACAAAATAATTTGGGATCTTTTTTTGAAATTTCGACAGTACCGTGGGTTACAAAATAATATGGAATCTTTTTTCTAAATTTTGACAGTGCCGTGGGTTACAAAATAATTTGAGATCGTTTTTTGAAATTTCGACAGTGCCGTGGGTTACAAAATAATATGGGATCTTTTTCTGAAATTTCGACAGTGCCGTGGGTTACAAAATAATACAGAATCTTTTTTCTAAATTTCGACAGTGCCGTGGGTTACAAAATAATTTGGGATCTTTTTTTGAAATTTCGACAGTACCGTGGGTTACAAAATAATATGGAATCTTTTTTCTAAATTTTGACAGTGCCGTGGGTTACAAAATATAATGGGAACTTGTATTAAATGTTAACAGTGCCGTGGGTTACAAAATAATTTGATATCTTTTTTTTGAAATTTCAACAGTGCCGTGGGTTACAAAATAATATGGAATCTTTTTTCTAAATTTTGACAGTGCCGTGGGTTTCAAAATATAATGGGAACTTGTATTAAATTTTAACAGTGCCATGGGTTACAAAATAATATGGAATCTTTTTTTTGAAATTTCGACAGTGCCGTGGGTTACAAAATAATAAAGAATCTTTTTTCTAAATTTGGACAGTGCCGTGGGCTACACAATAATTTGAGATCTTTTTTTGAAATTTCGACAGTGCCGTGGGTTACAAAATAATACAGAATCTTTTTTCTAAATTTCGACAGTGCCGTGGGTTACAAAATAATATGCTATCTTTTTTTAAAAATTTCGACAGTGCCGTGGGTTACAAAATAATAAAGAATCTTTTTTCTAAATTTCAACAGTGCCGTGGGTTACAAAATAATATGGAATCTTTTTTCTAAATTTTGACAGTGCCGTGGGTTACAAAATATAATGGGAACTTGTATTAAATTTTAACAGTGCCGTGGGTTACAAAATAATATGCTATCTTTTTTTTGAAATTTCGACAGTGCCGTGGGTTACAAAATAATAAAGAATCTTTTTTCTAAATTTCGACAGTGCCGTGGGTTACAAAATAATATGGAATCTTTTTTCTAAATTTTGACAGTGCCGTGGGTTACAAAATATAATGGGAACTTGTATTACATTTTAACAGTGCCGTGGGTTACAAAATAATTTAAAATATATTTTTTTTGAAATTTCGACAGTGCCGTGGGTTACAAAATAATATGGAATCTTTTTCTGAAATTTCGACAGTGCCGTGGGTTACAAAATAATATGGAATCTTTTTTCTAAATTTTGACAGTGCCGTGGGTTACAAAATATAATGGGAACTTGTATTAAATGTTAACAGTGCCGTGGGTTACAAAATAATATGCTATCTTTTTTTAAAAATTTCGACAGTGCCGTGGGTTACAAAATAATAAAGAATCTTTTTTCTAAATTTCAACAGTGCCGTGGGTTACAAAATAATATGGAATCTTTTTTCTAAATTTTGACAGTGCCGTGGGTTACAAAATATAATGGGAACTTGTATTAAATTTTAACAGTGCCATGGGTTACAAAATAATATGGAATCTTTTTTTTGAAATTTCGACAGTGCCGTGGGTTACAAAATAATAAAGAATCTTTTTTCTAAATTTGGACAGTGCCGTGGGCTACAAAATAATTTGAGATCTTTTTTTGAAATTTCGACAGTGCCGTGGGTTACAAAATAATACAGAATCTTTTTTCTAAATTTCGACAGTGCCGTGGGTTACAAAATAATACAGAATCTTTTTTCTAAATTTCGAAAGTACCGTGGGTTACAAAATAATATGGAATCTTTTTTCTAAATTTTGACAGTGCCGTGGGTTACAAAATATAATGGGAACTTGTATTAAATTTTAACAGTGCCTTGGGTTACAAAATAATATGGAATCTTTTTTTTGAAATTTCGACAGTGCCGTGGGTTACAAAAAAATAAAGAATCTTTTTTCTAAAGTTCGACAGTGCCGTGGGTTAAAAAATAATATGGAATCTTTTTTCTAAATTTTGACAGTGCCGTGGGTTACAAAATATAATGGGAACTTGTATTAAACGTTAACAGTGCCGTGGGTTACAAAATAATTTGATATCTTTTTTTTGAAATTTCGACAGTGCCGTGGGTTACAAAATAATATGGAATCTTTTTTCTAAATTTTGACAGTGCCGTGGGTTACAAAATATAATGGGAACTTGTATTAAATTTTAACAGTGCCGTGGGTTACAAAATAATTTAAAATATATTTTTTTTGAAATTTCGACAGTGCCGTGGGTTACAAAATAATATGGAATCTTTTTTCTAAATTTTGACAGTGCCGTGGGTTACAAAATATAATGGGAACTTGTATTAAATTTTAACAGTGCCATGGGTTACAAAATAATATGGAATCTTTTTTTTGAAATTTCGACAGTGCCGTGGGTTACAAAATAATAAAGAATCTTTTTTCTAAATTTGGACAGTGCCGTGGGTTACAAAATAATATGGGATCTTTTTCTGAAATTTCGACAGTGCCGTGGGTTTAAAAATAATATGGGATCTTTTTTTGAAATTTCGACAGTGCCGTGGGTTACAAAATAATAAAGAATCATTTTCTAAATTTCGACAGTGCCGTGGGTTACAAAATATACTGGTAACTTGACTTAAATTATAACAGTGCCATGGGTTACAAAATAATTTGATATCTTTTTTTTTGAAATTTCGACAGTGCCGTGGGTTACAAAATATTATGGAATCTTTTTTCTAAATTTTGACAGTGTTTCTAGTCCGATGAGGTTCACGATCAACTGATGCTATGTTTCTAGTCCGATGAGGTTTACGATCAACTGATGTTATTTTTCTAGTCCGATGAGGTTCACGATCAACGGATGCTATGTTTCTAGTCCGGTGAGGTTCACGATCAACTGATATTATGCTTCTAGTCCGGTGAGGTTCACGATCAACTGATTCTCTGCTTCTAGTCCGGTGAGGTTCACGATCAACTGATGTTATTCTTCTAGTCCGATGAGGTTCACGATCAACTGATGTTATGCTTCTAGTCCGATGAGGTTCACGATCAACTGATATTATGCTTCTAGTCCGGTGAGGTTCACGATCAACTGATTCTCTGCTTCTAGTCCGGTGAGGTTCACGATCAACTGATGTTATGCTTCTAGTCCGGTGAGGTTCACGATCAACTGATGTTATACTTCTAGTCCGGTGAGGTTCATGAAGGAGACTGCGATTCAGATCATCACTGGTCTCCCACCGCTTTTCGAGCATGGTCGCTCCCCCAGTTAAGATTTTCTCTCTTTGGTCTGTATAGGTAGGGCAGTCCTGCAGAATATGTTCTCGTGTATGCTTGGGTGCTCCACATTCGCACATGGCAGTGTTTCTGAGACCCATTCTGTGGAAGTGGGCCTTGAGTTTACAATGTTCCATTCTGAGTCTGAAGATCTTTGTCTGTCCATCTCTGCCAAGTTTGTCAATGTTGTCATTTTCTTGCTTGTATTCTTTGTGCTAGTCTCTCCATTCTGTCCTCATAGATCATTTGATGAGTGTCTTTGCTTCTTTATAGCTCTGCAGATGGGGAGTCTGTGTGCCTCCACTTTCAGCTTTTGCAAGCTCATCTGCTTTCCTGTTTCTAGGGATTTCACAGTAGGCCGGAATCCACTATAGGACTAAATCTGTTTTTTGAGATAGCTATCATATGTTGTATTTTATTTCATTTGAGAGTTTATCTTGTTTGGGGTTTGATGTGGCTTGGAGTACACTTGTGAAGTCTATCTTGTTTGTGGCTTCATGTGGCCTGGAGTACACTTGTGGAGTCTGTTAGAATGACCGTTTTCTTTGTAGTTATGTTTTGGCTGATAGGAATCTGAGTTGCTGCACAAAACTAGATGAAAAAGACAATTTAAGGAAAAAAGTGGCAATGGAAAGACAGAACGCCGACCAAAGCCTTGAGCTAGTATCACCAGGTAATCTCTATTGTAAAATCCCTAGTGAAAAAAGGAAAAAGAAGGTAAAAGAACATATGGAAAAGAGACTTGAAGGCTGAAGCAAGAACAATGTTTATTCATGTTTATATAGATCTATACCTATGATCCACTGCAGCTGTCGCAGCCGACATGCATCAAATACTGCCAGTTTCTCTTGAAATACCATCACTATAAACCTATGAAAATTAAGCAAATAATTACAGTTATAAAAAAATAACACTGAATTCTATGCTAAATAAACATAATGTTAAAAAAACAATGATAATCATTTAAAGCTGTTATTTTAGATTTAGCAGTACAAAAGATACTTCCTCTGCACATGTTAAATGAAACAGCTAAAACATGATGGGGCTAGCTACTCTTTCATGAAAAACTTAAAGCTACAGAAAGCACAAATGGTATTTTAAACACACGCTAGTTATCTGGAGAACAAAATTTAGAAGTATGTAAACTATTGTAGGATATTTTGTCTAGCTTAACAAGATTTGCAATGGAAATGATAACCGCAAGCAAATGTGTTGGGGAACTGAGTCACTAGTCCGATCAGGCTCAACATACTAACCAGGATGTCCTGTCAGGGTCAAGCACAATATACTGCCCAAGACCACAACCTCTCTTCCATGTAACATTCCCTGGAAGCAGGCTATTTTCAAGGCAGTCTGGGTGACGAGATGTGGATCGACGTGATCCCCGTAGTTCTGAGAGTCATACAGATGAAGCCAAGCATTACACAACCAACTGGAGGATCATGGCCCACCTTCATCAGCTTTTCTCTGGGATGTGAGGAAAGCTTCTACAACCCGCCACTTAACGCCTTTTTGAAGGTGCATAACAAATAAACTTACTCATTGTGAACATTAAAAAACAAGAAATGCTCATGTGTTAACAGAGTTTGACAGAAAAGCAAGAAATAATAATACTGTAAAACAAAAGTGCTAAATGCAAGAAAACTAAATAAGATGATGGAGCATTCAATAAAACTGGGACTAAAAAATAATATATGAAGAAAATCAGGCTGTTTCAAATCAACACAATAAACAAAGAGCCAGCCATGCTTGTAGGTGAAGCAATGGAAGAGGTGGACACCTTCACATATTTGAGTAGAACCATTAATACTTCAGGGGGTACAGGGGCAGATGTAAGGGCTTCAATTGAAAAGAGAAGGACTCAGGGCCAGTTCAAAATAACCTTGGAGGTTCCAGGGTTAACGAAGAAAAGTGAGAAGTTGGCAACAGAGCAAAAAATCCACGTTCTACAGGAGCTGAAGAGACAGTACACTGGCAACTCTTGGACATGCGTAAACACAGATGGATCTGCCTCTGTGAGCAATAAAAGGGGGAAGCAGTGGAATCTACATCGAACACTCCAATGGCGACTTAGAAAATCACTCAATACCAACAGGAGAGACTTATACCAATTTCAGAGCTGAAGCAACAGCTCTTCATGCAGCAACTCAGATTCCTATCAGCCAAAACATAACTACAAAGAAAACGGTCATTCTAACAGACTCCACAAGTGTACTCCAGGCCACATCAAGCCACAAACAAGATAGACTCCACAAGTGTACTCCAAGCCACCTCAAACCCCAAACAAGATAAACTCTCAAATGAAATAAAATACAACATAGGATAGCTATCTAAAAAAACAGATTTAGTCCTATAGTGGATTCCGGCCCACTGTGAAATCCCTGGAAACAGGAAAGCAGATGAGCTTGCAAAAGCTGAAAGTGGAGGCACACAGACTCCCCATCCGCAGAGCTATAAAGAAGCAAAGACACTCATCAAATGATCTACGAGGACAGAATGGAGAGACTAGCACAAAGAATACAAGCAAGAAAATGACAACATTGACAAACTTGGCAGAGATGGGCAGACAAAGATCTTCAGACTCAGAATGGAACATTGTAAACTCAAGGCCCACTTCCACAGAATGGGTCTCAGAAACACTGCCATGTGCGAATGTGGAGCACCCAAGCAAACACGAGAACATATTCTGCAGGACTGCCCTACTTATACAAACCAAAGAGAGAAAATCTTAACTGGGGGAGCGACCATGCTCGAAAAGATGTGGGAGACCAGTGAAGATCTGAATCGCAGTCTCCTTCATGAACCTCATCGGACTAGAAGCATAGCATCAGTTGATCGTGAACCTCACCGGACTAGAAGCAGAGAATCAGTTGATCGTGAACCTCACCGGACTAGAAGCATAATATCAGTTGATCGTGAACCTCACCGGACTAGAAACATAGGATCCGTTGATCATGAACCTCATCGGACTAGAAACATAACATCAGTTGATCGTGAACCTCATCGGACTAGAAACATAGCATCAGTTGATCGTGAACCTCATCGGACTAGAAACATAGCATCAGTTGATCGTGAACCTCATCGGACTAGAAACATAGCATCAGTTGATCGTGAACCTCATCGGACTAGAAGCATGGCATCAGTTGATCGATGAAGGAGAAAAGGCAAGTACAGCATTCCTGTTTTGAATACTATATGGATATTCAGAAAAATAAGATGAATACAAAGTTAACATTGTTTAATTACAATGTCAAGTCAATACTCCTGTGCAGAGCAGAAACTCGAAGAATGACAAAGGCAATACAGAGAAAATTGATATCGCTCTTCAATCAATTTCTACTGAGGATAATGAATATAGGTTGGCAAGATGTGGTGAGGAATGAAGACCTTTGGGAAAGGAGCCAACAACAATCCAGTGAAGCAACATATCAAATTTAGGAAATGGGGTTGAAAGGACACACACTACGGAAAGCACCATTAAATGTTGTCAGGGACCCATTGCTAACGTCACGGCCAGCAAAACCAGAGCTGCCAAGACCTTTCTACACCTCCACGGGGTAATCGTGGATAACAGGCTGCAGCAGGACAGACTGGCTAAGGAGAAGGAATCAAAGAATGAAGTCTAAGCCTGGTACTCAATAAATGATTGCTGAAGTTGGATGTGTTGGACCACAATGTGCAAATATCGCAGTCAAACTGTAAACTACGACACAACGAATTCCATTATCTGGGCTATATTCTGCTACTTAAGCCCTTTTCAGGGTTTGCTAGCGGGAGATTCAGAACAAATTAAGCCAAGCCAAGTCAAATGTGCCAGGTAGGCCCTGAAACAAAATTCAAAGGGGAAGAGGAAGAGAGATAGACCAAGAAACACATGTAGAGAGAGTGTGAAAATGAACTTCGGTCCCTGGACCTCAACTGGAGAGAGTCAGAAAAGGCAGCACAAGATCAAACATGCTGGAGGAGGGTTGTCAATGGCCTATGCCCTGAAAGGAGCAACAGGCATTGATTGATGGATTGAAGGTATAAATGGAAATAACATGAAGAGGAAATAATCTGATAGTATTACAAGACTGTCTCTACTCTGGAATCATCACAGCAAGAGATGAAGAGGCAGGCAGACCACACCACTCCTGGACAAGAGAGTTTGAGACAAATATAATGGAAACAGGGAAGATGTTGAACACATATCCAAGGACAGGGTGACATGCATTCATTGAAGATCTGTGGCAACTTAAAGCTTTCATTGATTGAAGGAGGTTAAAGCATAAAGCAGGCCATCCCATCCAGTACAACTTTTTCACGACATAGGCCATTGACAATCCTCCTCCAGCAAATTTGGTCTTGAGCTACCCTTTCTGCCTCTCTCCAGTCGAGGTCCAAGGACCGATGCTCATTTTCACAATCTCTTCTCCAGGTGTTTCTTGGCCTACCTCTCTTTCTCTTCTCCTGTGGATTCCATGTCAGGACTGGCTACATTTGATGGTAATTTCCATAGTGTGTCATATCCAATCAAATTTTGTACGTTTGATCTGTTGATACATTGGTTGTTATTGAATCCTTTCCTATAGGTCTTCATTCATATATACCACAACAAAACATCAAAGCATATGGGCATGTCTCAACCATCCAAGACAGGAATTCCTCTGTTAAGAGGATTAATGACATGGAGAATGACATTGAAAACAGCATGGAAAGCCACAAGAAATCTGGGTGTTCACTTAAGAAGAGAGCACAACACAAACATGAAAGGGATAATGATGACTTAAAAACAGCTGAAATAGATGGCACAGGACAGGAGGACTTGGCATATATTTGGTGAAAACATATGCTCCACAAGAAATAAAAATATTTTTATAAAGATGATAAATGATAAAACTCACTGCAAAAGAACAAAATAATCCTTCTTGTGGACAAGAAAAAAAACGGAAATAAAAAATGAACACAGAATATGGTACATATGGCAATCATTCATGACTGACTCACCTTTTGGCCTAAGACCACCACTACAACTGGCCACTTTACATAATGCTTGTAGTGTTGGTTTCATAGCAAAGTCATGCACAATCCTCTTTAGCCACCTTTAACGACATGCTGTGAAGATTCATCGTCATCATTCATCCGACTGGTTCCTCATTGTATGCTCTCCATCTGTAACCTACAATGTGCTGTTTTCTTGATTTCTACCTATGAGACGCAAATCGAACTGACTTCCACCTCGACCGTTCGCTGCTAGGTGTTAATTAGCAATCGTACTCGTCTCTTTCCCTGTGGGTTCCAATCCAGTGCATGTCTGATTATACTGTTCGGCTTCTTTCTGAGAGTGCCTTGATTGGAAGGTTACAGTGGTTCTAATCTCTTCAATCAGGTACTACATCTCGGGTGATGGTAATCATTACCAAAGCCTTAGAAGGTCATGATGTGATGTCCAAATCTAGATCAAACATACCAGGAAATGCCAACAAGTAACCTAACATTTTTTTTATTAACAAAATATGCCATATTGTGTTACTGTTCTACCTCCTTCATAACTCTTACCTTTTATTACACTCTATGTTGTGAACTTGCAAGGTTTTGAAAGAGACACTGTGAACATCATCCCCTGTCCGCAGAGAAACAAACTTCACCCCACAGAAAGCTTTCCCTGCACTGAATATTACAGAAAACAGTTAATTGATGATCATCATCGTCATGTAGCATGTTCCAGCCAGCCGATATGAATCTCGGTCTACAATCAATCTTCGTACTTGCTCCATGTTCATGTTTAGAGTATCCTTGATATTTTGTATCCATCTTCGCCTTGGTTGACCCCTGCATCGTCTTCCAGGTACCATGCCCTTCATGACCTTTCTTTGCAGTCTGTCATGACGTTTGATGTGGCCAAAAAAATTCAATTTCCAAAACATAACATAGTTTATGAGCCAGTTTTCTTCAACATTCAGGTCTTCTAGGATGGTTTTATTTGTCACTTTCTTTATGCAAGGAAATTTTGTTCATTCTTCTGCAACATTTTGTTTCGAATGCTCTGATTTTCTTCCTTGCTGCTTGTGTCATAGTCTGTGTCTTGCACCTGTACATCGTCACATGGAATATGTATGTTCTCAGAATCTTCAGTTTTAGTAGTTTGTTAATATTATGCAATAAATTGTACATGTTGTTTAGCTTGTATATTGCCATGGCCAAACGTCTTGTAATTTATTTGATACAGTCTCCATCGTTGAATAACGTAGAGTCAAGGAATTTTTAAAATGTGACATTTACGATTTCTTCATTATTAATAGCAATCTGGGGTTGCAATTCCTGTTTTGTCAGTGGACATTATCTTAGTTTTCTTAATGTTCAGAAAAAGGTTCTGAGCTTCACTGTGCTTCTGAATGGACATGAGCAGTCGTTCCAGGCCCTTGGGGCTGTTTGACAGCATGACTATATATTTTAGATCTAGAATCCCCTTCTCTCCTATTGTGAATGGATCAAATTCCCATAGCTGTCAACTGTTTTTACCTTTCATATGACATTTTCTGCATAGATGTTAAATAAATAAAGTGAAAGTATGCAACCCTGTCTGACTCCCTTGTGAATCTCAAGCCAATCTGTTGTACCTTCATTGGTTCTAATGGCGGCTTGTTGTCTACTGTAGAGTGTTTCTATTAGATGTATCAGGTGTGTTGTAAAGAACATGTCCATTATTTGCCACAGTTGCTGATGTTGTACACAGTCGAAAGCTTTGGTGTAATCTATGAAGCACGTATAGAGGTTTACATTGCACTGTCTGCACTTCTCAAAGATGTGATCGTGTGTGCCTCTGTCTTGTCTGAAACCTGCCTGTGTTTCATGTATTTCATACGCTAGCTTGTTTTCCAGTCTCTTCATGATTATACGTAATAAGATCTTGCTGGCATGGCTTATCAGGGCAATAGTGCGGTAGTTGGTGCATAATTTTAGATTTCCTTTCCTTGCTATGGGAATATATACTGATCTTCTCCATGCTGTGGGCCATTCTGAACTGCACCAGATCTCCATACATAATGTGTTGTACATGCGGATGCATACATCTCCTCCTGCCTATATTAGTGCAGTTGGTATATCATCACATCCTGGTGACGTCCATTTTTTTCAGTGCTTTTATTGCTGCACGAACCTCGTCCAAGATGCATTCTGGCTCTTTCCCTTCATCACTTGTAAAGTCTTTATTCTTTGTGTTGTCTTCATACATCTCGCTACAGTAGTCCTTCCATCTTTCAAGTATGTCTTTGCTCTCTGTCATCACATTGCTATTGTTGTTGTTGATTGCTTGTAGTGAAAGCTTTAATTCTCCAGTCAATGTTGTAATTTCCCTGAATAATTCTCTTTCCTTCCCTTGTTGTTGGAGATCTTCTATTTTGTTGCACATGTTAGCTAAATATTGTTTCTTGTCATTTCTGATCTTTCTCCTGATTTCTCCTGTAAAGTCTCTGTATTCGTCACTGTTGCGTTCAATTCTTGTTTGCCTTAATCTCCTTCGTTCTTCTTTTGAGTTGCAGTGTCTCATCTGTGATATAATTCTGTTTCATATATACATTCTTGGGCATCATATCCTGTGCTGTTGTGAATAAGACGTCTCTCCCATGTATTGCCAGCTGTTGACATGTCCTGCATTGTCATCAATACTTCAAATTTGTTTTGTACTTTAATGCAGTATTTTTTTGGTATTGCGTCTAAATTGAAGCATACCAGTCTTTCCTTTTTGATGATTTTCTTCAGTTGTGTTTTGTATTCTGCTACAAGTAGTTGGTGATCAGAGTCACAATCTTCTCCAACGAGCGTCTTTGTTGAAACTATGTTTGACATCCATCTTCGTTGTATTAAGATGTAGTCTATTTGGTTTCTAGTTTTCCCATTTGGAGACGTCCATGTATATAATCTTCTGGGATGTTGCTTGAACAAGGTGTTTGTGACTGTGAGGCTATTCTCCAAGCAAAAATCTATTAGTCTTTCACCTCTTTCGTTTTTTGTGCCCCAGGCCAAAATGCCTTCGAGCTTCTTTCTCACCTTCTGCTCCTATTTTTGCATTAAAATCTCCAGTTATTACGACAATGTCTCTCCTTTCTATTTTATTCAAAGTCTCACGTATTCCATAACGTATTTTCTTCCCTGAAAAGATAAATATGCTTCCAGTTTTAAAATATGTCCCTGGCCTTTCCACCTGTACTCTGATATTCCAAATATGTCTGTTTTTGTTCTTTTCATTTCATTAGTGACCAACATCAGTTTTCCCTCATATAAACTCCTAACATTCCATGTACTTATTCTTATACTCACTTTTAACCCAAGGGCTGAGTTTCCCTTAGCAATGCCGCCAGGCTTTTGGCTGTCATCATAATTACTTGTACTATCTCTGCCCTTGTGATCTTTCCCAGTGTGTACAGTGGTCTGGGTGTCTCACCATAGGACCTTTGAGTTTCAATATTTGTGACTGTTATGAGTTTCCTGGCAATTGTACAATCGATAGTTTGCTGTTGCTTTCTGACTGGTTCTGGCCGCTTACCAGGCCTTTTTTGCTCCAACCGTGGCGGCCGTTGTCAATATGCTTGATCCTTCATCCGTTTGACCAGCAGCTGCGAGTAAACTTGTGGAGGGGACCTCTCTTCAATATATGCCACCTGACAAGGGCTATCTTGCTCCCTGGGTTTTTCCCTGATGTTTCTACTACTTAGGAGGAGCAAAAAGGGAGTTTCTCTTCAACTAGTTGAAACTCCCCAGTCATTGTTGTATACTATAACAAGCCCCATATTCTGGGGCTGCTTCCATAGCCTTTGGTCGTTCCCAGCCCAACTGCAAGGCAGCAGTTATTGATGATGCTTTTATCTTCTTCTTCTTCTTCGTACGCTGTCAGACGTCAACCTGTAGATGATGTTTATATCAAAACTATGTTTTAATAATCAAATATATGATTGATGGATAGCGTGGTGAAGTGGATAGGGGCACTGCTCCCAAACCAAACATGCTTGTGTTTGGATTGATGAAATAGCAAGGATGTTCCTCTGTGGAAGGGGGCCGGCTCCTGTGGTCCACCTAGCCACATAAATTGGATACCAGAAAAAAATCTGGGAAGTAAAAGTCGGCAGGATATTTACTTTACTTACATCAATGGTGGTGAAACATTGAAAAAAATATGTTCTGAAGCTAGATGCATTGAGTCATTAAAGGCACAAAACACAGTACGAGAAAAGAGAGAAAAAAATGTGTGTGTGTTTGTGCATGCTGTGATCCCCATAGTCGTGAGCTTACTGAAAAGCCTTGCATTGCACTACATCCAGAAGGATCCCAGTCTACCTTCTCAAGTATGTCTCAAGATGGGAGGAGAGCCACTGTAACCAGGCACCAAAGAAAGTCATCAAGAGCACCTAGATCAAGTACAAGTGGCTTTAGCAACAGCAATAACTAAATGATACTAAGTACTTATGGACTTTCTTAGTCACTCCTCTTCTACCATGGAATTTTATTTTCTTGTAAGTTATATTTAAATTGATGTCTGAAAGTGTATCAGACATGTGATGTGAAGCCAGACTTAATTTTTTGTTTAGCCTTTAGAGTTTCAATTATGTTCTGTTAAAAGATATGTTTCATTTAAAATCAAACTGCAGGACAGTAATGTTACACAAAAGTCTGACCTAGAGGAATCACAAATGGCTGCTATAGGTCTCTTGGCCCGGAACTCATCATCCACAGGGCCTGGGGTTGGTAGGACCCGCAGACACGACACTGGACTCTGCCGGAGAGACAGCACTTCTAGTGCCTCACCACTGTGCTGAATGAGGACAACAAAACATTGGAATTAAAAACAAACAAAAATGTAAAGATTGCCACATTAACTCAAGTTCACTTTCATATTTTTTGTAAATGTTAAAATACAACTGTAATGAGTTAAACAATATATATGTTTTATCATGCTAGCGGCGTGAAAGCATGATGTGCAGGGTTAAAACCACTGGCGTTATACTCCGCCAGCTCAAGGATCATCACTTTATCGTATATAAACCACCGGGGTAATGCCATAGAAATGGCTGAACATACTGCTCTTTTGTTAGTAGGGAGTTCCAACTCCCTTCACGTATGGCTAGATGAAAACAATGGCGATTTTCAAATTTGTTTTAGATTTTTTAAAAGACTTTCTTCTTTTTTTCACTTGGATTTGAAGACTCACCCTTTATTGAGAATAGGGGAGTTAAGTTACTGCAATGGATTTTTCAGAGGTAGAGCTTTTTAATTTGTTTATATAGATACAATAATTACATTTATAGTCAGTGACAGACATAGCCATTATGGTAAACATCAATATCAGTAATAGTACGTTTTCTGGTTTTTTGTCTAACCAAGAGTTGAGATTATATGCTTGTGTTATTTTTTCACCACTATCACCTTCATCTTCTTGTATATTAGAAACTAACATTCACACAATAACACCAACAAGTTCTTTATTAATATATGTCTCTAGACACACACACAAAATTTTAAAACAAAGATTTGAGATTCTCAAAACCAACAACCATGTCATGCATGACCTGACATGCTGAAAAATCAAGCAGCTGCAGGATATAGATGTAATGTTCTATTTTGGTACGGTAAAGGTTAACAGTCACTACTAATACGATCAGTTAATCTATCAAATTTTGATAGATCCAGGGTAGACCATTTGAGAAAAATACATGATCAAGTGATGAACAGCAAGATGGAAAGACATTCACTTTAAAAGTGGTGAAGGAACAGAAGTGAATCAAAAAATTGTTTAATGCCAATACACACAAAAAAACATCAAAATAACAAAATGTTATTCATGAAGCCCCAAAAAAAAAAAAAACAACCTGTCTTAGTTTCAATAAAAGCTTATACCAAATTTAGTTTTTATATTTACTTGTTTACAATTATACATTTAAGCTACACATGTCTATTAGAAAAAAATAAAATAGCAAATGAATGAAATGTAGGTTGAGCAGAGAGGGCCTGCAATGAACAAATCTGCAGTGTGCAGAAGCAAAGTTACACAAATCCCTCCCATCAATACCCTTTGCAATTAACTGAATAAGAATGGAGCACCTATGGATCTGCCCGGAGTGCAATGATTGTTGATTCTGTTTAATGTGGCATAATAACATAAGAATTAACAGTAGTAGCTGCCTATGTTGTCTGTAAAACTGAAATGGTCCTATTTTTTGTTAATTAGGTATAAATAAAGTGAAGTTGTGGTGGTACTGAAGGTCAGAGGTCCATTTAAAAAAATATAAATATTGCTCAGTTATGTTGCAGGAATAGTAACAAAACGAAACTCACTTTACAGCCACAAGGCTTTCATCAAGGACAAAGAGTAAAAAACACCTAACAATTCACAAAATAAACAAAGAACATGGGCCAGATAACCAATACATTATGTAAGGTGGCAGCCATTAACTAAAGTGTGGTCTAGAACACATACCATTACAAGCATTTATATATATCAAGAGACACATATATTAAAAAAACAAACGTGTATTTTTAAGCTTTTTAACTACACAGTTTATGAAAAGGACAGCAGTAGTTTCTCACTGTGATCAGCCAAATTTGGACTCCATCAGCATAACCAAGTACAGCTAAAAGTGGCTGAGATTTTTGGTCAATACCTTGTAAATTAGGATTTGATTGTAGATCTGGAAATAATATAATGAAACACAATCTTGGTATCTTTAACAAGAGCAAGCAAATGAACATTGCAAATTTGCAAATGCCAACAATTTTTAACATTGACTGGGATAAAAACAGAAAATCTATTTAAGTATGATTCCTCTCTTTATCTCTTAAGATCAGTGGGGCACATCCCAGACAGGCCAAGTATATTTAAAAAAACAAGCAAAACCAGATCCCCAGGACCCAGGCAAGAAACCAAGAAACTGAAACGAAGAGACCAGAATTTGATCTTCAAGCTGAGAACAGGCCATGCCCCTCTCAACAAACCATCTGAAAAAATTAAACCCACTACGTGAACCAAACTGCAGATTCTGCCATGACCACAAGGAGTCAGTCGAGCACCTCCTGACTTTGTGCCCAAGGCTGACCAATCTGCGCTACCTGCTGTTACCACCACACCCCAACATACTCAACATGCTCTACACATCACTACAACAATTGAGGAGGACGTGTGCTTTTGTTCAGGAGGCACTGGGCTGTCAAGAGCTGCCAGCTCACAGCTAAAGGGATTATATCATCATCATCATTATCTTTTTATCCTTTCTTTTAGTCTTTCTTGTGATTGACATCTCTGTCCTAATGGTCCCATTTGATAAAACTTCATCTAAAACAAAATACTTTTCTTTCACGTGATCATTCTGTTTATCTTTTGCACCTCCTGACTTTGTGCCCAAGGCTGACCAATCTGCGCTACCTGCTGTTACCACCACACCCCAACATACTCAACATGCTCTACACATCACTACAACAATTGAGGAGGACGTGTGCTTTTGTTCAGGAGGCACTGGGCTGTCAAGAGCTGCCAGCTCACAGCTAAAGGGATTATATCATCATCATCATTATCTTTATATCCTTTCTTTTAGTCTTTCTTGTGATTGACATCTCTGTCCTAATGGTCCCATTTGATAAAACTTCATCTAAAACAAAATACTTTTCTTTCACGTGATCATTCTGTTTATCTTTTGCACCTCCTGACTTTGTGCCCAAGGCTGACCAATCTGCGCTACCTGCTGTTACCACCACACCCCAACATACTCAACATGCTCTACACATCACTACAACAATTGAGGAGGACGTGTGCTTTTGTTCAGGAGGCACTGGGCTGTCAAGAGCTGCCAGCTCACAGCTAAAGGGATTATATCATCATCATCATTATCTTTTTATCCTTTCTTTTAGTCTTTCTTGTGATTGACATCTCTGTCCTAATGGTCCCATTTGATAAAACTTCATCTAAAACAAAATACTTTTCTTTCACGTGATCATTCTGTTTATCTTTTGCACCTCCTGACTTTGTGCCCAAGGCTGACCAATCTGCGCTACCTGCTGTTACCACCACACCCCAACATACTCAACATGCTCTACACATCACTACAACAATTGAGGAGGACGTGTGCTTTTGTTCAGGAGGCACTGGGCTGTCAAGAGCTGCCAGCTCACAGCTAAAGGGATTATATCATCATCATCATTATCTTTATATCCTTTCTTTTAGTCTTTCTTGTGATTGACATCTCTGTCCTAATGGTCCCATTTGATAAAACTTCATCTAAAACAAAATACTTTTCTTTCACGTGATCATTCTGTTTATCTTTTGCACCTCCTGACTTTGTGCCCAAGGCTGACCAATCTGCGCTACCTGCTGTTACCACCACACCCCAACATACTCAACATGCTCTACACATCACTACAACAATTGAGGAGGACGTGTGCTTTTGTTCAGGAGGCACTGGGCTGTCAAGAGCTGCCAGCTCACAGCTAAAGGGATTATATCATCATCATCATTATCTTTTTATCCTTTCTTTTAGTCTTTCTTGTGATTGACATCTCTGTCCTAATGGTCCCATTTGATAAAACTTCATCTAAAACAAAATACTTTTCTTTCACGTGATCATTCTGTTTATCTTTTGCTTTGTGTGGTGATTGACAGTACTGCCTTGACAGTTCCATTCTGTAATTCTTCATCTTTTCTTTGCACTGTTTTTATAGCATAAAGTATGTTGTCGTGCATCTGGTATATGGCATATGCACCTTTTAGCTGGATACATCCACTTTTAGTTGAGTCTTTTTATTTAACTTAACTCCCTCTAGCCTGTGGTTGTTACGTCTACCTGTATGGAAGCAGACGGTTTGAAGTGAAATCTTTCCCATTCCTAGATGAATTAGCAGCAATGACTTATGGCCTTTATCTAGCCAGAGCATTGTGATTTTAGAGCACCAAAAACTTGATCTCACCTCTTTTCCTATCAGAATAAGAAGTTCAGAATTATGAAAGGAGTTGAAAATGCAGCACAGTGACTCATAACTGGCTGCTTGTATCAGGGTCAGCAAACCATAGCTGACAAAGATGCTATTCCATCTCTAAACGACAGCCCTAGAAGCAGGCTGTACTAGTGCAGTCTGACTAAGAGAATAGCGAACACAGTAGAAGGGCAAGCCCAGTTCTACAACAAGTCAGCTGAAACAAGATGTATTGGGTTGAAAGACGCAGATATCGCAGTCTCGCTGTAAACTACAACACAACATCCTTCTCAGGATGAACGCCAAAGAAAAAGACAAATGAAAGCTAGCTTTGCTTTTGCTTTGAGGGGCTATGTTTCATTGAGAACATTTAGTTACAATACAAAACAGATCCTTAATTCCCAATCCCTATGGTGACAGCATAAATAATATTCCTTTCTTTTTATTTTTAAATTTGATTAAAATAAAATAACACCATTGATGCACAATATTACAACAGTCATTGTGTCTTATACCAGGTTGAACTACAAGATTTTGAGATCATAACAGAAATTTATCACACAGATGACCATCTAGAAACAATCAAACTGAATAAAAAAAAATATTTTTAAAAATCATGCAAAAATATAATATTTATTATTTTAATAGCTAAATTACTTTAAATATAAGGAACCCATTCACCGATTCAGTGAATTGGGATCAAGATGCTGAGCACCGCATAAGCTGCAGTGGTCAGTGACCCATAGCTGACTGCTAATGTCAGGGCCTGTGAACCAGAGCTGTTAAGACCCTTCTACACATTCATGAGGTGATCCTGGATAACAATCTGCAATAGAGCAGACTGGCTTAGGAGAAGAGATCAAAGAGGGAAGGGAACCCAGTACTCAAAAATGTCTGTTGAACTTGATGTGCCCGACTGAAAGGTGAAAATATTACAGTCAAGCTGTAAACTGTGACACAATGCATTCCATTCTTTGGACTACATCTTTCTACTTGCAAAGCTCTTTTCGGTAGCGGGAGATTGATAACAAAGAAGAAGAAGAAGTGAATATATATTTATATTGGATTCTAAGTATCAAAGGCTAACCACTCTGTTAAAAGCTCTTACCATTGATATCACAGTTCTCAAATCGAATCCAGGCAACTTTTTCTTTATCTTCAGTTTTTGGACTTGAACTAGAATAAGCTTGTGGTACAACATCAGTGATGAAGTCAAAGACACTTTCAGCAACAGTTTTGTCACTTAAACAGAAACCAATAACCATCATTTTCTATTCAAATAGATAAATAAGTGGACAGCAAATTAAAACAAATGTCTATTAAAAATCTAAAAAGATATATGCAGAAAATTGTGGTGTACTGCCCATGTATTCAGAATGTAAGCCAACAGGAAGTTATTATTATTAGTTGCTCATCGCAAGCGATGATGGAAACATCAATAGAAGGTTCTGTCTTAATGATGTAACTTGCGCTGTATTTTGATTATAGTGAGGAAGAAACTGCGCTAGTCATACTCTCGATCTACCTTGGACCAGTGGCGAGACAATCAAGATGACTGGAGGCAACTCAGGATGCAGGCACTCTTGTCCCACCTCCCATGAGAAAGTACAAAAGAAAAGTACATGGCAAACCAGATATACCTGACGGTATACTTTATAATTTTTACAAATCTTACAAAAGTATAAGCAAACATTAAATTTTCAAGAGAGGTGAAATCAGAAGCTTAGTCCTATTGGAGATAGACAATAAACTCAGAGGTCCTGTGTACACATAAACAAACCCTTGGCAGCTAAAAATTGAAAAGATCAGACTGTTAGCCATCGTCTGGGCAAAAATTCAAAAGATAACCAAATTATTACCCAATAGGGATCTGTAATAGGCAAAAATACAACAAAAACACCAAACATAAGGAGGCGGCATCTCAATCATACAAAAACACACAACAGGCCAATCACCTATTTGTCTGCACATTCAATTGCAAGCATATACAAAGAGGTGCTCTACATACCAACAGGTAGAAGAGGAGCAAGTAAGATATATTTAGCATATGAGTCAATAGAGTGCTTGAGTCTCGCAGTAAAGGTGACAGGTTCAATCGCCAGTAGTAATATACTCCAGTTTACCTAGCTGTGAATTGAACCCGTCTTAGGGAAGGTAAGGCAGCAAGAAAGCTATCCCCACCTCAAACAATGGAAGTCGCTAACATGTTATTCCTAAATAGAGTGTCTGCTATGCTACATATTTTTTTTTAAACCATCATTATGCCATTTATTCCAACTGATGCAGTCCACCATGGGGCTCTTTGGGGCTGAAGAAAAAAGGGTTGAACAGGATGTAATATTGGTGTACGGCTATATTTGTATTTTATCCCTGATAAAAAAAACCTAGACCTTACTGAGGTTTTGAATGTTTCTTTGGTCAATAGTCCTGGTATCTTAACCGCTCTGCATCTTGCTTTTTAGGAGACACTGATCATTAGTGGCAAAGGTGGATAGCTATATTAATCAAAATACTTATATACCCATCATTTGCTCTTACCGTCTTGTCAGACGATAGTAGCTGTGCTTTGAAAAAATGGATGTAGTTACAGTCCATGACAGTAACGAATGTGACTCGTAAGGCCAAAACGGGCAGAGAAGCGTCTTCCACAGTGTGTACAAGGAAAGTCAGGATCGTTTGCAGCTTTGCATGGTGTGACGTGTCTTCTGAAACGCTGAGTGCTAAACCTATCCGCAATCAGTATCTCCTTTGTCTGCATGCCATGCTTAATCATGCCCCTCCATTAACATGATCCACGGCAGCATGTTCCCATGATTCCAAATCGATGCCAACATAATTCATATCCTGCTTGCATACATCCTTGTATAGAAGTAATGATCGGCCCTGAGGCATTTTCCCCAACTGCAATTCCCCATAGAGAAGATCTTTTGGTATTCTGCCATTATCAATCCTTTGAGTGTGTCCCAGTCATCGCAGTCTTTGAAGACTAAGCACGAAAAAGATTGTGACAGTGATTGTTCTCTATAACACCTCTGTGTAGGTGATCATATCTTGCCAACCAACCCCCAGGATTCTGCCAGGCACCTCATGTGATAGCTGTTTAGCCACCTCTTCTGGTGCATGTAGGTAGACCATGTCTCACTGCCATAAAGATGGGTGCTGAGGACACATGCCTGGTAGAATAGTGTTTTTGTTTTAACTGTGAGTTTCTTGTTCTCCTAAACCTATTTTGTTAATCTGCTCATTGTTGCTGCTGCCTTGCCTATCCTGATCTCTTAGTCCAGGGATACTCTATTATTGACTGAGGAACCCAGGTATGTAAAGTGATCTACTACCTTGAGATCCTTATCATCAATGGAAATTACTGGTACCTTGTTAGCACCTTGGACAATAACTTATGTTTTATTTTTGCTGATTGTTAATTTACCCAAACAACAATTTTTTTGATTATTTTTCACTTAAAAGACTTGACTGAGCAATATAAATATCTGGAGTCTGTGTATGTATTTCTCTATAGAAAGTGACTCATGGCATTAATGATTTATTGTTTCCACAATAAACTGTCCTTAGATAATCTATGTGTGTCAAAAGTTCATTGTTTTTATTTCTTTCATTCATCTAAGTTCTCCCCTCAACATTCTCTTTTTCTGCTTTCACTCTCAGATTGTCCTGTTGCCATTATGTTTTTGGACTTTGCTTTCTGAACGTGTGTACAATAAATGTTGCTGTTTTCTTTTTTTTTTGAGTTGGCAGTGAATATATTAATACCATTTACTTGTAGTATTTTCTCATTCTATTTTTGTAGCTGTCATTCCTTCTCAAATTTCTTCTTCCAAACTGTGAAAAGGGCTTTGCAAGTAGCAGGATGTAGTCTGGAGAACGGAATGCGTTGTGGCAGTTTACAGCTTGACTGCAATATTTGCACCTTTCGATCCGGCATATCCAACTTCGCCCTGGCATTTTTGGGTACTAGGTTAGCCTTCCCTTTCTGGTCCCTTCTTCTTATCCATTCTGCTCTGCTGCAGCCTGTTATCCAAGATTACCACGTGGATGTGTATAAGTGTCCTTGCAGCTCCGGTTCGCTGGCCCTAACGCTGTCAGTCAACTTTAGATCACTGACCATTGCAGCCGATGCACTGGTTAGCACCACGATCTATCAACATATATCATCTAACGTCTATGTTCATAGTTTCTTGAAGCCTTAAACTTTGTAAGTATCTTTGAATGTAGGGATCTTGCATTTTATTTCAAAGTCTTCCCTGCAATTTAATTAAAAGGCAAAAAGACATTCGATATTTATGTACTTAATTATTAATATCTTTCCTGCTAACTTAATTTCTATTTTGCTATGACCATTGTTAACATTTTTAGAGAGGAGTTGAATAGACAATTACAGTAATAGTTCTTTGTCTTGATCTATTCTATCATCAGATTAATATACTATGTGAGTATGGACGTACTCAGTACTCTGAGTACTGACACTGATCACTCATTCACTGGATCATCATCCGATCACTCATACTCATATGTCATAATATCAACGCATCGGATCTGTCAACATATAAAAAGTTACACATTGTTGTACCTGAATGCATGTGGACGAATTACATTGCAGCTGTACTTGGACCCCTTCCGCGGCGATTCTGCTGCCATATCATCAGTGAATAACAAACAAATACAGTTAATTCTCTTCACTAAAATTCTAGGCTAAGCTTTCGATTTTAGCTTTTGTTTACAACAAGAAGGAAGTTGACGTCATGGTTGTTTTCGTGCAGTCCGTCCAGGTATTTCCTTCCAGAGAGAGCTCACTAAAAGGGAAATAATTGCGACTTTTTTGTTCCATGAACAACAGTGAAGGATATGAGAGGAAGAACGAATTTTCATCTGCCCATTACATGCAGGCACTAAGGGAATTAAAAGCATACCGCACTAAGGGAATTAATAGCATACCGCACTAAGGGAATTAATAGCATAGCAGGTCCACTGAACATACATGTAAACAATACCCAACTAAAATAGACCTAAGCGTTCAAATACACGGGAAATATGTTTACGGGAGATGGAAAGCTTGACATACAAGCTAGACGTCAGAAAACATATGCTGTGACTTGTTATTTGTCTCCATTACATAAATTCCATAGACATCAAATGGCAACAAAATAACAAATGATAATAAGTGTATTTATACCAACTTTGTACTACCAATGTCAAGCTGTGCACTTATCAGGATAAAAGGTAAGTGAGTTAAGTTGAGTTGAGTGTGACACATACTGAACTGTTAACGTGATTTTCTCCTTACCAAGGGGATATTCGATCATAACACTGGATACTTCTGGATACACTGGAGAACGGAATGCGTTGTGTCATAGTTTTACAGCTTGGCTGTGATATTTGCACCTTTCGGTCCAACACATCTGACTTCAGCAAGCATTTTTTGAGTACCGGGTTAGCATTCTCTCTTCGATCCCTTCTCCTTAGCCAGTCTGCCCTACTGCAGCCTGTTATCCAGGATCACCGTGTGGAGGTGTAGAAGGGTCTTGGCAGCTATGGTTCGCTGGCCCTGATGCTAGCAGTCAGCTATGGGTCGCTGACCACTGCAGCTTATGTGCTGCCCAGCATCTTGATCCCATAACACTGGATACAAAATAGTAGCCTAGTCTCCATACTGCTGGACTAGTGCCCTTTAGATTAAAATAAATGGTTAGAGTCAATTTTTATTGTCTGGGCACAATGCCCCACCTACATCAGATGGGAATCTACAGCCTCTCACATACAGGGGGCAGTGATCGCCGTGGAAGCAGCTGCACGGCTGACAAATAGCCTCTGGCATATGTCCTCTCCTGCACAAACGTGTCCATAGCAACACCTTTTCGTGGGTGACCCTGTTGTTTACTGAGTTTGCTATGGGGATGACCGAGTACCTGGTGGTATAACTAGGTTGGGGGGGGGGAGGAGGGAGTATGGGGCCCCTTAAGGTTACAACGCAGTACCCACCGACGAGTGGAATATGCTCTGGCTGTTACCAACCCAAACCCCACCCATGCGTTAAATGTTCTTATCTGTCAGTGTGTCTTTCTACACAACTTTTCTTTGTCCAACCTACGAGACCTCTACTAAGGATCAAATAATGGTAGAGGCACACAGAGAGAGTCCGTGCCTAGCCCAACATCCCAGCTGCAGCGAGAGCACCGGGTGATCTGACATTGCACTACCGTCGGACTACGCTCTGACTCTAAGGGTGGAGAGGTGGGGTGGATACATTGGGTCTCATTGGAAAGTAGGAGCTGTTGTGGCATGGGAGGGGGTGGGGGAGATCGCGAAGCTATAGTGGGCAAGAAGTGACACAGCCACGGTAAAAAGGTCTAAATACAGAATAAAGAAGTGTGATCTCCAATAAGAGCACCTATGACTAGCGGGGAATGCACTCGGGGAATCCCACCTGACACCCAATCTCACCCACATCGACGCAGCAAATCTCCAAAATCACCAAGGAATGAAATGACAAAGCCAGATACATCTATCACCCATTGAAAAAGGCGCAATCATTGTGTTCTTCAGGAGGCAGAAGTCTGCAGCGAAACACACAATACTCCAATGTTAGGAAACAATAAACATTCTTCAAACGAGCTAGAGCGTAGCGTCGGTTACCAAGGCCCGCGCAACAGAGATAATTTCCCTCCTCTGTGTGAAAAGTTAGCAAAGGGGAACCTTAACATACTACAGCTTAACTTTGCCGGATTACAAAACAAGGCAACTGAGCTGATCAAAACACCATTAAATTCACATAGCCCTCCTCCAAGAAACATTACTTCTACAAAGACAAATTTACATCACGAGCTATACACAGTAAAAGTGTGAATGCAACAAGTGTCAGGGCATTATGACCCTGGTCAGGAATGATACACAAGCCGTTGTAACCAACAAGCCTGTGGATGATAATGACCAACAAACAATAAAATTATGGAGTAAAGATAAAACAAAATACATAACAGTTACTGCCTTCCAACCTCTAAAACGAATTTACCTGAATTTGAGCTTACGTCGAAGAAAATAGTGTTGGCGGGAGATTTCAATAACCATAGTCCAAATCTTGGATACCACCAGTTTAATAAAAGACGTCTGGAGATTGCAGAGCTGTGTAATAGTACTAATCTTACGTTGCTCCAGAGTCAGGAAACCCCGCCAACTCTTTTGCACAGGGTACCACCAGCCAGCCCGATCTGACACGTGTATCGGCTGACTTAGTAGATAACACTACCACAAAAGTCTTGGATGATGTTGGAAGCATCGACTTATACCAATAATTATTGAAACACTGCAGAGGGATAGGATGGTTCGGAGAAAACCATCCTGGAATTTCAGAAAGGCTAAATGGGACCATTGGGGTAGGGAAACTGATGCTGGGTTTAGTCAAATAAGTAATATTGATGACAATACCACTTTCAAGCATACACATGCCACCATCTCAACAGCTGCAAGGAAATGCATCCCACAAGGCAAGTACAGGAAATATAAACCGTACTGGAACCCAGAGATGGAGGCAGGCGTCAATGAGAGGAAAGAGGCCAGGAAGAAGGTCGAAAAATTTCCAAATCTCCTAAATAAAAAAAGATAGTACAATAGATGGACAGCAAAAATAAGATGTATCACTAACTAAAACAAGCGGGAGACTTGGGGAAAAACTGTAGCAAACTGGATGTAAAAAAGAGAATGGAACAAATCGTGGAGTTTACTGAATAACCTTGAAGGGAACAAGAGAAAGTCAAACCCAACACCCCTGGCCAGAGAAACTGGGGACGAAATAGTATCAAACACCAAGAAAGTTGAGATCTTTAACAAATTTTACGCTAGAGTAAATGAAGCGCAACCAAGCAAACTGTTAGATAAAGTACTTTTATGGGTTCTTTTAACATCGACTCCACCAATGTAATTGCCTTTAAAAATAACTTCACAAGAACTGATGAATTCCAAGATGGAACAGGAGCCTCAAAACAATAATTGGATAGACCCTGCAGTAACCACACAGTAAAACAAATTTTTAAGAATAATACTCGGGAAATCTGGATGAATAGGTGGGCGATGGGAACAACATGTCACAGTGTATTTAGAGAAATGTCACAGCCAAAAAGTAACGATGACATAAATAAACTACATAGAAGAGATCAAAGTCTCATCTTTCAGTTCCGAACAGAACACACCAGAGTCAATAGCCACTTGAACCGCATCAATCCCAAACACCTGCCCTTGTACAGACATTGCTCTCATTCTAGTGAAACAATTCAACACCTACTCATTGAGTGCAAGGCGCTAGCGGACATGAGGAAAATATTCTTACAAGCACTGCCGACAATTGCCAACATACCATACTGAGCAGTGAAACAACTTAAGAAGACCTGTATATATACAAGAATGGCATTGGGCTACCAAGAGCAAGCTTGCTCAGTAGCTATGGGTAACAATAACAACAACAAAAATGGTTATATGCCATATTACCTCGTCTATGTTTTCCATATGGGACATAATTGTAAAAATAGAAACACTTATGTATTTTCTAAATTCCGTCCCTTTGATCATTACCGACGTTGTCATTAATTAATTGAATTGAACTAAAATATACAAGTATTCTAGTTTAATATGATTGACATATACTCACATATAGACATTTCGTAGATTTTATAGTAAGGTGTAGGGTAGGCGAGGGATCAGGAATCAAAGAAAAATTAAGGTCTGCGCCGAAATTGTTTTATCTACTATTTTAAATGCGTGAGAGACCTGGACCGCCTATAATCGTCATGTCGGGAAATTAAACCACTCTAAACTTATGAAGATTACATGGCAGGATTTGGTGCCAAATACAAATATGTTAGCGCGATCGAGCATGACAAGTATTCACACCATGATATATGCAGCACACCTGAGATGTGCAGCACACCTGAGATGTGCTGTCCATGTGGTGCGCATGTCGGATCAACGTCTACCAAAAGAGCTGCTCTATGGTGTATGGAAAATGGCAAAAGAGCAAGCGCTGGTCAGCGAACAATGTTTAAGGACATATTTAAGAGATCACAGATCCAGTGACTGTGAAAGAATCCCCACAAATCGCCTAGACTGGCGATGCACTATTATAAAAGGTTTTCAGAGACACGAGAAAGGTGTTCAGAGACACGTGAAAGGTTTTCAGAGACACGAGAAAGGTGTTCAGAGACACGAGAAAGGTATTCAGAGACACGAGAAAGGTGTTCAGAGACACAGGAAATGTGTTCAGAGACATGAGGTATCAAGAATAAATGAGGGTAACCAGAGACGATCGCTCAGCAAGAGCTCACATCAACCCTTATTCAACTCCGGTGAAAGGGGATGTCCTATTTCTTGTATTAAGTACAACAAACAATTCAGGACTCCGATAGACTTATTTAGCCATCATCGAACATATGTAAACAGTCAATGTTAACAATGTAGTCCTCGTTGATTACGATGGACGAACAGCACAACACATACAACTATAAACATATACCCGCTGAGCAGCTCCTTGATTCTGTTTTAAACTCCTTACCCTCTTTCTTGTCTGTAAGGTGTCAGTTTCATGAGACCAGGTAGTGTATACCAGTTGTGTTCAAAATGTATCCGAATTTTGGGCCGGAAAAATACAATTACTCACCTGGAGGTGTGAAACCCTAATCCCCTTCAAAGTACTCTCCTTGAGACTCCAAACCCTTCTCCCATCGGTTGTGCCATTGCTGGAAGCATTCAAAAGCAAACACGACGGTGCTTCAAATTAAAACTTTAATTCCTGTTCTTTCTTTAAAATTAATGAATAAAAAGTCGCAGACAAAAAATCTTCTTGTATGTAGTCTCTATTGGGGTTGATGCAAATCCCCCAACGTAGACATAGTGCAGGAATTCTGCGATCTGACAAATTGTCTTTTGGTTGCTTCTGTAGCTACTCATGTACCACTTCATTGTTTTAAAAGCTGCAATCGTTGCCTTGGCAACCACCTAGCACACACTACATGGAAGTTGTTCACATTATGGATGTTGTGGTGTTCTAAACATCAACTGATGTCCAGAACTGCCACTATTTCAGTCACATGAACTAGTCGAATTTTCCATCACGATGCGTTCCACTGTTGCAAACGACTCTGGTGTCACTACTCGGTTTGATTGACTCGACCGAGAGCAAGTCTGCAGCATAACCCACTCGATTTGGGACTTCCTATTTCAAGTGTCCACTTGCTACATTGACAGGCATGCATCACGGTACCTAACCTATATTCGCCGATGGATGTCGATAAGTTTCACCCCTTCGAAGCTCAAAAACGGATAACAGACAGCTACTTCTCTTTAGTTCTTAGTTGACCTATACTTCTACATATGCAGATGTTACTGTGCAGGTCCCAGATCAGGTGTGAGCTGGATGTATCTAGGAGGGGGATTTTCTGATTAGGGGGGCTAGGCTCGAGCAGCGTAATACTCTGCCGCATTGGGACACATGCTGCTGAGGGTGGTTAGCCGATATGTGAGTCCATTTTAATAGACTTAGAAATTAGAGCAAAGTATACCCTAGCCTATTAGGTGCCATCTATACTGCTCTAAACGAACCACCTAACCATGGCCGGAGTTATGCGATGTCAAGCAGTTAGTTCTCCTTAGTGCATGTTAGAAATGGGGTGGCCATCTTTATACGACAACTAGGAAGGGACGTATATCGTAAACAACATGCAACATGCCACATGCAGGACACTCTTGAACGCTTAAGTAACGATGCTGCCAACATACATTGCACTGGCTCGCTGTATCGAAATTATTTCACAATTTGAAGGTTTTAATTTTTTTTGTTTTTGTTTTGTTTTGTTGTGTTCGCCTGATTTCTCTTATCCACAAGGCGGTGTGCGTTGCACTGTGGTTTTTATTTTGCGCCTGTCGGTCCAGTGCATCCGACTTCAGCACGCATTTTATTTAAAGGTCTGCTTCCTCCTGCATTTTCTAAGGGTTTGCTTCCCCGGGGTAACGGCCGGTGCTGTGACGGGGATCGAACCCAGCACCTTCTGGCTGTGAGCCGTGTCACTTAACCACTAGCCCACGCCGTCCCAAGGATTTAATTTGAAATTTATCTTACATGGTGTCATGAAGGCTTCCTCAGAGATACCAACTGTATGTGTTACCCCTATGCTCCTTCTGGAGTGTAGAAGGACATAAGCCAATGACATATTTATAAATGTGTACATGTGTGTTTTGCATGTATTTCACATAACCATGTATATTTGTACGTGTGTATGATCATTCCCATATATATGTATATATTTTATGTAGGAGTGTATTTGTACATGTGTGTTTCAACGTATACGTTTAAGTATGTTTGTACATACATGAATGTATGTGTGTGTGTATATATATATATAAATATATATGCGTTAGAATGTCCTTCCTTCTCAAAACCTTTATGTGCTTACTGCAGTAGCGGTTTCTGTAACCATTTGTTTTACATGATGGAGTTGTTAGTCCCATTCACAACTCTGTATTACTACAGAAAAAAACTACAGTAAAAGCGAATGTTAGTGTTTTGAAACACATGTCTCATATAAGAAAATGAATTGTCTAATCTTAATAACAGATGTACTTGAAATGGCAATAATATGATGATAATGACAAAGACAAGAGACGTTTCGTAACTCCTTGTGCAGAAAAACAAAACAAAATCTACGTTGCCGCCAAAAGAACTTTGTTGGAAACAAAGAATAGCACAGATTAAAGTTATTCTGTTCTGCTCCGTTACCATTACGAAGCTGTTTTCCACTTCTAGGGTACGCCGGGAAGATTTTTAAAAGGATGTTGGATTTATAGTCGCTTGCCTAACTAGTCGGCACGTACTGTGCAGTCAAGGATTTCTGATCTAGCTCCATGAATAAAAGTACTTAGTCAAGTCGAGATTCGCTCTTTTAGAACCACTCGGCCCTTCCGCTTTCCGGTCCTTACTCGTTTCGCTTCATTAACTAATACGGGCAACAACAGGAATGAATTCTAGAACACTTCCGATTTTCTCTTGTGTCTGTTTTCTTTCTGACTTCAGGCCGGACGATATTGGGCGAGATCATTCCTAGTTACGTATTCTGCAACATTTATTTTTCATTGTTGATATGGGAAAGTAAGAAGCATGTCCTTCGCTGAACGTCACTTCTTACAGCTGCCAGTCTGGGTGTTTTACGTTTCTTGACATGTTTGCAGTATGGTAGGTTGCCATTTCTTTTCGTACGCGAAGTAGCGATCGCATCGAGAAAAAAATACCGTGTCTGCCATACTCAATACAGCGGGGTTGTTATTCAATAACAAGTGGTTAACTTTATGTGAGTCCCAAATTTGGACCCATTCATTTCTGTGACTGACACGTATCGTCCAGTGGGTTAGTAAATCTGTATATTTTAGGGTAAAGTATATTGTAGCGCTTCTCTGGTGATGTCCATTAATTAGATACTTTAGTTTATGTGTTATTTGTCCATGACAAACACTTTTTGGCCATACAGTAGATTATGTCTCTGTATTTGGACAGTTTTCCCCACGAGATTACGTAGACGTATTTGTTGGTGTGATTACCATAAGGCCATCTGTAGTGGTGGTGATGCCATGCTTCATTCAGAGATATGTAACTTCTCTAAGGTAGAAGAAGCTCCAATACATGCATTGTCTTCTTCTTCTTCGTACGCTGTCAGACGTCGACTTGTATTTGTTCGAAGAAAGCAGCTGTCATCCTGAGGCTGTCGACACTGCCATAGAGCTTGTCTAGTGTTGCCACTGGTGATGGCCACATCTGCTTTCTCTGGTCCTCGTATGTTGTGCAATTTTGCAGCAGATGTTCAGCGATTATTTTCCCTGTACCACAGGTGCATTCGTCAGTACCACCTATCTTCAGTTTATTGAATAGATGGTACCTCAGTCTGTTGTTGCCTGTGCGGAGACTGAAGACCACGACCTGCTCTCTTCTGTTCAACTGGTAAAAGGCATCATTTTTTGTGTGTAGCCAGTATGTTCTGTTTCCAATTTGGCCATGTATCTAGCTCTAATAAACCTTTTAGACTCTTCGTGTGTCACACTAGAATCTGGCTGTGGTACTCTTGCACCTTCTTTTGCCAGTCTGTCTGCCTCCTCGTTGCCTTGGATGTTACAGTGGGATGGAACCCACTGTACCACTACTCTTTTTGGTGCGGACTGCTGGCATAGTTGACAGAGTACTGCTCTTATATTATTAAGTTCAGCAATACATGCATTGGAAACTCCGTCATTCACAAAGACATAATGCCTGCTCGGCGTTCAATAGGTCTTTCAAGGCACTTACATTCACACACATGTACTACAGCACACAAAACACACATGTACTACAGCACACAACACACACATGTACTACAGCACACAACACACACATGTACTGCAGCACACAACACACACACATATTTACCACAGTACACAACACACCCATGTATTACAGCACACAACACACACATTTACCACAGCACACAACACAGACATGTACTGTAGCCGATAACACACTCACACACACACACACACACACACACACACACACACACACATGTACTACAGCACACACCACACACATGCACCACAGCACACAACGCAGACATGTACTATAGCCGATAACACACTCACACACACACAGATGTACTACAGCACACAAACAAACACACACACATGTACTACAGCACACAACTCACACGCACATATACTACATCACACAAACACACATGTACTGCAGCACATAACACACACATACACTGCAGCACACAACGCACACATATACTACAGCACACAGCAAACACATGCACTTCAGTACACAGCACACGCATGTGCTACAGCACATAACACACACACACACACACATATGTACTGCAGCACACAAAACACACATGTACTACAGCACACAACACACACATGTACTACATTCTGCGATCTGAGCATCTTTGGTGATGCTAACGCACCTACTGGATCGATTCTTTACAGGCCCCATGAGGTGACAGCAACATTTAAACTTTTCAGAGACAATTTCATGGAGTCTCTTCGTTTCTTCTGTCCACCCATTGCGCGTCTGCCTGTTGTGATCTTCACCGTATCCCAGCTTGGGGGTATTCGTTCTTCAGGTATACGAACATGTCCCGTCCATCTTAACTGGGCTTTTTGAAGAAAAATATGGACGCTCAACATTTTAGTCTTGCTAAGAATTTCAGAGTTAGACACTTTGTTCTGTCATCCGATCTAGCCAGCCAACGTAGATAGCTCAAGTAAAAACAATTTAGCGGTCTGTTGTGTTTCCTATACACTTGCCCTGTTTCGCAGAGATGTTGTTCGTCCATCATGAGTGATGAAGACCTTTTCTTTTTTCATCTAGCCAGTCCTTCCAGTCGGGTATTCAGTAATTCCGGGTTGTGGATGGGTGCGGAGATGGCTGACGAGTCCGATTTGGAATCTGCATACTCGCAGACAGCGAGAGCATGGAAACTTCGATTTGCAAGACGGTGATCATGATCGTCAGCAAATCCCTGTATCTCATCCTGCTCAGCCAGGAGTCCCGCGGTTGACTGTAGTTTAGCTTGTCAGCGGACTTATGCTCTCCGCTCGTCGATTATCATAGGACTCGACTGTATCAGAACGGAATAAATGAAAGGAGCATCACTCGCGAAATGAATTTGATTTAAGTGAGTAAGGGTTGCGCAGTTCGTCGACCTCATTCTCTTGCCGAAGTCCAACTTTAACCAGTGGCAAGACAAGTTAGGACGACTGGATATGGACTCGGGTGCAGTGGATTACCAAGGCTGCTCAAGTGCCTCTCCGTGGTCTGTGCGGTCCACGCCGCTCAGCACATTTGCTGTCGTGGTAGCCTGATTACGAATTTCCTGCTTAGCTGCCTGGGCTTGAGAAGGGACATTCTAAAACAAGTTGTCCCTGTTCTTGGCTTCCAACTGTTTCTTTTACCATCTCTCCTGCCCCTTTTCTTTCTGTACGTTTGTTTGGGTCTCTCACTGACAAGGAATCCGATGTAGGCAAGACGTCTTGTCCCCTCCCGTGGTAACCAGTGACACCTACACATCTCTGGTCTAACTGTCAGCAAGGTGTCTCAGAGTACATGTGCATTTTCGCTGCACGGCCGAGGCGGTTTTGCCCTCACGCGTTGTCTAGAATAGGGGACGATAGGCTTAGCGTTCGACCACAACTAGAATACGGCACATTATCAAATATGTGCATCTTATTTCACATATACTCATTGTAGTACTGTTTTGCAACTAATGCAACTTAGATGTCAAACATTTGTGTGAAGATGCTGAGCAGCGCATGAGCTGCTGTGGCCAGCGACCCATAGCTGAAGACCCTTTTACACCTCCACACGGTGATCCTGCACAACAGGCTGCAGCAGGGCAGACTGGGTAAGGGGAAGGGAGCGAAGAGGGAATGCTAACCCAGTACTAAAAAAATGCTTGCTGAAGTCGGATGTGTTGGACCGAAAGGTGCAAATATCGCTGTCAAGCTGTAAACTACGACACAACGCATTCCGTTCTCTGGACTACATTCTGCTACTCAAGCCCTTTCAGGGTTTGGTAGTGGGAGATTGAGAACGAACGAAGAAGAAGAAGAAGAAGAAGAGGAAGAAGAAGAAGAAGAGGAAGAAGAAGAAACATTTGTGTAGAGCCGAATGGGCTGTTGGTTTTGGAGATCCTAATGTTCACCTCATTATCATGACATTTCCTCACTATCCGCACATAACTTGTCCAGGACGTATGTGCTTTCTGTTCCGCACATAATTTCTCCTGTACTTATGTGCTTTCTGTTTCACACATAACTTATCCAGGACGTATGTGCTTTCTGTTCCGCATATAACTTATCCAGGACGTATGTGCTTTCTGTTCCGCACATAACTTGTCCAAGACGTATGTGTTTTCTGTTCCACACATAACTTATTCAGGACGTATGTGCTTTCTGTTCCTTATGGTGCCTGTATCCTCATCTCATCTGTTTTATTATGTAGCGTTTGTGGCGAGGTGTGATCTTAATTTTCGTGTCATCTGTGTGACGATTGATACTTAAAATCCATATCTCTGTAGTATATCTTTAACACAATCAATCCCCTGTTTTGTGTGGCTTTCTCTTGATTTGAAGCTGTTGCATGTGACTATATACTTAGACAACATGAAGACGTGGCTACATTCCATCTTGTGACATAATCATTCAATGCTCTGTTTGTCTATATAAACCGTACTTGGCGATGTTCTCATTTTTTAAGTTGAATTACTATACTGCTTACTCTACTTCTTGTAGTGACACTGCCCAATTTTTCAGAATAATTAAATGTCACATGTTCATTGTACATTGACGATTCGTTCTTTCCTTATCGGAGATTTGGATACTAACGTTGCAACTATTAGTTATGATTTTGACACCCCTGTCATCATCCACTGTAGAGAATAAAAATCATTGGTGGATACATCCAGAAGGATATGTCGAATGCCTCTGCATCTGATAATGTTCTCCCGGCCTCCACATAAAGGCTATCGAGCTGTAAACGGGTATATGCCTTACAACGAATGAAGGCAAAGTGGCGAAACACATAACTGGTTAACTCACCTATGATACCAAAACGGTCAGAAAGCTCAATATAACTTAATGCCCAAAGATAGTGGCTACTTTGAGACTATATTGCAGTGGTTACTTTGAGACTACCTTGCAGTGACTGCTTTGAGACTACCTCGCAGTGGTTACTTTGAGACTACCTTGCAGTGGCTGCTTTGTGACTGCCATCACTTGTACCTACTGTAATGACCCTTGTCTACCAACCTTGTCAGAACATATATTTTACCCACCGCTTGCCTATACGGACATTTGTCGGTGTATCCATCACATCATATTGTAAGATAGTTTGTTCAGTATGACGCGCCTTCCAAATTTGGTCCATGTTTACACCAGCTGCTAAAGTAGGTTTATCAATGGTCTACATCCCGGAAGGAGCAGCGGACATTGGCTGATTGATTCAAACGCTTGGCTACCCTACTGCACGATAATTGGAGGGAGACACGGTGTTAATACATCTCCTCTGCGTAAGATTACTCATCAGAAGTCTTCATAGTATAGGAGCAAAACAACATTGGAAAACACATGTGAAAGTGTAAACCTGGCGAAGACGGATGTGTCGGACCGAAAGATGCAAATATCGCAGTCAAGCTGTAAACTTACGACACAATGCATTTTCTTCTCCGGACTACATACTTCAAATTGCAAAGCCCTGTTCAGGGCTTGGTAGCAGCAGATTGAGAACGAACGCAGAAGAAGAAGAAGAAGAAGAAGAAGAAGAAGAAGAAGAAGAAGAAGAAGAAGAAAGTGTACAGAAATTCAGAAATACTTGGAGGGACAAAAAGTTAAACTTTAAATTGCATATTATTTTAAGAAAACGTATTATAATTAATTTTTGTGTGTGTCAGATTTATGTTGGCCATCGTCATCATTAGACCGATGACTCATAAGACTGGTTTGTGAGATTGTCTAAGCATGTCTCTATATTGGACATTATCTCCCACAGCTCTCTTCATATCTGCATGGGCTTGTACTTTAATGTCTTTGCATGTCTGAGATGTAAAGTTTAGTTTGGGTTGTTCCATCCTTCTTTTTCCCTGGAGCATTCGAGTTTCCGTCTTTGACGGCGGGGTGATTTCTATGTTGTGACATACCCTAACATTTTTCCTGGGAGGAATGAAATGTGGCTGTCTCCAATTGCCTTCCGCATCCGCATGGGTGGCTTGTGACTGTCGCCTTTTGTCAGATATATCTTCTTCTTCTTCTTCTTCTTCTTCTTCTTCTTCTTCTTCTTCTTCTTCTTGTTCTTCTTGTTCTTGTTTTTCTTGTTGTTGTTGTTGTTGTTGTTGTTGTTCTTCTTCTTCTTCTTCTTCTTCTTCTTCTTCTTTGTTCTTCTTCTTGTTCTTCTTGTTCTTGTTTTTCTTGTTGTTGTTGTTGTTGTTGTTGTTGTTGTTGTTCTTCTTCTTCTTCTTCTTCTTCTTCTTCTTCTTCTTCTTCTTCTTCTTCTTCTTCTTCTCCTTCTTCTTCTTCGTACTCAATCTCCCGCTACCAAACCCTGATAAGGACTTTACAAGTAGCAGGATGTTGTCATGAGAACGGAATGCATTGTGTTGTGGTTTACACATTGACTACAATATTTGCACCGTTCGGTCCGACACATCCGACTTCAGCACTTATATTTACTGAGTTTGCCTTCCCTCTTCGATCACTTCTTCTTAGCCAGTATTCCCTGTTGCAGCCTGCAAGTGAGTGTACTGCTCTCCTTATCCGCAGAGTTGTCCATTTATGGGTTTGGAAACTCGGCCCCCAAAGTTTGTATCAGTCGTAAAATTTGCGTACCCGTTCTCTATCACTAAGGGGAGCAGTTGAGACTCCCCAGTACTTGTTTGTACGTGGTTACAATTACAAAATAAGAACGTACAGGTTAAAGATAAACGTTCCTCCTTATTTATCAAGGTAGAAAAGCTGTGCAAAACTAATTAACCTGAAAGATAAAGACAGTAAAGGAATTGAAGCTATCTTCTATAGACTTGCAAGAGAAGGAAGAACATGAAGGGAGTGTATAAAGATAAAGAGGAAAGAAGGAACAAATTAGTTGATATGTTTATTCTCCTTATACGAGTATATTCTCGAAGCATCTGTGCAGAATATTAACTGAAAGAGAAAATGTGATCCTTCAAATATCTCAATTAATACTCTTTCGTTAATATGTTTATATGAAACATGGTATTTAAGTTGTTAATTGAAATATTTAAACAGTAAAATAGTTCTATCAGTTCATATGCAACGGAAGGGGAGTTATCCAACACATTAATTTAGTAAAAATGCTATCATCCTTTGACAGGAGTTAGCTCCCCAATTTAGCCCAGCTACCGTTCCAGGCCAGATATTCAATTTTCCCACGTCAGGACGGATGCCATGAAGGCGGGAAAAAGCCATCACCGACTGTCGTTTTCAGAAATGGCTGGAGACATCGTGTCTGCGTATCCATCATACATAGGTGATTGCATGTAGCAAGTTGATGGGCGCTGTCTAGGACTGGTGTCCCTTGTAAAGTTCAATAAATTCACACACCCTCTTGGATATCGCCTGTCCCACTTGCGTGATTGGTCAGTCCTGGGTAATAGGATTGATAATAAAAACATGGACTGGTTTTGGGGGCCAACTTTTGGCTAACCGATTTCGTTTGATTGTCTGTCAGTGCAGTGTTTACTTTTCTGTCCGTTTCCACTTTATCTTTTAGTTCTTATAACGGGTGATTTTTTTTTAGCGTCCTGCTCTTTGATTGGATGGGCGTCAGCTTCCATGTTTCATGTATTTTGTTCTGGTTGAGTTTTGTTATCGTCAACTATTCTGTGAAGTAATGCGATTGAAAACCTTTATTTGGCTCTTGACTCTAGCCACGAAGAAAGGTTCAAGACCTATCTGTTACATTTAGCATTTCTTAATGCCTACAGAAACAAGTACATGTCAGTTGTACGTTGTCTCTTATACATATACTACAACCTACGTTACGACTGAAAGGTCTCCGTTAGGGACAGAGGACAGCTCATTTCAGGCTAGCTATTCTAAACGATTGAGGTAGGAATGGTAAAGGAAATGCCACTTCCGTATTCATAAAAATGATACTCCAAAAAATGATTCAAAGTTGTGAAACTGACGACTTGACTCGCTCATGAGTAAATAGAAAATGAAGACATAAAGAATATGAGTCGATGACTAACCCCCCCCCCCCCCGCCCCCCTCCCACCCCCCTCCTCCCGTTCCACGTTAAGGTTGGAAACGTTGGAGAATTGTGGGCATTTCAGCCCCAACGTTGGTGTTTGAAATATGGTGATGTTTGATCTTTGTCAATGTTTAACTTGTGTCAGTGTTTGACTTTTGTCAGTGTTTGACTTTTGTCAGTGTTTGACTTTTGTCAGTGTTTGACTTGTGACAGTGTTTGACTTTTGTCAGTATTTAACTTTGGTCAGTGTTTGACTTTTGTCAGTAATTAACTTTGGTCAGTGTTTGACTTTTGTCAGTGGTTGACTTTTGTCAGTGTTTGACTTTTGTCAGTGTTTGACTTTTTGTCAGTATTTAACTTTAGTCAGTTGTTTACTTTTGTCAGTGTTTGACTTTTGTCAATGTTTGACTTTTGTCAGTGTTTGACTTTTGTCAGTGTTTGACTTTTGTCAGTATTTAACTTTTGTCAGTGTTATACGTTTGTCAGTGTTTGACTTTTGCCAGTGTTTGATCTTTGTCCAGTTTCCTTTTTTTTTCGTTTATTTGTATCTTGTCAGAGTTGGGTATTTTGTTCTTATTTATTAGATCTAGATGGACCACCTGTTTATGGTCTTGTTTGCATCTTTCTTAGCGTGTTTCTGATAATTATTGACTTAGCTCTGCTACTGACATAGTTCTCTTCTTCCGTAGGGGGGTAGAACCCTTGATTTTCTTAATTCTCATCGGTTCTTCAGGTTGGGATAGCCTTCCACAAAGTCAACCGTCATTAGCCGCCTCTAATAACTTGCTGGGCTGATTACAGTGTCACTATTATTGCCTGCTTTCCAGACACGGCTTTACAAATGTGCGACTCCCACGAATTTCATTGGCAAGCAACTGGTATTTACTCGCACCATCTAATCAGCACTTAACTATGGACAATGCTTATATTTGTATCACATTTCTTATAACTTGTGACATGCCATTTATTGACCCATTTTCGTGGTCGAGCAGCCCAAAAACATGCAATGAGGACATTGGTTCAAAAAGCAGCTTTTTTTTCTATCTAAAGTAACATAAAACCTAACCTCTGTACTCCGTGACGACTGCCTGAAAAGCAACATGTTTTTCCTAAGGCATATAATCTCCCATGCCGTTCCTATAAATGAGAATAAAGCTCGGATTATAGTTATAGTTAGTTGTTCATCATATGTGATAAAGGCAACATCATCAGACGGTATCGTCTGGATGATGTAACTTGCTCTATATTTGGATTATAATGAGGAAGAAACTCATCAACTTCACTCTCTAGTCCCGAGCTACCTTGAACCAGTGGCAATACATAAGTCAAGGCGATTGGAGGTAAATAAGGATGCGGGCACACTGGTCCCCATCTCTTATTAAATCAGGAGTCGCTTTAAACTTACGGGATTCGATCGCCACTCGTTTCCTTTCAGTGCTTTGAGAGAAGAGTACAACCTCACTCACCATTCGAACGCCGTGTCAGGGACATGTTGCTAACCGGGGAGGGCCCAATCTCTCCAAGGCAATGTGTGTGTGTGTGTCCATTATTAGCCTGTGTACACGTTCTATTTATACCAAAACTGGGATCAAGATGCGGAGCAGCGCATGAGCTGCAGTGGTCAGCGACCCATAGCTGACTGCTAGCGTCAGGGCCAGCGAACCAAAGCTGCAAAGAACATTCTACACCTAATCGTGGTGATCCTGGATAACAGGCTGCAGCAGGGCAGACTGGCTAAGGAGAAGGGATTGAAGAGGGAATGCTAATCCGGTGCTAAAAAAATGCTTGCTGAAGTCGGATGTGTTGGACCGAAAAGTGAAAATATCGCAGTCAAGCTGTAAACTACGACACAACGCATTCCGTTCTCTAGACTACATTCTGCTACTTAAGCCCTTTCAGAGTTTGGTAGCAGGAGATTGAGAACGAACGAAGCCAAGCCAAGCCATACCAAAACAAGCCTGGTCAGCAATCAGGACGCCAACCTCGTAAAGTTCAGTCGTGTGCACTGGACCGTAGAAATACGACACATGGTAACCGAACTACTATTACAAATATCCGAAGACAGTCTCATGAAAATCGAATGAAAAACACCACAAAATGACCGAACTAACTAATACAAATGAAAATCCACAACACGTTTCCCTAGATTCAGATGTTAGCCGGATTAACAGTTGAAAAAATGACTATATGGAGTACATGAACAAGTGATATCTTCTTCTTCCTCGTTCGTTTTCAATCTCCCGCTACCAAACCATGAAAGGGCTCAAGTAGCAGAATGTAGTCCAGAGAACGGAATGCGTTGTGTCGTAGTTTACAGCTTGACTGCGATATCTGCACCTTTCGGTCCAACACATCCGACCTCAGCAAGCATTTTTTTAGTACCGGGTTAGCATTCCCTCTTCGATCCCTTCTCCTTAGCGTGTCGACCCTGCTGCAGCCTGTTATCCAGGATCACCGCGTAGAGGTGTAGAAAGGGTCTTGGCAGCTCTGGTTCGCTGGCCCTGACACTAGCAGTCAGCTATGGGTCGCTGACAACTGCAGCTCATACGCTGCTCAGTATCTTGATCCCAGCATGTGATATGCTAATTGGCTATTGACTTTACCCTACATAAAGTTGTTTGTCTACATATATTTAGTGGGATCAGTCAGTTTTTAATGTAATATTTGCCAATAATCTGTTGATTTTATCGTCTCTAGTTATATACGAGGGAAGGTAGACAAGTGTTGTACTTTAGTACGAATGAGCCAAGGCACTTACCTGAAAGTTGGTGTAAACTTTAGTATGAAGGAGTGAAGGCGATTACCTGGAAATGAGTGAAAACTTTAGTATGAAGAAGTCAAGGCGCTTACCTGGACATGAGTGAAAACTTTATTATGAAGGAGTCAAGGCCCTTACTTGGAAATGGATGAAAACTTTAGTATGAAGGAGTCAAGGCCCTAACTTGGAAATGAGTGAAAACTTTAGTATGAAGGAGTCAAGGCCCTTACCTGGAAATGAGTGAAAACTTTAGTATGAAGAAGTCAAGGCCCTTACCTGGAAATGAGTGAAAACTTTAGTATGAAGGAGTCATTGTACTTGCCTGGAAGTTGATGTAAACTTTAGTCTTACTTTTTGAATTCATCCTGCAAGGCGGTACTCTTTTCCCATCTATCTTGACCTTTCTGATGCCCTGATTGTAGAACTTCTCCGTCTGGGTCAAGAAAAACGTCTATAGTTCAGTAATCAAGTCCTGGATGTAAGAAAAACTCGCTGGAAGGAAATCATACCCCATCGACCATACTCAACGGACAGGGCACCTAGTGACTTCTTCCTGCTCTCAAACATGAAGAACCCGCGAATGGCCGTCGTTTTTCTGACGTGCAGCACTTGATTTGATGATACTTGGTCAGTTGTGGAAACTGGTAATGGCACTCAATAGAAATGAAGTTGCTGATTACGAACAGTCAATGACATTTATTATATATGACTTCTGTCGATACAGACAATATTGTCTAGCGTATTCTGTTATTGTGGTACTAGAGCAGGATAGACACGTGTCGTTATAACATTCTAACAATATGCAGTTTATATTCTGTTTTATTGAGTTGTATTATGTTGAGAATCGACGCCATTTCATTCCGCGCAGAACAACAGTTGTTCAATCCCTTTCAGTTAACGACAAAGAATATATACACTAAGATTTTCCATAGTTCACTGGCTGTACACACTTCGTTCCGCCTCTCAGGCGTCCCTTTCTGCTAAATCTCCGCATGATTTCTAAACTTGTAATTATATGAATCGTCGGTTCATCAATCTCTGTGTCTCTAAGAGGTAGTCGTTGATCAACTTCAAAACTCACATCGACTAACTCTCAATGTCCCCAATACGTAAGGATGTTGTAAAATGAGACCAAAGAAGGTTGTGCATGGGACTAACAGCTTCATTGTTACAGCACATTGCAACTTCAAACAGCACCGTAAGACCACATATGCATGCTTTTGAACATGTCTGACGTAAGAAGGCCAACTTGAGCAGTGACTATGGCCTATCTTAAGCGATAGCTTAGCAGGGAAGAATACGTATTCTCCTATTAAAAAATATCTTGTGAAACAAATTCCTACAAGACCACTACTGCAATAAAAAAAAGGCTAACTGTAGTTGTGTTCCTATAATCCGACCGGAGTGAAAAGGAACAAGAAAAGACTGGAAGACATCTGCAGCCGTCGATAAAACAGATAGTCAAAACTTGAACAAGGTTTTGAAACCATGTCTCCTTGGTCAAGAGATCGGTATCTAACCCACTCGGTCATTTTTGCTTCATTCTGCTATTATATACTCACAATACTTAAATAATAAGATGACGTGGAAGACAAAGAAGAAGATTGTAATGCTGACGATAAGAAAGCAGGAGTCTGTTTCTTATGAAAGTTTCACTATAATGTCCCCTTGAAGTTAACCAACGCAGTTGACTTTTTCATGAATATGCCAACATTATTGAGGTCGCTGTGTCAAATAAGCCATCAATCCACTTTTTAACAAGCGTCGTGTGTTTTTTCAATGTATCTCTTTCTTTGCTAATGACTTTCCCATATTGCGTATGGAAAACAAGGGTAGAAATCATTACAGCATCAATATTTGCAATGGCCACCTGGCATACACAGATACTCAGTCACGTGTTTTTACAGTCTCGCTCGACCCTGTTACATTTGTCTTTCTGTTGCATATAGAGAAACCTTTGGGTTTTATCTGTTTTCAATACCTTATTTGAAAAAGCACAGAACTTCTCATTGTCCAATTTGTTTTTAGGAACTTAAAATATAGTTACTTATCCCGGCTGTACACGCGAGCTGTGTTTGAATAGAAAATACAGAGCGATGTAAAACTGAGGCTAACTATCTCTTGCTAACCTCCGCGTATACACAACATAGCTAATTATCGTCATCCAGTTACCCCCTCTGCCGATGGGCGTTTTAACAAATAAGTAATCCGATCCGTACTTCTTAACGGGGTGTCAGTCAAAGTGATGCGAACACCAACTGAACTAAGAAACGAATACGGTTTAGAACGACGGATGCTGGAGTATGGAACCGGCGTGCTGTAAAACATATATTCGATGAATTCTTAAAATACTTGAATGTATGCTTATAATCTTCATGCTGATGAGGCCAAAAACGTGAAATAAAATTAGCTTGTTTCTTTTTATTATCTATATGTTACATACATTGTATTTTAATCGCAGAAATTGCCGACTGCGTCCGTCACAGAAACGATTGAATACATAGTCGGGACCTGCACATGGTCAACAACCCCTTGTCGAAGAGTGGTTTGAATTAAGATTTAAAATGTAGATTTCAAATATCGAACAGTTATTAAGATGTCCAAGAAAAACAGAAGTAATGACATAGATAAGTTAGTGGAAGTTTAACATGAGTAAACATAAACACAAGTAAAGGTTGGTCTCAGTGTAAGTTTAGCAAGTCTAAACAGAAAGTAAAAGTTGGCCTCAGTTTGGGTTTATCATGACTAAAGCAAAGTAAAAGCTGGCCTCTTTGTGGGTTTAGCATGACTAAAGCAAAGTAAAAGATGGCCTCATTGTGGGTTTAGCATGTCTAAACAGAAAGTAAAAGTTGGCCTCAGTTTGGGCTTAGCATGTCTAAACAAAAGTAAAAGCTAGACTCAGTGTGGGTTTAGCATGACTAAAGCAAAGTAAAAGCTGACCTCATTGTGGGTTTAGCATGACTAAAGCAAAGTAAAAGCTGGCCTCAGTGTGGGTTTAGCATGACTTAAGCAAAATAAAAGCTGGCCTCAGTGTGTGTTTAGCATGACTAGAGCAAAGTAAAATCTGGCCTCAGTGTGGGTTTAGCGTGACTAAAGCAAAGTAAAATCTGGCCTCAGTGTGGGTTTAGGATGACTAAACAAAAATAAAATGTGTCCTTAGTATAGGTTTAGCATGTCTAAACAAAAGCAAAAATTGACTCAGTGGGGATTAATCATTTGCAAACACATGTAAAGTTAGCCCCAGTAGGGGTTAAGCGTGTCTAAACAAAAGTAAAAGTTGGCCTCGGTATGGCGTTAGCATGTCTAAACAAAATAAAAATTGGCCTCAGTGGGGATTAATCATTTGCAAACATATGTAAAGTAGCCAAAATGGGGATTTAGCATGTTTAAACAAAAGTAAAAGTTGGCCTCGTGGGAATTGATCATTTGCAAACATGTGTAAAGTAAGCCTCAATGTGGGTTTAGCGTGTCTAAATAAAATAAAAGTTTACCTCAGTGTGGTTATATCATATTTAAACAAAAGTAAAAGTTGGCTTCAGTGTGGGCTTAGCATGTCTAAACAAAAGTAAAAGCTGGCCTCAGTGTGAGTTTAGCATGTCTAAACAAATGTAAAAGTTGAACTTAGCGCAGGTTTAACATGTTTAGACAAAAGGAAAAGTTTGCCTCAGTGGGTATTAATGATTTGCAAACACGTGTAAAGCTATCCCCCATTGTGGGTTTAGTATGTCTAAACAAAAGGAAAGGTTTGCCTCAGTGGGTATTAATGATTTGCAAACACGTGTAAAGCTATCCCCCATTGTGGGTTTAGTATGTCTAAACAAAAGGAAAGGTTTGCCTCAGTGGGTATTAATGATTTGCAAACACGTGTAAAGCTATCCCCCATTGTGGGTTTAGTATGTCTAAACAAAAGGAAAGGTTTGCCTCAGTGGGTATTAATGATTTGCAAACACGTGTAAAGCTATCCCCCATTGTGGGTTTAGTATGTCTAAACAAAAGGAAAGGTTTGCCTCAGTGGGTATTAATGATTTGCAAACACGTGTAAAGCTATCCCCCATTTTGGGTTTAGTATGTCTAAACAAAAGGAAAGGTTTGCCTCAGTGGGTATTAATGATTTGCAAACACGTGTAAAGCTATCCCCCATTGTGGGTTTAGTATGTCTAAACAAAAGGAAAGGTTTGCCTCAGTATGAGTTTAGCATGTCTAAAGAAAAGTAAGGTTGGCCTCAGTGAGGATTAATCATTTGCAAACACATGTAAAGGTAGCCCCAGTGGGGATTTAGCATGTGTAAACAAATGTAAGGGTAACCCCACTGCAGACATTGTCTTCGGGGATGAAGTGTTGCCCAATTTCTTACTTTTATTTGAAGTAAGGTACTCGGTTCCGTGCCTCTGCTGGCTGCCCTTTATAACTGTAAGTCGGGTATCCGTTGACATCTCTGAGGACTAGAGTATTCCAATATAAGAACGCTCTAGTGATTACTAACAAATTTTTTTCAGCGAATAGGAATAACGTTAATGAGAATAAATAATTAATCAAACTAACACAATATGAATATTCATATATTAATTGTTCCATCGAATTGTGTAGTAATATATTTTAGTTCTAACCTAAATATTTCTTCTATCAGACTGCAGAAGATTGCAATCAACCACAGATGTAGAGATGGGGTCCGCCTGAGTAGACATTTCGTGTGTTTACTGTCAACGACCTTCGTAAACAATTATCGATCAAACATTTGTCATCTGATGGAAGTGGCTGAGAACCTGTGGATCAACCTGAGGTGTAGTGATGTTTGTTCTATTCAATATTACATACCAGTCTCTCAGAGATCGACGGAGATATTCCAGACATTGTTTTATACAAAGATTCACCTTATTTGGCATCTAAAGAGAACAAAAATATAAGTGTTTACTGTAATACGATGGAATGGAAAGTTGAACAAAATATATGCTGACTATTTTAAGGATTGAAACCAAGATGCTATCGCTCATTTCAAGAATGTTAAACTACATTCAGGCTCCAGGCTGTGATTTGGAAGTAGAGTGAATGATTGTTAAAGAGTTTGTACATTCATAAACCCATTGCAGACACGACCGTTCTTGTTCTACATCTCTTTGCATCACGTGTCCTTGTACAACACTTTCACAAATAATCAGGCACTTATTTTCTCTATACACTATTCTTTGACACAGAAACTATGGTTCTTATTGGTTTTTTTCTTGTGTCCCATATAAATAAATCCCAAAGTGTTAGTTATTTACATATAACCTAGGACATCAAGTATTGGTTACACTGTGTCCTAATGTCACACATAACCTAGGACATCAAGTATTGGTTATATTGTGTCCTAATATCACACATGATCTAGGGCATCAAGTATTGGTTATTTTGTGTCCTATGTCACACATAACCAAGGACATCAAGTAATGGTTACATAGTGTCCTGCTGTCACACATAACCTAAGAAACTCATTAATGATTTTTCGTGTTCTACCTAAATAAATCACAAAGTGTTAGTTATTTATATATGCCCTGTTGTCACAGAGAACTCCGGAAACCCGATATTGCTTTTATTGGGTCCTTCTGTCACACCTATCCTAGGACAAAAAGGACTGGTTATACTGTGTTCTAATGTCACACATATACTAAAGAATCCAGTATTATTTATTGTCTGTCTTACATAATCCAGTGGGCTGAGTTTCATTTCCATGAGTCTCACTTTCACACAGAACAAGAACTTGTTGTTTCTGAATGTCATATTGTCATACAATATTGATCTAAATCCAAACATAGCCTGGGATAATGACAATCGTTGACATGTATCTTAGCTTCACATATAATTGTATGTGTTTGTCACATTCTCACATACAACACAAAGCGCCCTGTTTTGTGGGTGACGATGCAGGACAGGCACTGAAGTGACAGCAGACAGTAGCTTATGGTTGCTTGCGTCAGGACTGGTGAACTAGAGCTGACCAAGAGCCTATTCCACCATCAAGTGGCGGTTCTAGACATAGGCTGCACTAATGCAGGCTGGCGAAGAGAAGAAGGATAACAGTGAAAAGAGGGGGAAACATGGTACAAGACAGCTTCAGCTTACATCAGATGTGTCTGACCGAAACGTGCAGATATCGCAGACTTGCTGTTAATTACAACACATAGACCTTTCCAGGACAAACATAGCTGAAGAGGATGACGAAGAAAAAGAAGAAGTAAAGAAGAAGACGAAGAAGAAGAAGAAAAAGAAGAACAAGAATAAAAAAGAAGAAGAAGAAGAACATAAATGGAAAGAAAAATATAGAGAAAAAAAGAAGAAAAAAAGACGAAGAAGGAGAAGGAGAAGAAGACGAAAAGATGAAGAAGAAGAAGAAACGAATAAGAAGGAGAAGCATAAGAAGGAGAAGAACTGAACAAGAAGTAAAGAAGCAGTAGAAGAGGAAGAAGAAGAATAAGAAAAACAAAGAACACAAACAAGAACAAGAAGTAAAGAAGAAGAATATGAGGAAGAAGGAGAAGAGGAAGAAGTAAAAGAAGACAAAGATGAAGAAGAAGAAAAAGAAGAACAAGAAGAAGAAGAAGAAAAAGAAGAATAAGACGAAGAAGAATCAGAAGAAGAAAATGTGAAAAAGTAGAAGAAGAAGAAGAAGAAGAAAATAAAGAACAACAACAAGAAGCACAAGCAGTATAGAAGAAGATAAAGAAGAAGAAAAAGATGAAGAAGAAGAAGAAGAAGAAGATGGAGAATAAGAACAAGAATTAAAAAGAAGAAAAAGAAGAAGAAGAATAGGAAAAAAACGAAGAAGAAGAACAAGAAGAACAGAAGAAAAAGAAGAAGGAGGAGAAGATCAACAAGAAGTAAATATGAAGAAGAAGAAGAAGAAGAAGAAGAAAAGGAAGTAAAAGGAAAAAGAAGAAGAAAATGAAGAATAAGAAAAAGAAAACGAAAAAGAAAAAGAAGAAAAAAAAAAGAAAATGAAGAAAAGAAGAACAAAAACATGAAGAAGAATAATAATTAAAGAAGAAGAATTAGAAAAAAAAAGAATAAGAAGAATAGGAAGAAGACGAAGAAGAAGTAAAGCAGACGAAGAAGATGAAGATAAAGAAAAAGAAGAAGAATAACTACAAACATGAGAACAATAAGTAAAGAAGAAGAAGATGAGGAAGAAGGAGAAGAAGAAGAAGATGATGAAGAAGAAGAAGAAGAAGAAGAAAACAAAGAAACAGAAGAAGATCAGAAGAAGAAGACGGAAAAGAAGAGCAAGAAGTAAAGAAGAAGAAGAATAAGATGAATAAGAAGATGAAGAAGAAGAAGAAGAAAAAGAAGAAGAAGACGAAGAAAATGAAGAACAAGAACAAGACGTAAAGTAAAAGAAAAAGAGGAAGAAGAAAAATAAGAAGAAGAAGAAGAAGAAAAGGGGGAAGAACACTTCAACACGTTGAAAATAGGAATTGACATTATGTTTCTTGGATGTCGCAATGGACAGGTGAAGTGGCATATCTGTTCACGGTGTTTGGTCATTGCCTGCTTTTATGTTTCTTCTGCCGTTCTAAACATATTACTCTTTAATGTATATGCTTTTTGCATTCACTTTCATTTGCTTCCGGTGTATACATGGTTTACAAACGTCTATCGTATATTAAAGAAATAGGCTACGTCGGTAGGGAAAGTCCAATGTTCATAACATTCTCGCTTTCTTAAAGACATCAATCTCTTTGTGTGAGGCCTGGGACGGAGCCACTCATCTTGATAAAGGACAGTTTGTTGGGACCCTGTCACATAAGTTGGTTACCTTCCTGTGTGATACATGACTGGCACCAAAGTCCAATCGCATTATTATATATCATGTCCTTGCTAATTGTGAATGGCTACCTACCGTTTCGTACCCTTGCCAAGAAACGTATAACAGTCAAACAGTAATGCGATTGTAAGAAGCGACGTTCTGTAAAAAGGACATACTACATACTGCCTCACCTTGTTAATTTGAGTTTTTATTTGTTGGATATATTCGTTTGTTCTTTGTTCACGACTATGGTTTTGTGGCGGTAATGCAGGTTTTATTTTGTTTCTATCCGATAGCTCCGATGAGCTACTTTACTTGTTATGTTGATAGTTTGTCCATCACAAGTGATGAAGACCACTCTCTTTGTTCAGCCGTGTGGACAGTCGTATCTCCTGCTGTGTCCGCTGATATGGGTGACTTGCGCGGAGATTTGGATTAAAGTGAGGAAGAAACTGCGCCTTTTGTCAACCTCACGCACAGAGCCTAAGCTACCTTGTGCCAGTGGCAAGACATTCATCGAGACGACTGGAGATAGCATAGGATGCAGATTTTGCCTCAGGGTTACCACCGAAGCCTTTCCGTAAACATGTAACCCACAGGGTAGAAAGGTGGGAAGGCATCTAACGCAGTTTGTCGTGCCTTTTCGATAACCACAAGAGGTCGTATGGACAACACTCAGCGTGTGAGTGAGTCTTTCATCTCTCCCCAGCTGTATTCAGTTCATCATAGTAGCATCTAAAATTCCCACACGCCATATTCGTGAAGGTGAACCGGCAGAACTAACCCGTGAGATACGACACAGGTATAACTAGTTTAAGCGTAGCGCCATTCAGCCGGCGTCCAGACCAGGATAAACGGATGGAAGAAATCACAAAAAAAGAACGAAATAACAAGTCCAGATGGAAAACAACTCCACGTATCCGTGAACACAAGTGTAAGTCGTCGACTAGTGTGAATTCCAGGCAAATCCGTGGTCTGGCGGCATCCATAATGATCCAAAACAGTAGAGAAATGTAGACTCGCAGCCAGTTACGGCGCCATCTTTGCCAGATTTTATGTTATGTTATTATCGATTAATGATCTACTTACATATTAATGTTATTATCGATCAATGGTCTACTTACCTATTATGTTATAATCGATTATTGATCTACTTACCTATTTATGTTATTATCGATCAATGGTCTACTTACCTATTATGTTATAATCGATTATTAAGAAGAAGATGAAAAAAAAGAAGAAGAAGAAGAGAAGAAGAAGATAGAAATAAAAGGGAAACAAAGAAGAAAAATAAATAAGAAGAAGAAGAATAACAAGAAGTAGAAGAAGAAGAAAAGGAAGAAGAACTTACCTGTTATATTATTGATGATTAATGATCTTCTTACCTGTTTGTTATTATCGATTATACAGCTACTGACTAGTTTATGATATTATCCACACCCTATATTATATGTCGGAGTTTGTTCAGGACATTACCACTTTTTTCAGACGACCCAGCTGTAAATGTGGGCATGACGAATTCAGTTGAAAATATCGAAGTCGCCGCGAAAGATTGCCCTCCGCTGCCAGTACATTCAGCAATGGAAGGGGCTGAGTATGTATGGGGGCGCCCAGGTGCTATGAAAAGGGATGAGCATGTATGGGGGCGCCCATGTGCTATGAAAGGGGATGGGCATGTATGGGGGCGCCCAGGTGCTATGAAAGGGGCGAAACATGTATGGGGGCGCCCAGGTGCTATGAAGTCGGTTCTGTGAACTACTTTTCATTTCTTATATTGTGTAGAATCTGAGTGGTTGAGTAGTAGCCATGCCTGTTTCTGGACATAAATGCGGCTGGTTCGATCTTCGGCCGCAACACTCTTAAGCTTTTTATTCTTGTCTACTTGATCCTTTTTTCAATTCAGCCGGATTATAGAGCTATCACTACAGTGCCTCCTTTATGAAGCCTGTACTAAAGTTCTTGCCCGACTGTGTCCTAGAGCCCCTACTTGGGAGGAAAGAACATTCACGAATGTCGTAAAACGTCGCCAAAAAAAGTTATACTCTGAGCTGGCAACCACATTATGTTCAACAAATTGCAACAGAAAACACAAATGTAAGAGAGCATAAACTCCTTTGTCACAGGCTTCCTAAAGGAGGCCAGCTCTAAAAGCAGTCTTTTACTTCGACTGGAGTGAAAATGGACAAGAAACTGACGAATAATGCAACACTTTGTTTAGCACGATAGGGTCGCTAGTCCCATTCACACCTCTCATTGGTCGGCGTTTATAAATATAAAGTACTCTTTTCCTATTCAAAATTATATCTCAACCTTAGTATTTGCTGATGTCGAGGTCTTGTGTTTCATCGCCACTGTATTCTGATGGGAAGCATTGTCCACAACCAGATATGGGGTTCTGATGGGAAGCATTGTCCACAACCAGATATGGGGTTCTGATGGGAAGCATTGTCCACAACCAGATATGGGGTTCTGATGGGAAGCATTGTCCACAACCAGATATGGGGTTCTTACTAATGAAGGAAGTATAGTTGTCTCAACCAACTCTCTAAACATGAAGCCATTCATCTCTGCATGATAGTCCCGATTGTCGGAAGACTTTCAAACAAACACGAGTTCACCATTCTTCAACAGTTCATCATGTCTTCCAGTCCTTGTACTATGTGGAACAGTTCTATTTATAGTTACAAATACAGATTGACACTCCATTTAGTATTGTGTGCATTGATCAATATTTTATACGTATATACAATATCGGCATTCTCTTTACGCATTTCTTTAATTTCCAGAAAATATTGCTTCCAAAAGCTACTAAGTGAAGCTTTAAGCCCGTATGCTTGCAGAATGTGAAGAGTCAGCACTCCTTATTAGAATCTTTGCAGTTTTCTATTATGGAGTTTTAAAGATAACTGTGTTGTTGTTCTTTATCAGTAAAATTGCCCATTTCCTAAGGGCTAACGTTTTTTTAGAATCCAACTCTCTATAAATGTATCGTTCAATAATTTCTTTGTCAAAATTATGAACTTTATTTTTTCTTTATCGGTATCCGAGGTTATTTGTAGAAAGAATGTCATCTTCTAGTGGACAGAGCGAAAATCGTCTGTCGCTAATACAAAGGGTACGCATTGTTATCCTTTCTGTTGGTATGAAATACTATGATACAGACTTCCCCGTTTAGCTTTGCATGGGAAATATATATACAATTGTATTGATATGCTTATGTGTGTAGCGAATTTAACTTTCAACGTCAAATAATAAATGCACTTTATATATCTAGTTTGCCTTTCATTGGCACAGTTTGTCTTGTCAGACGATAGTTAATTCTGCTTTTAGCACAAAGCCCGGGCCGAAGTATAGAGACCATGTATTGCCCATGTAGTATGGTCCCTCTCTCGGTCTCCGTTGTTTGCTCCAAGGGAAAGGTGATACCAATACATTTGGAACAAGGCAAGCTGCAGAAGCTGTAAGATCAGCAGAGCAATGCTATGTTCGCGTCACTCCTGGACCAGCCACCAACCAAGGCTAAGGGCCTGGTCATCCCTGCCACAATACTCAGCTGAGGTTGCCTTTCCTCGCTCTAGGATAAAGCATTGAACCCACTTGCGTGTGCACATTCGCACATTGTCGGTTGTCAGGTTTGGTAGACGCTGACCAACTTTCAGAGTTATCAGAAAACAGGTTGCACAGCCATATCTGACAAAATCTGACAAGATACGCCAGTATCTTATCTGCAAGGCTTCAGATGGTTTGAAATCAGAGTTTTACTTCTCCTAGATAAGCTGCCGTCCTAGGCTTTCGAGCCCCATATGGCCGCTGTGTCGCCTTTACACCCTAAAATTAATTATGATAACGACGTAGTGGCCTCATTTTGTGGTATATCTTGATACTTGTGTGTAAAGGTGTGTTTTGCGCCCGGCATCACAATCCAGCGATGTCGAGGTCGGCTAGCTCTTCTTCTGAGGGGCGAAAAGTGATATGAGTAGCCTGCCGATAAAGCGAACACACAAGTCAACCTCACCTTTAAGTAGTGCACACTGGGTAACTATGCCGCGAGGCTGTAGGCAAACGAGGCAACGGCTCGCCTGGGGAGATGGGCTCCTCCAGGTCAGATGCAGATGTTGGCCCGCACCGGCTTGGAGAGGAGATGGGCTCCGCCAAGAGAAAACCGCCCAAGGTTCACACATGAGGACACAACCACAATCAGACATACCGGCTCGGTCGCAGCCCGGGTTAAAAATGTCCCACACCAGGTCGGAGGTGATAAGTGTACTGCTGGTGGAACCATCAAACTGACGAAAGACAAGCTCACAATAGGTACGTGGAATGGTAGAACACTGAATATTAATGACCAACAACGCAAAGGCTTCAACGGCAGGATAAAAGTTAACGGTCAGGAACTCGAAGTGGTTGACAGTTTTAAATATCTTGGGTCGATTGTCAGTGATGAAGGATCAAAGTGTGAGGTGTTGGCCAGAATAGCACAGACAATAGCGGCGCTTGCATGGATTTACAAAATCTGGCAAAATAAACGGTTTGCACTATGCACGAAAATAAGAGTAACGCGTACACTGGTCCTGTCAATATTCCTCTATGCTTTTGAGACATGGACAGTTACAGCTGACCTTCAACGAATGATACAGGCCTTGGAGATGAGATGTTTCCGAAGACTTTTAAACGTCATGTACAAAGATCGAGTTACAAATGAGGATAGATACGAGATAGAATTACAACAGCAATAGGGCCTTTCGAAGACCTCTTGGCAACTGTCAAAAGAAGGAAACTCGCTTGGTACGGTCACATATCCAGATCAAATGGTCTTGCAAATACAATCCTCGACGGAAAGGTGCATGCCAGACGACGAAGAGGCTGGCCCAAAAAGAGATGGGAGGACAACATAAAAAGAATGGACCAGTCTCCGACCAGAAGAGTCACAGGCAGCGGCATCTGACAGAGAAGGGTGGCGTGGCGTTGTGAGGATGTTTTCATGTGTGTCCCAACGACCTCACCGGTAACGGGATGACCTGACCTGACCTTGATACTTTCAGTACAATAGTAGTGAGAAATTCAGGTTTTCCAAATATAGCAACACCTGCAATATGTGGTACCAATAACTGACCTTTCACACACATCGACACGAGTTACTGTCTTAGTCCTTAGTCGACCTGTACTTCTACAGTGGCTTAAGCCCATGTGCAAGTTCCAGCTCTGTTATGAGCTGGATGTAGCCGGGATGAGGATTTCCCGCTTAGCGGGCTAGGCTCGAGCAGCTTATTACTCTAATACGTTGGGACAAGTTCTGCAGAGGGTGGTTAACCGATGTGTGAGTCTATCTTAATAGACTCAAACACTAGAAAGTAGCCCCGCAGCCTGTTAGGATCCATCTATGCTGCTCTAAACAAACTACTTAACCATGGCCGGTGTTATGCCATGTCACACAGTTAGCCGCCTCTTACAACATGCTCTCTGTGAGGCAGTGGTGCTATTCTTGTCCTTGTTATACACAAAGACCACGGCAGACCACTCTGGACTGTATAACTCTTAAAATGATATCCAGCTAATAGATACATATCTTTAAATATACGTCGAATAAAGCAAAATATTATGTTAATTACGTAATATGACTAAGAAAAAAAATGTCGGATAAAGTCGATCATACATTAACAATACAATATATATTTTCATCTCACAACTGATGAGGAATATCATTTTAAATATCAGAACGCTTTTCTGAAAGCACTATAACTAACTCATCCTGCAATTACCCACTGGACATGTGCGGTCCTAATTCACATGCAAAGAATCATATATTCACAACATTGTTTTTGCATTCATGAACTAGCAAGTTCGTCTTTCTATGGAGCATATGTCTATTTGAACAACTGTACTGAACGGATGCACTGGGATGTTAGGCATAAAAGCAGTACAATGCACTATGCTTTAAGAGGTAACGAGGCCGAGGAAACGGGAGTGAGGAAAAACAATGTTTAAATGCAAATTATGTTGCAGTTCTAGTTAGTCGTGATGCATATTTTATTTCCTTACTGTCATTAGTAGTTTACTATTACTAGTTAGTTTGTAAATTATTGATTCATGCTTTTTTTTTGGAGTAGCCAGTAGCTAGCTAGAATACCCGGTCTCCTGACCGAAAGGAAACTGTTTAAAAAACTAATCGAGGCATGTCTTTGTAAAATATATCTGAGGTCTAGTTTTCATAACACTCGTGGAATGCACACAGCTTGGGGCATAAAGGGTTCGCATATTTTAGTTCTCCCTGAATAAATACTCCCATCAGAACCCATTAATGTTAATATAAGCTATATTCAGAGTTTTTAGACAATTTACGTTGTATTCTACTACACGTATGCAATGTCTCCTAGAGTGCTGTCTTCCCTATTGCTACCCGCTCAACAGTCCTGACCACCCCGTCGCTCAGAATTCGGCAGACACCTGCTTTTAGAAGAAAACGGCTGAGCTTTCTTTATGGGTTGTCTTAGTTTCTGACATCCCATAATTTTTTCTGAGGTTGCTCTTTATCATGTTTTCCGTCTATTTATTTCTCTCTCTCTATCTCTCTCTCTATTTCTTTATTTCTCTCTTTCTCTCCCTCTTTTCTCTCTCAATTTGTTTCTGTATTGTTATTTTTCTTTCTTTCTACCTTATTCACATTTTGCGGTAAATAATCATTTACCAGTATCATGTCTTGCCTGTATATTACACCACATTATCTGTTTCTTCCCACCTAATGTTTGCTTAGCATAACGACATATCCTTACCCGTTTTCAGCTAAACGGTTTCGCTTTAGGCAACGGTGTGTATTGACATATGTATGGGTTCTGCTTCGTTTGTTGAAGTATTGACTGTCGAGTGATTTAGTTACCGATCTTGACCAAAGGAATGTGTTCATAACTTCTGTATGGTTTCGTTTTTGTTGTTATTGTTGGTGCTTTTGAGCGTGAAACAGATATTGCGTTGCAACTTTAAGGAGCATATGACCTTCCTTTTTTAACTCTGTAAATCCCCCTTCTGAAAATTGGCAATGCTATAACTTTTGTCTACAACATTTTTCACACGTAAAATCTACGTTTACTCTGCCCCTAAACAAGAACGTTGAAGTCAGTTGTACATCTAGTATGCTGTGCATCCGCACTACCTCCCAAAGGGAATAGGTACTTTTAAGCAGGTGTCGAAAGCAAAGTGTAACCGGCCCATCAACACGGTTCTAAGTGAAAGACATTCGAGCCACCGACCGACAAGCAGTCTCTAAATATTTAGTCAAGGCCGTACGTGGAGATGGAAACTATTGGTTTACTGCTGTAGACCTTCTGTGGAATAGAAGGACAGAAAATCCAGACAGTTTAGACAAAGAAACGACAGCATGTCTATAAACTTGAAGAAAAAATGCACAAGAGTCCTTAACTGCTCTAGGTGTTTTTCTGTAATCAGAGTGGCGCATACAAGAGCGGGCACACATACATTCACACGCACATACAAACATACACACACACACATACAAACACATACAAACAGGCATTACGCACATACGCAATACCTACACGCATGCACGTACGCACAAACACACACATACACACGCGCGCGCATATTCTTTCCGTTCTTCTCTCTCATGTTATTTGTAGATGAGCGTTTGAGTGACTGAGCTATGAAAGCGTTTCTTTTTGGAGAAAATCGTGATATAGTTCGCAACCCAATCTCGATACGTTCCAATTTATCTAGCTGTAAGTGGACACCTGACTTTCAGTTGTGATAGCATGTCATCAAACAAGAAAACTGATAATCCAATGTAAGAGCTGAGACAAAGTTGAATGGCGTCTCTTCAACTTTATCCCCGACGGCAGTTTAATTTTAGCACGACATTTACGTATGTATGTATGTATGTATGCATGTATGTATGTATGTATGTATGTATGTATGTATGTATGTATGTATGTATGTATGTATGTATGTATGTATGTATGTATGTATGTATGTATGTATGTATGTATGCATGCATGCATGTATGTATGTATGTATGTATGTATGTATGAATGTATGTATGTATGTATGTATGTATTTATGTATGTATGTATGTATGCATGTATGTATGTTTTTTATGTATGTATGTATATATGTGTGTTTGTGTGTATATATGTATGTATGTATGTATCTATGCATGTACGTATGTATGTATGTTTTTTATGTATGTATGTATGTATGTATGTATGTATGTATGTATGCATGTACGTATGTATGTATGTTTTTTATGTATGTATGTTTATATGTGTGTGAATGTATGTATATATGTATGTATGCATGTTATTACACGAAGCCAGTCAACTTCTTGTACAACTAAGTAGAGGCTGGCGGAGCAGTGCCATTGTTGTTGGACTGGAAGCCACTCATACTTGTAACTTGTTCAACTTCTGAAGACGTTTTCTGGTGTCGAGTTACAAGGTTCTTCTCACCTTCCCATACCTTAATAAGGTGAATCGCAGCAGTCGGGGATGTAGTGCAATACGAGGCTCCTTAGTTTGCGCAGCAATATTTGAAAAACAGGGTCGATCCCCACCTCCGTGGCCAGTCTTCTTTGACTGCTTCTTGTGAGCACGACTGAGGACGAGGTGAGACCTCACATGAACATGATTGCTATAGCCACTCGGGCCTAAAAAGTCATGCTTTTACCACGCCGGATGAGAAAGTCATGCTCTTACCACTCGCGCCGAGAAAGTCATGCCTTTACCACGCCGGCCTAGAAAGTCATGCTTTTACCACGCCGGATGAGAAAGTCATGCTCTTACCACTCGCGCCGAGAAAGTCATGCCTTTACCACGCCGGCCTAGAAAGTCATGCTTTTACCACGTCGGCCTAGAAAGTCATGCTTTTACCACGCCGGCCTAGAAATTCATGCTTTTACCACGCCGGCCTAGAAAGTCATGCTTTTACCACTCGCCCCGAGAAAGTCATGCTTTTACCACGCCGGCCTAGAAAGTCATGCTTTTACCACGCCGGCCTAGAAAGTCATGCTTTTACCACGCCGGCCTAGAAAGTCATCCTTTTACCACGCCGGTCGAGGAAGTCATGCTCTTACCACTCGGGCCGAGAAAGTCATGCTTTTACTACGCCGACCTAGAAAGTCATGTTCTTCTGGTGTGTAAACCAATCATTGATACATGTGCTGGCGGTTGTGTTCAATGTTTGAGTACGTAAACACGCCAATCAGTTTTATTGTTCTCGTAGCGAGAACACAGTGAAGGAGGATTGTCATTATCTATACCCATACATGAGCAACAGTTATTAATGGATAATATTTCTTTTCGTAAATTATTAAAGAGGAACTTTGTGTTGCATAATTAAAGAATAAAGCTACATATACATTTTCTCCTTCTCACTAATTTTACAAAAAAGAGCGACACAGCTGATAGTGGGATTCCAGAATTACAGTTATGAGGAAAGACTCAGAAAAACCAGCCTACAGTGTCTAGAAAAGAGAAGAATTCTAGGTGACAATACAGGTTTATAAGATGATCAGAGGGACAGTTAAATTAGACTATAACAAGTTTTCCAAAATACAACCATCTACAAAAACAACAGGACATAGCTACAAATTAACTAAAGAGAGGTCCAGACTAGATATTAGGCAATATTTATTTACTCAGAAAGTGGTGAATGCTTGGAATGCATTGCCACAGGAGGTAGTGAAGGCAGGGACAATTCGTGCATTTAAGAATACATTGGATGCGCATAGCTTTTAGAGCAAGGTAATGTAAATGAAACTGGTTGTATACAGACTCTGCAGTCTTCTAAACCAGTATAAAGACGTTACGTTAAGTTAATCATGCATGCGTACGTATGTGTGTGGGAGAGTCGGTAATATTTTGAAATTTGTATGCAGGCGTATGCTGAGGCGATGGATGGATGAAGATACATGCTTAGACAGAAATGCCACTATGTTGCCCGGGACTGTGGTGTTTGTGGGGTGTGTGTAGATGTGGGTGTGTGTGTGGATGTGGGTGTGTGTGTGGATGTGGGTATGTGTGTGGATGTGAGTGTTTGTGTGGATGTGGGTGTGTGTGTGGAAGGAGTTTATTACAATAAATTTGTTTGTAAATAACTTGTACAAATGTATTAAGAATTTCATTACACTGTTTGTTTTTTTTGTTTTGTGTTTTTTTTTTGCTCTGGCTGCATTTTGCATAAAACTCATTGAAAAATAATGACATTTGCAAATGTAAAATACGCAATTGAAGCGGAAAACGATGAATAAAAACCTGAAAATATAAGTTAAGTTAATCTTTGTGAAAGTAAAGATATGCCTTTGCCCTATTTTGAGGGAAGCTCAGATATGGTTTTCATTACTTGAACATGGCTTACCAATCACAAACTAGCACGATGCATGTTCAACTTCTTGTGGTTTCCTTTCAGCCACTTTCAGAACGTACTAGCATCGATGAATAGTGATCAGTCGGACAATTTAGCTGCATGGCAAGGTTGGCTAATTAGACAGGACGAAATAAGACAAAGTTTGGTTTGAAATTGGAAAAAAACTAAGAAAGGTGAAGTGTAGATGATCCGTGACACAAGAATTGCCAAAACGTATTAAAGATATGGCAACAAAACTGTCTTAAATGTCAGAAAATGTGTATTTTCTTTTTCTTTTAAAAAATGGAGAAAAGAACAAAGAATCCCAGGTCTCCCATTATCCACCTCCTTTAGGCGAAGGAAATATGTCACGGCAACGAACTATTTTAAATTGAAGTAGTCAGCAAGCAAAGACTGAGAAAAACTGGCACGGTGGCCTTTGAAATTAGGCATTTTGTTTTGGAACGTGTAGGACCGAGCACAGACACAGGAAGTCTGTGCTGACAACTCTGGGTGTTCCCTTATTAACTTCGTGTTAAGGATTCTCTAACTGAAATGGATTAAGTTAACCATGAACAAAGGAACAGTACATGTTAGGATCTGTGTTCATGATGGAAACGACTCGGTTTGTTAGTTTTATCGCATGCATCTCAGACAACAAACGGTATTCTGGAAATTGATACAAGATTTGTTTTCCTATGTGTACTTCTTAGTTCTCCTTATGTATGTGGCTTAAAACACTTTTGATGTTAGCTTGTTCTGTATCTGTATTATTTGGAGTGTGTGTGTATGTATGAAGTTTGTGCTAAATTCAATTTGATGGTGTCTTCTTGTAGGCTAAACCTATAGTCATTATCCTTCCATTGCTGCTCCTGAAGGAGCACAGGGCAACCACTGCAGATGGACTGAACATTAGCATACCCTAATATGTTTATGTGCGCTGCCTGTCGTTTCCATTGAATTTTATTTTAAACGATTACATTTTCAGATTAATAACTGGCAACCCTATTCACAGCGCTATATGTCCATAGTGTATGACAAGTAAACTCGGTTTTGGGACCAATTGTATTCTTAACTTAACTTAACGTCTTTATACTGGTTTAGAAGACCCTGCAGAGTCTGTATACAACTAGTTACATTTACATCACCTTGCTCTAAAATCTATGCGCATCCAGTTTATTCTTAAACGCATTAACTGTCCCTGCCTCCACTACCTCCCCTGGCAATGCATTCCAAGCAGACACCACTCTCTGACTAAAAAAATATTTCCTAATATCTAACCTGGACCTCTCTTTAATCAGCTTGTAGCTATGCCCTCCAGTTATTGTAGGTGGCTGTATTTTAAAAAACTTGTTATAGTCTAATTTATCGATTCCTCTGATCATCTTATAAACCTGTATTAAGTAACCACGAATTCTTCTCTCTTCGAGACACTGTAGGCCCGTTTTTCTGAGTCGTTCCTCATAACTGTAATTCTGGAATCCAACTATCATCTTTGTCGCTCTTTTTTGTATTCTTTCTAGCATGTTTATGTCCCCTCTTTGATAAGGACTCCACACCTGTACACAGTACTCCAATCTAGGTCTAACTAAAGCTTTATACAGTTTGACGATCACTTCCTTGCTCCTGTGTTTAATATTTCTTTTTATCATACCTAACATTGCATTTGCCTTTTTCACTGCTACCTTAACTTGCTCACTCACCTTTCCTGTATGATCTATTATAACCCCTAGGTCCCTTTCCTTATCTATCTTTCTAATATTGTTTTCTCCCATTCTGTATTTATGTTCCATATTGGATCTACCCATGTGGATGACTGTACATTTATCTACATTAAACTCCATTTGCCAGCTTACAGACCATTCTCGAATTTTATCTAAATCCGACATCAATATATCCACTTCCGCTTTAGATGAGACACTACTGCATAGTTTTGTGTCATCAGCAAATTTTGCAATCATGGATCTCATATCAATGTCCAAATCATTTATATATATCAAGAACAAAATTGGTCCCAAAACCGAGCCCTGTGGCACACCACTTTTCACTTCACTCCACTCAGAGTACTCCTTATTTATGCCCACCCTCTGCCTTCTTCCTGTTAACCAATTTTCAATCCATTTGGTATATATTGATATATATATATATGATTTAGACATAGGTATGGGATCCATGATTGCAAAATTTGCTGATGACACAAAACTATGCAGTAGTGTCTTATCTAAAGCAGAAGTGGATATATTGAAGTCGGATTTATATCAAATTCGAGAATGGTCTGTAATCTGGCAAATGGAGTTTAATGTAGATAAATGTACAGTCATGCACATGGGTAGATCCAATATGGAACATAATTACAGAATGGTAGAATAATATTAGAAAGATAGATAAAGAAAGGGACCTAATGGTTATAATAGATCATACAGGTAATGTAAGGGAGCAAGTTCAGGTAGCAGTAAAAAAGGCAAATGCACTGTTGGGGATGATAAAAATAAATATTAAACATAGGAGCAAGGAAGTGATAGTCAAACTGTATAAAGCATTAGTTAGACCTAGATTGGAGTACTGTATACAGGTGTGGAGTCATTAACATAGAGGGGATATAAACATGCTGGAAAGAATACAAAAAAGAGCGACAAAGCTGATAGTGGGATTCCAGAATTACAGTTATGAGGAAAGACTAAATAAAAACCAGCATGCAATGTCTAGAAGAGAGAAGAATTCGTGGTGACTTAATACAGGTTTATAAGATGATCAGAGGAATGGATAAATTTGACTATAACAAGTTTTTAAAAATACAACCACCAACAAGAACAAGAGGACACAGCTACACGTTGACTAAGGAGAGGTCCAGATTAGATATTACGAAGTATTTTTTTTAGTCAGAGAGTTGTGAATGCTTGGAATGCATTGCCAAGGGAGGTGGTGGAGGAAGGGCCAGTTAATGCAATAAAGAATAAATTGGATGCGTAAAGCTTGTAGAGCAAGGTGATGTAAATGAAACTGGTTGTATACAGACTCTGCAGAGTCGTCTAAACCAGTATAAAGACGTTAAGTTAAGTATAACTGAACGTATTTATACTTCTTAAGAAGACTCTACAGAATCTGTATACAACCAGTTTCTTGGGAGGTGTGTTTTTTTATTTTTTACAGATGTTCTAGTCCATCTTAAAAGACCTAAACATTAGAGCTACATTAGAGCCAGTTAAGCGTCATCTATAGCTGCTCTAAACAAACTATCTGGGAAAAGATAGAAATAACTTTGGTAGATTTTGAATTTCGTCCTGGCAGCGGCCGTTAAGCCCACTCTTTTTGATTTTCAACTGTCAAGGGATTTTTAACGTGCTTGACACTGAACACAGGCGTCCGATCTCACTACCCAGATATCAAGGACATTTTTACCAGATGATCCACGTGAAAAAAAATCACGATCTCCACAGGGATTCGAACCCATGTCCTCCGGCAGCTGAGGCGGACGCCTTACCTTGAGACCACTGAGTATAATGCAGTAAAGGCGAGGACTTCTTTGAACCAGCTTACTAACGATCCCACCAACGAACTATAACTCAGGTACATAGATACACTTATAGGTGTACGGTTTAAATAGGTGTATTGTGTAACTAGAACAAATGTGACAGTAATCTGACTTTGCATGCATTAGTTCCGTATAAGCAATACTAACCCTTCTATGGTAGCCTTTCTTAATCCTTCTTTAGGTGTGTTCCTTGTTTGTCCATCCGTAAATGTCACCATTTGTAAAGTAATCAAATGTAACGCGATTTCAAAGACTTCGTGATAAGATAACTCAATTCGAAGTGACTTAATACAGGTTTAAAAGATAATCAAAGGAATGGATAAATTAGACTTTAACAGATGTTTATTTAAAAATACATCCACCTACAAAAACAAGATGGCATAGCTGCAAAACTAAAGAAAGGTCCACATTAGATATAAAATGCATTTAAGAACAGATAGGATGGGCATACCTTTTAGACCAAGGAAATGTAAATGAAACTGGTTGTATACAAACTCTGCAGGGTCTTCTAAATCAGTGAAAAGACGTTAAGTTAAGTCAACTCAGCACGAACAGCTTCGAACAACACACATCACATTATTCTCAGGGTCAATCTGGCAGGTATGCCGTATGGGAATAAGCCAACATATGGTGTATCCGTCCCTATATGTTGGTGTATATCTTCTTCTTCTTCCTCGTTGTACACTGTCAGACATGGACTTGATTTTGTGCAAAGATTGCAGTGGTCATCCTGGGGCTGTCGACACTGCTATAGAGATTGTCTAGTGTTGACACTTGGATGGCCACACCTGCTTTCTCTGGTCCTAGTATGTCGAACAATTTTGCAGCAGATGTTCAGGAGTCACAGTACCACAGCTGCACTTGTCAGTAGCAGCAATCTTCAGTTTATTGAATAGATGGTGCCTTAGTCTTGTGTGGCCTGTGCGGAGTCTGAAGACCACCACCTGCTATCTTCTATTCAATTGGTAATAATCATCATTTTTGGTGTAGCCAATATACTCGGTTTCCAACTTTCCTATATATCTGGCCCTAATAAATCTTTTGGACTCTTCGTTGGTCACCATGTTGGTATTCTGTACCAAAGCGGACCAAGACATTTTGTCAAACCTTGCCGGCACCGATTTGAGCAAAGGCATATCAATATTCTGGTTACCTTTCCCTTTTACCTGATTTCCTTTCACTCCTATTTCCATAATCCTCCTCATTAAAAAAGAAAAGAAAACACCAACACCTAAATTGAAGTTTCAAATGGTCACAAGTATCTTTTGGAGGTAATTTGTAAATGTGCCTTAGTAGTATTCTGGTTTTATGTCTTATGACTGGTCATAAGTTTGCATGATTCCTTTTTGTGTTGATCTGTTTTCTTCTTTCATGGCCCTTATTGAATGTCTTTTCTCTATGTGCATTAATGGTATTATATGTATTACGACTGATCACAAGTTTGCATGTTCCCTTTTTTGTGTTGATCTGTTTTCTGCACCTCTCTCTCCATTTAAAAAATTCTTTTTTCAGACCATCTAATAAAGATATATTGTTTATGTATATCAGTATAATTATTTATGGACTGGGCCTCACATGCTTAGAATAATTGGCAGAGGGGATCTGTGACAGTGGAAACACTACACCGTTGCAGGAACACATAAACACACTGACTGATATTTGATATTATAACGTACAATAATACGGCTGAAATGGCCGTACATTAGCCGAAAGCAAAGTAAACTGTTGTGGATGTCTAGACGTGCACTCTACAGTTTGCCAGCTGTTAAATGAACACCATCATTACTGTCAGACATATGTCATGAGCAGAGTAACAGCTGTGGTCGTCCCCACCTTAAGAAATGTTGAGAGTCAGTAAAATTAAGTCTTTAACACTTCATCCCCATCGGCAGTCTTACAGGGGAAAGTGGGATGGTTGGGGGGGGGGGGGGAGGAGATAGGCTAATGTCCGGTCAAGCAGAATATGCTTATCATACTATTTTAGTGAGAGACAGGTGAAACGTACTGATCAGACAATGTTAGACAGGGTCAGATGAAATATGCTGATCAGACAATGTTAGTCAGAGTCAGATGAAATATGCTGATCAGACAATGTTAGTCAGAGTCAGATGAAATATGCTGATCAGACAATGTTAGTCAGGGTCAGATGAAACATGCTGATCAGACAATGTTAGTCAGAGTCAGGTGAAACATGCTGATCAGACAATGTTAGTCAGAGTCAGATGAAATATGCTGATCAGACAATGTTAGTCAGGGTCAGATGAAACATGCTGATCAGACAATGTTAGTCAGAGTCAGATGAAATATGCTGATCAGACAATGTTAGTCAGGGTCAGATGAAAAATGCTGATCAGACAATGTTAGACAGGGTCAGATGAAATATGCTGATCAGACAATGTTAGTCAGGGTCAGATGAAAAATGCTGATCAGACAATGTTAGTCAGGGTCAGATGAAAAATGCTGATCAGACAATGTTAGACAGGGTCAGATGAAATATGCTGATCAGACAATGTTAGTCAGGGTCAGATGAAAAATGCTGATCAGACAATGTTAGTCAGGGTCAGATGAAAAATGCTGATCAGACAATGTTAGACAGGGTCAGATGAAAAATGCTGATCAGACAATGTTAGTCAGAGTCAGATGAAATATGCTGATCAGACAATGTTAGTCAGGGTCAGATGAAAAATGCTGATCAGACAATGTTAGACAGGGTCAGATGAAAAATGCTGATCAGACAATGTTAGACAGGGTCAGGTGAAATATGTTGATCAGACAATGTTAGACAGGGTCAGGTGAAATATGCTGATCAGACAATGTTAGACAGGGTCAGGTGAAATATGCTGATCAGACAATGTTAGACAGGGTCAGGTGAAATATGTTGATCAGACAATGTTAGACAGGGTCAAGTGAAATATGCTAATCAGACTATTTTATTCACCCTCAGGTGAAACATGCTGATCAAAACCCACAATCACTTCCCAGTTGTTCTCCCTGGAAATACGATCGAGGTGGAGATTGACACTGTATTCTCATTTTCACCATTTCATGCACGCCCCCTTATGTAAGGAGTGCCGTTATAACCTGCCACCATATGTGTGTGCATGTACATTTATACATACATACTTCAACCATCCAATCAATCAACCAATCAATCAACCAACCAATCAACCAAGCAATCAATCAATCAATCAAAGCCTGTAGCTCCTATCGGTGCATAGACCATCGCCAACATCTGGCCAGATTCTGGGCTGATTGTTCTGCTTCTCTCCAGGTGTCATTTTTAGTTTTAGCTTCTTCTCACATTCTCTACTCCACGTATTTTGGGTCTTCCTCTCTTTTTTTCTCCGTGGGGATTTCATGTAAGAGCATGTCTGGCTATGTTAGACTGTACCTTCTGCAGCGTATGTCCAGACCCATTTTCTTCACTTGATGTGTTGTTCCAATGGATGTTATTGGCTCCTTTCCCACAAGTCTTCATTCCTCACCATGTCCTGCCACTTTATGAAAAGTATCCATCGTAGACATCTGTTTACCAATGACTGGAGTCTTTGTTGAATGACCTTGGTCGTTCTCCATGCCTCCGGTCCATACAGCAACACTAACTTGACACTTGTGTTGCATATTCTAATTTTGGTGTGAATCTTGATATCTGGATCTCCATAAATTGTTTACTGTCAGGAATGCCCCTCGTCCTTTCCAATTCTGATCCTTACATCTGAACCTGTACCTCCTGCTGTGTCTATTGTGCTGTCTAAATAGATAAAGGTATCCACCTCCTCCAACCGCTCTCCCTCCAGCATGATTGGTTCTTTGCTGTTAGTGTTGAGTTTACGAAGCTTGGTTTTCTTCATGTTGTCCCATTTTAGTCGATTGTTCTTTCACCCTATCAAGTTTCTCTTGCATTTGACTATGACTGTGTGACAAAAATACCAGATCATCTGCGTAGTTCAGGTCCTTCAATTGTGACAATAGTGTCCACTGAATACCAGTTATTTGTGTCTTCAATTTATGTCTTCATTATCCAATCTATAGCCGAGAAGAACAGGAAAGGTAAGAGCATCCATGTCTCACTCCTGTTTGCACCCTGAAGCTGTCAGTCAGTACTCCTTCATGTATAACTCTACTAACTGTGTCTTTGTACATATTCTGGATGAGGGTTGTGTACTTCTCTAGTATCTCATGTCTCAACACTTGCCATAAAGTACTTCGAACTACGCTATCAAACGCATTTTCATAGTCTATAAAATGTGCGCATAGGGACGATTTCCATTCAATTCTTTGTTTTTCCATGATGCGAAGCGTAGTTATATGATATGTGCATGATCTCCCATGGCGAAATACTACCTGTTCCTCTCTGAGCTTTTTTGACTACTTCAGTTTTTAATCTGTCCAAGATGATTATGTTCACTATCTTGCATGGCACCGACAGAAATGTAGTCCTTATATAATTGCTGCAATCTTCCAGGTTCCCTTCTTAGGATGTTAAATCAGATGTCCTTCTTTCCATTCTGTTGCCACTCTCTCTTCTTCCCATATCTTCTTAAATAATCCTTGCAATGTATCAGTGGCCTTATCTATATCTGTCATTATGGCTTCTGCTGCTATTCCATCTGGTCCTGCCGCTTTCCCTTTCTTGAGTTTGGATATGGCCCTTAGGATTTCTATCTTACTTGGTGGGTTGCCATCCAAGTTCAGGGTCTCCTCTGCTGGTAGGATGTTTGGTGCTTCTTGAGGTGGAGGTCTGTTTAGATTTTCTTTAAAATACTCAACCCATCGTTTCTGTTGTTCCTCCGATGATGTCAATATCCTACCTTCTCTATCTTTGATTAGTGTTTCTGTCTGTATATATCTATTTACCATGTTCTATATTAATGAGTATAGATCTCTCATATTTCCTATCGCTGCTGCCTCCTGTGTCAGCTTGTCCATATATTCCATTGTACTGTTCCTTATACATGTCTTAACATCTTTGTCTGTAACAGTTTAATTACTCTGTGCTTCTGTTTTAGTGGCTCGAGTTCGGTATTGTTGAGTATAGTTTTCTTCTGTTTTCTTTCTTCTTTTTTTATGTAATCTCTCTGTTAGGATCCATTCTTTGTGTTGTCTTCTTAATCATTCGTTCTCAATCTCCCGCTACCAAACCCTGAAAGGGCTTAAGTAGCAGAATGTAGTACAGAGAACGGAATGCGTTCTGTCGTAGTTTACAGCTTGACTGCGATATTTGCACCTTTCGGTCCAACACATCAGACTTCAGAAAGCATTTTTTGAGTACCGGGTTAGCATTCCCTCTTCGATCCCTTTTCCTTAGCCAGTCTGCCCTGCTACAGCCTGTTATCCAGGATCACCGCGTGGAGGTGTAGAAGGGTCTTGGCAGCTATGGTTCGCTGACCCTGACGCTAGCAGTCAGCTATGGGTCACTAACCACTGCAGCTCATGCGCTGCTCAGCGTCTTGGTCCCCCTTGTGTTGTATGAGTAAGTTTACTCTTTAGTGCCCTGAAAATGGCGTTAACTTTCTTCACAATCCGAGCGTGCTGATGAAGGTAGACCGGGCTTCTCCATACGGTTGTTCTATGCTTGACTTCATCTGTGTATCGCTCACTACTATATCAATCACGTTTATCCCTCACCTCGCAAGCCAGACTACCATGAAACAGTCTGTTTCTAGGGAGAACTGCATGAAAGTGAGGTAGGAAAGGGGTGTCTTGATCAGTACATTTCACCTGCATGAGAAACATTGTAAGAACAGCATGTTTTTACTGACCAGACAACTGCCTCTCCCATTTTCACACACACACATGCAAGCACACACACATACATATGTATATATATATATATATATATATATATATATGAATTTGCGGATGCATATGTGTAACGTATAAATATATTTATAGCTATCTTTTTCTCTCAGTTCCACGTTTTTCCAGTCTGGTTCAACTTGATTTTTTTTCTCATCTATTCCTTGGTCAGCTGGGCTTTCCTTTCTGTTGCTATTGGTCGTCCCTGAACAGATAGCCATGCGCCATTTCCATTACAGGTAAGAAGATATCATAATTCTATGAACTAATATTGTTGGGTGCTTGTTGAGTTCTGTTGTTCTTGGTCCTAGATAACAACTTTTTAGTTGTTATATTCGTTCTGTCTCTTTTTGCATGCCCGGTTGGTTACTGAATTATCATTTTGTAATGTGAACATCATCGCACAAAGACCTTACTTTTGCGGAAACCAATAACTGTATTTTTTTTTTTTTTTTTTGCTTAGATGTTTGCCTCACTAGTTTCTACTGGCGGAGGCGCGCCATTTTCCACCCCAGACCGTAGTCAATTGGGCGATATCAGGACGCATAAACCAGTGCTTGGATGCATGTGTGCATCTGTATGTACCTATGCTAGGTTTGTGAGCCCTCAGAAGCTAGCCCAACCAAAGTGCAATGGAAGGGCTTTACCACGAGGGCGCGTGTGAAAGTTGTGCAAGGGTGTGACTGTAGGATAGAGTCAAATGAAACAGAGTGAGGTAAGAAGAGAGAGAAGGGAAGAGTGGCCCCAATAACTGTATGCAATATACTTAAAATGCATATATTATCAGACCAATAAGAAAGAGAAAGTGAAATCAGGTATGAATAGTGTACATATTAAATAAACACAACTCAACTGTCATCTTCAGTCCTGACAGAGTTCAACCACAACGAGCTGATTGCGAGAACAACACAGAAACAATCACCCATTTCTTCTTGACATGCGTGGTGTCGAATATTTGACAGCCCAGGGCACCCAAAGTTGTTATTACGCGATTCCCGCCCTTGTACCACATACAAAGCAGTCTAGTCGAGTGAAAAAAGACTCGTAGGCGTTTCTGGCTAAAATAACAAATTGAAATTTGAATTCTAAATGCGCGGTGTTCCTGGCATTAACTACCTAAATTGCATGTACCCACTTTGAAAGGGCCATTATCTTTCTTTGCGACGTGTACAGTTATTAGCATTTTCCCCACCTTTTGAGTTCACATTTTTCTAACTTATTGTATCAGAAAATATGTTATGGTTGTCAGCAAAGTGTCCGACAAAAAGAAATTTGTTTTCAGAAAAGAAAATGCGTTCTGCAGAGCAATGAATTGTTTTTTACAGTGAAAAAGATTTCATATATGTTACCAAATGTATCGTATGAAAGGGAATTGTAGTAAACTTTAAGGTGAATTGTAGTGTTTTTTCTTCAAATGAGGCTAAAAGCATCAACAATCGCAAATACTTGGAAAACATACATCGAACAAGAGAAATTCAGAAATAGAATTTAAAAGAACTCCAGAATCGAACCCAAGTACTCCAAGATTTGTGTAGCCGATTCTTGTAACGGGACATTCACTACTAAAATGAAAAACTTGCTGTGACATTATTAGTTTGTTCTCCCTTATTTCACCCTGAGAGGAATGTACACATTGAGCTGTCGTTGTCTGAGGTGGTAACCTATTTCTATGTTATATTTAGTGTATTAACTAGTTTCTTGTAGCGATCGATGCGCTATCATTACCTAGTGCTAAAGGTAAAGATAGTTGCATTGCAGATACTGCTGTCGATACCCTGATTTTTGTAATAGGTAAGGCGGCCAGTTCGTTTCTTAGCTGCTTGACCTTCTTACAACATTATGTCAGGTTTACTGAAACATTCTGGTAACTCGAGTTGAACACCGTACCTTTGCTGTGAAAGATCCCTGTTCTAAAACTACGCTAATCAATTATCCGATGGGGTCTAAAATGCAGCACATTAAATGAGCTGACAGGAAGAAACTCATATTTGGCTGCACCCATCAGAATTGGCGAAACAGCTTTTCAGCTATGTACTGCTAAATGAATGCCTTCTTCTTCTTCTTCTTCTTCTTCTTCTTCTTCTTCTTCTTCTTCTTCTTCTTCTTCTACTACTACTACTACTACTACTACTACTACTACTACCACTACTACCACTACTACCACTACTACCACTACTACTACCACTACTACCACTACTACTACTACTACTACCACTACTACCACTACTACTACTACTACTACTACTACTACTACCACCACCACCACCACCACCACCACCACCACCACCAGCAGCACCACCACCACCACCACCACCACCACCACCACCACCACTTTTCCTTAGATCCATGGCCAGGGACTGACATATCGGTCAGTGAATATTACGTCCAAGGTCGCCTTCAAGTGCAGCAAGCAACAAACTCCCTCTTATTCACCCGGTCTGCAACCATTCTTCATTTAACTCCTTAGCTCCGTGTCATGATTTCCATTTTGGCTTCCATGGTTTTCCATCACATTTCTATATACTGGTTTCTCTTTCACCTTTCCCCTGAGATCCATAACATGGCGATTTTGTTGATCCAATTCCAGAATTCAAGAGTCATCCAGTTATGAATATATAACTTCATGGTTACTCAGGACAAGCAGTTCTCTATTCGTGATATAGTTTAGCCAGAAAATGATATGCATCTTTCTTACACAAGTCATTCTGCTACTTTTCAGCACTCCGCGTCATATAAAAGCTCGTCAAGAATGCAACTCTTGTACATTCTTATTTTTTATCTTTACTTTTCCAAACATTGTTTTAAGGTAGTAGATGTTATCTTGACCATGTTCCCTGCTCGTTAGAAAATTGGTCTCTTCCGCTTTCTAAGGTAACTGTACTTTCAAGGTGCATCTTCTCCTTATTCGTTCGTTCTCAAACGCCCGCTATCAAGGCCTGAAAAGGGCGTTGCAAGTAGAAGGATGCTGCCCGGAGAACAGAATGCGGTGTGTCTTGGTTTACAGCTTGACTGCGATATTTGCACCTTACGGTCCAACACATTCCACTTCAGCATACATTTTTGAGTAGCGGGCTAGCCTTCCCTCTCCGATCCCTTCTCCTTAGCCAGTCTGCTTTGTTGCAGCCTGTTATCCAGGATCACCGCGTGGATTTGTATAAGGGTCTTGGCAGCTTTGGTTCGCTGGTCCTGACGCTAGCAGTCAGGATTGGGTCGCTGACCACTACAGTTCACGCACTACTCATCATCTTGATTCAAAGTGTATAAATTTGCCCGTCTTTGCTAGTTCTTCGTTCCTTATTGTAATTAGTGTATGATTTATTACTTTGAATAAGACAATCTTTCTTTACTTACACTGTATTTCTTCTTCTTCTTCTTCTTTGTTCGTTCTCAATCTCCCGCAAGCCCTGAAAAAAAGCTTTGCAAGTAGTGGAATGTAGTGCAGAGAATTGAATGCGTTGTGTCGTGGTTTACAGCTTGACTGCGATATTTGCAACTTTTGGTCCAAGACATCCGACTTCAGCAAGCATTTTTGAGTACCGGGTTGCCCTCCCTCATCGATCCCTTCTCATTAGCCAGTCTGCCCTGCTGCAGCCTGTTATCCAGGATCACAGCCTGGAGGTGTAGAAGGGTCTTGGCAGCTGTGGTTCGCTGACCCTGACCCTAGCAGTCAACTTTGGTTGGCTGACTACTACAGTTCATGCGCTGATCAGCGTCTTGATCCCTTACAATAAATTTAGACGTCTCTTCGAAATAGTTTAATCAAGTGTTGATACACCGCTTACAACGTAATTTCACATGTTATATAAACGTCCTAGATCCCGTTTTCTGAGATATAGTGCATTTCTTGTAGCCAATTTTCTTAGACCTCTTCTATGGTTTGACTCAGCGACTTTTAACAGTGGATATTAACTTTGATACATAAAAGTCTGCAGCGGACAAATTTGGAGAATAGGGTGGCGGTGGAACTACAGGTGTTTGATGCTTTATCGAGAAGACGCGATTCAGCTGTGACGCGTCTACATTTGCGTTGTGATGGTGCAACTTCTAGTTTTATTTGCCCATTTTTAAGCTCTTTTTTCGTATTGCCTCTCTCAGACGCAACATCCAATTAATATTCTGTATTGACCATCTGACCTCGTGGAACAAACTCATAATGAACGGTGCTCCAATTAAAAAAAAAGAAACTATCATCATAACCTTCACATTCGAGTGGCTTCTTGCGGGCTTTTTTTGGTTTCGGTTATGGTGTTCGAACCCACTGTCGACTGCCTTTGTGTTTCAATGTCTTTACATAAACCCTCTTTCATCACTAATTATGATATTGTTTTCAGAAAGTCTTCGTCAGCATGCAGTAAAGTTTGTACGTAATTTTAAGCAGACACGTTGATTTTCAAGATCTTTCATTGCCTATTTTTAAATAATCGGCACGTGCACTGTACGTGTGTATTTACTTCATCGGAGGTACATCAAAGACTAACAGCCGTGGTGTGGATGTATATATTTTTTAACTAACTGTCAATGTCATTTACACAGATATCAGCAATACCTAACTGGTTGCCTCATTTAGTTGCTCGGCCGTTTTAAAAGTCCTGTTTTTTTTTGTACTGCCCTCGTGGGAATGTTCAGCCCCATATGTGGTTACATGTCCTAATCTTTCCGTTCTCTCTTGAATATGTTGATTTTAGCGTGCAAATAGTAAATATCATCTACACATTCCAGATCTTCCAGTGTAGAAAATAGTATGAATCTGTTCCCACTTAAAGGGACCTCTGTGATTTGGCGCATCATCCGATTAATGATAATTAAGAACAGAATTGTTAATTAGGGACACCGCGGTTGTACTCCTGCTTTGACCTCTAAAGTACCTCGGCTCTGTCCAAGACTACAAGTAAAAAATACACGTTTATTGATTGCAAAAATGTAGCCAAAGAGAAAATATTACTATACAACAAGTCCCAATTATTATCACAAACAGTACACTTTCACATAATTACCCCTAAAATACAACAAGTTCCTTTCCTCCTAATGTTTGCGCAAATGTTGGTAAGAATACTTAAATCCCGAACATCGTATTAAAAATGAAATAGACAATGTGAAGAAATGGATCAAAGCACACGGAGCGCGGTCTTAGAAGGATACCAAACGATAAGAGAGAGATAGAGAGAGAGATAGAGAGAGAGAGAGAGAGAGAGTCGGAAGCAGGAATACATATTGCAGAGGAGAGAAAGAACGCAGTAAACAAAGACAAATAGAACGAAAGAACGTAGAAATAAAGGATCGAAACAATCATGGTCAGAGAAAAGGAGAGATAGATGAAGAAAAGAAACAAACAGATGGGAAGGCGGAAAGAAACAAAGGTAACAGAAGCAGTTAAGAAGCAAGGAATTCTGGAAGAACATTTGCAAAGACAATAAAATAAGGAAAGAAACAGAAAGAAAAAGAGAGGAACGCTTTAAAGAAACGAGAGGAAGAACAGAGAAACAACGATCGAAAAATCTGATGAGCAAACTAAAGAGAACGCGAGACTGCCTGCAGTCCCCAGCCACCTCACACATCTCGCACACATTCATCAAAGTCTGTAGTTGATTACCACATACAAGACTTGGACCCCTAGGAGACGATCTCTCCTTCTATGTGACTGCTACCAGATTTGGAGACACTCCTGGATGTGTCGTAAAACACGAAGCTCGTCCAGCGGGCACTAAGATATTTAAACCTGGGGATTATGTCAAGGTTTCACACAACCAAGTCTCCTCTACGTGAAGGAGATTAGGTCGTACTGATTTGACTTCGGCACAGTCCAAAATATGCCTTTCTTGGTTCTTATATGTGAGCGGACGAGCTGTTATAATGAGGATTTTGTTTAAACATATAAATATATATATATATATATATTTTTTTTTTTTTTCTTACTGGACAGTCAAGATTTCATTTTATATTATTTATTGTGTTGCAATTTTGTGTGTTTGATTGGATGGTAAAGCTATTGCTGTGACTTGACTTTGTTCGTTCTCAATCTCCCGCTACTAAGTCATGAAAAGGGCTTAATTAGCAGAATGTAGTTCAGAGAACGGCATGTGCTGTGTCTTAGCTTACAGATTGACTGCGATATTTACACCTTTCGATCCGACATATCCAACTTCAGAAGGCATTTTTTGAGTACCGGGTTAGCCTTCCCTCTTCGATCCCTTCCCTTTAGCTGATTTTAGTAGACTACTCAGTTATAGACTGTTGTCCAGGATCACCACGTGGAGGTGTGGTGGGGTCTTGGCAGCTCTGGTTCGCCGGCCCTGACGCTATCAGTCAGCTTTGGGTCGCTGACCGCTGCAGCTCATGCACTGCTCAGCGTCTTGATCCAGTGAAACTATTAAGAAACTTTACCCGAATGGTTTCTGCGATGCCTGTGTGCCACAGAATACAACATACCACAAATGTCACAATATAGACATGTCGTAATAAAATAAATCATTGTATTTTTATTTGTAGTCAATTCATCAACAACTTGTCAGCTCCCTGTGGAGCATTTGTTTTTAACAATTACATGGCAAGCCAACAATAGTGGTCTTTATCATATTTCTTGAAGTTTTTGTTGTGCAAACAATATATCCAGGGTCGAGTTGCCAGTTGTGTGTCCAACCCTCATTAGTCTCCTCTTACGAAATGTCTGTCAGATTACAGTGTTACTATTATTTACTCCTCTTTCAGACCCCAGTAACACCCGGCAACGATACGAGGGACAAAATAATAAACACGACCATTGCCTCTAAATGTAGTAACAAGCAGCGTGTTCTTTACAGAACGTGGCTTCTTACAATGGCTAACCTATTTGACTGTTACAAGTGTTTTGGCAAGTGTGCAATACGGTAGGTTGCCACTACTTTCCGTATATGGAGCAGCAAAGGAAAAACATGTCTGACAAACTGGGCACGAACGTGATTCGAACCGGGTGCGTTGGGATTGTGAAACGGGCGTTTAACCCCTAGGCCACACAAACTCCTTGAATATGTAGTAAATTAAAATAAATACATAATTATTTGTACTATTTAGTTGTTTACAAAATATTTATTATTTCAAAGACTAATCCAAGACGTGCAGCAAAATCTTCAAGACTTTAATTATGCCGTGCTATAGCTAAAAGGACTAAAATAATGTCTGGGTCTGTGATAAGATGATGCATAAGATTTGAAGACGCTGAAGTGAACAGTGACATCAACCGGCTACTAACATCTGTCTGCTTAAACATCAAAGCCATTGATTCATAATTGATCACGACTCTATTCCAGCTCTAAGTGGCGGCCCTGGTAACAGACTGCAGCCGTGCAGTCTGGTTAAGGGATTAGGGATCGTTAAGTGAAGGCAAAAAGTGTCCACAAATATTTGGGGCTGAAACTGAATATGTCGGGTCGGAAGGAATAGATATCGTAGCCTCGCTGTCAACTATAACACGCCTTTTTAAGGACGAATGTCGAAGAAGAAGAATTCACGTATTGCTATACTGTAGTAGAATGTACTGTGATATTCTTTGCCATGCTAAACTACAGTACTACACTACACAACACTACACTACATTTCAGTGCATTAGATTACACTAAACTACACTGCACTGCATTACACTACACTACACTTTACTGCAGTGCATATGATTACACTATACTATACTGCACTACACTACACTACGCTGCGCTACACCACGCCACGCTATACCATACCATACTATACCAAACCTTTTATATACTATACTAATAATAATAGCTGTTCATCGTTGTCGATGAGGACCGCCGACATCATCCTTGTCACAGATTTTCCTGTTGGGTGTGGGTGCGCATGTGGCTGAACAGGCCAATGCGAGCACGAAAACATCTGCTACATATCGGGCACACGAGGTTTGTAGAAGGGGATGGTGTTCCCACTGCTCGGGATTTCCGCGTCTCGCGTCTGTTCTGGGCTTTCACAACACGGTCATCTTCACCGGCAGCTACACCCGATTTGACTGCACTTCTCCAGTCAGATCTGTTTTTCGCAAGAAATTCCCAGGTGTCGTAGTCTATCTGGCAACTTTTTAGTGAGTCCTTCAGACCGTCTTTAAAACGTTTCTTTGGGCGCCCTCTCTCGCGCCATCCGTCTCTCAGCTCGCCGTAGAGAAGCTTCTTTGGGAGCCGCTCGTCTGACATACGGACGAGGTGTCCGGCCCATCCTAGTCGTGCTTTCTCAAGCAGTGCATGTATGCTGGGCATGTTAGCCCTCGAGAGAACCTCGATGTCAGTGACACGATCTTGCCATCGGATGTGGAATATTCGCCTCAGGCAACCTGTGTGGAAGTGGTTTAACCTCTTTGCATGTCCAGACTATACAGTCCAGCTTTCGCAAGCGTATAGTAGGGTTGGAATGATGGTTGCACGGTAGACTTTCAATTTGGTCTTGACGCTGATGCCACGACGTGCCCAGACCATCGAGCGCATTCTACCAAAGGCTGTGCTGGCCTTTGCTATTCTGCTTGCCACCTCATCGTCTAGGCTGACAGATCTCAACAGCGTGCTGCCCAGATATGTGAATTTGTCTACGGCATTCAACGTCTGCCCGCTGACTGTAGTCTCTGGTTTTGTGTACGGCATGCCTGGTGCTGGTTGGTACATGACCTCTGTTTTTTTGGCATTTATGGTCAGGCCAAAATTTTCGCATGCGGCAGAGAACTGGTCCATTCCAACCTGCATGTTCAGTTCTGAGTTGCTCATTAGAGCAATATATATACTATACTATACTATACTATACTATACTATACTATACTATACTATACTATACTATACTATACTGTACTGTACTGTACTGTACTGTACTGTACTGTACTGTACTGTACTGTACTGTACTGTACTGTACTGTACTGTACTGTACTGTACTGCACTGCACTGCACTGCACTGCACTGCACTGCACTGCACTGCACTGCACTGCACTGCACTGCACCGTACCGTACCGTCCTGTACTATACTATACTATACTATACTATACTATACTATACTATACTATACTATACTATACTATACTATACTATACTATGCTATGCTATGCTATGCTATGCTATGCTATGCTATGCTATGCTATGCTATGCTATACTATGCTATGCTATGCTATACTATGCTTTATTATATGTTGCTATACTCTGCTATATTATAAGTATCCTCCTTACTTTAGGACTACAGGGCTACCACCAGTTAGCCTCATGCAAGTAAGCCAGTGTCAAATCAAGTATCTGGGTACTCTTGTAGAGAGATTTGCTGTGGCACTATGTTTTGGATTATGAGGCTGCTATCCCCCTCTACACATTTAATTAATTGTCACAAACAATGTTTGTGGCAAGATGCCTAGCATTGGAATACTGGTAGTGTAATCTTCTTTGGTGTAAATGTATGGGGTTTAAGTCTCGTTACCTTCACGCCCCAGTCGATTCAGTCGTAAAATGGTACTAAACTTGCTGTTAGCGAATGCTGCTGTCTATCATATATCGTATAGAAGCTGCTCTGCGTAGTCTAAGTCACTTCATCCCTGACAAGTGATTACCTTTATTAAGTAAGGTGCGGGGGTTCCATTCTATCAACTCTACTATGTAATGTCAGATTTACGAGAAACAATAGCATCATTATCGTCGAAGCACGTGAGGTCAAGGTGAAGTACATGTTTCTACAAAATTCACAAGTCGCCCGGTTATGTATTCTGTTGTTTGGCAAATATGTTTCTATGTATTTGACCTGTCCATATATGTTGACGTAATGTAGTTTTTTGTTGCTAAAGAATAATCCAATTCACTAATTACGTTTTAGTTTATTCTAAATAAATTATAAATAAACAAGTCACAGTGGTTTTCCAATGCAAGTCGAAATAAAAGCTGCAGCTATTTTATTTTAAACATACAACCCACTGATAATGACGAAATAATTCAATCAACCAATCAAATCTGTGACGCACCTGTCGGAAAAAAAGAACGACTCATAGACATTAAAGCAATATATATATATATATATATATATATATATACACATAAATGTATATATATAGTCTGCTACATTAAAAGAAAATGATGATCACTTTGAAAGTCACAACATTAAGTAATCGAAATTCAAGGCTATAAATTTAATATCTGCTGTTTATAAGCAATTTCTACAATATTCGACCCTCATATCGTAACGGGATCAAGATGCTGAGCAACGCAAGAGCTGCATTAGTCAGCGACTTATAGCTGACTGCTAGCGTCAGGGCCAGCGAACCAAAGCTCCCAAGACCCTTCTACACCTCCACGCGGTGATCCTGGATAACAGGCTGCAGCAGGGCAGATTGGCTAAGAAGAAGGGATCGAAGAGGGAATGCTAACCCGGTGCTCAAATAATGCTTGCTGAAGTCGGATGTGTTGGACCGAAAGGTGCAAATATCGCAGTCAAGCTGTAAACTACGACACAATGCATTCCGTTCTCTGGACTTCATTCTGCTACTTAATCCCTTTGAGTGTTTGGTAGTGGGAGATTGAGAAAGAACGAAGCCAAGCCAAGCCATATCTTGACAGTATCAACCTATCGGTTATAACAAATTAGTACAAACAGAAGACAACTTAGAACTCTAATCCCAAAAAACAACAGAGCTGTCACATACAAAGGTCAATTCAAAGCCACCTTATTATATTGATTAGATTTTCTACACTGGTGGCCTTAATCTCGGAAATACATAAAGTAAATTAGACTCTACACAAGAACCTAAATGCCGCTTTTTTTTCGAAAATGCAACCTGGACAACTCACGTGACATAGAAAATACAACTTTATTGCCGGTCAATTCAACAATAACTAACATATTATATAGCTCCCACTCCCCTGCTACAAAAGACTAGCATATTTCTTAACTTGACACTTGACTGCGGAAGAGGAAAAACCTTCACATATCTAGTTAATGAACACCATCAACGAACACAACAAAATAACTCTCTTGACTTAACTTAATGTCTTTATACTGGTTTAGAATACTCTACACAGTCTATATACAACCATTTTCTTGGAGGGTGGTTCATACCAATTTGTGAGTCCATCTTAATACACTCAAACACTAGAGCTAAGTAGACCCGCAGCCAGTTAGGCACCATCTATAGCTGTTCTAATAAGAACGACAACTCCAACCATTAAGTCAGCTTAAGGACCACATATCTCTTTGTAGTGCATCATCCATTTCTATCACCCAATTATATTTGACCAACGTTAGAACACTTTGGTAGAGCAATGCGTGTTCTCACTAACTATCATCATCATCGGCTATTCGGTCCCCGTGCTGATTTTGAGGATTATATAACGTGTCACTCCAATGCCATCTCTCATCTGTTAATCTGCGAGTTCTGCAAAGGTTTTTACTGTCCCTATCCCGGCAGGCTTGTGTGCTGAATGCATTCTTTTGTCTCTCCTAACCTGTTTTCGATACACAAGGACGTGTTGTATTGTACAGCGCATCTCAAATTTTGGCTAAACCAAGATATTCTTTGTCTTATTATTGTCATAAGTTTTCTGATATCGTCTGCTCCCTCTAACATTTTTGTCGCCTACTACCTCTAACAGTTTTGTCCCTTACTCCCTCTAACAGTTTTCTCGCGTTCTCTCTCTAACAGTTTTCTCGCCTAATGCCTCTAACAGTTTTCTCGCCTACTCCCTCTAACAGTTTTCTCGCCTACTCCCTCTAACAGTTTTCTCCTCTTCTCCCTCTAACAGTTTTCTCGCCTACTCCCTCTAACAGTTTTCTCGCCTACTCCCTCTAACAGTTTTCTCCCCTACTCCCTCTAACAGTTTTCTCCCCTACTCCCTCTAACAGTTTTTTCGCCTACTCCCTCTAACAGTTTTCTCCCCTACTCCCTCTAACAGTTTTCTCCCCTACTCCCTCTAACAGTTTTCTCCTCTTCTCCCTCTAACAGTTTTCTCGCCTACTCCCTCTAACAGTTTTCTCGCCTACGCCCTCTAAAAGTTTTCTCCCCTACTCCCTCTAACAGTTTTCTCGCCTACTCCCTCTAACAGTTTTCTCCCCTACTCCCTCTAACAGTTTTCTCCCCTACTCCCTCTAACAGTTTTCTCGCCTACTCCCTCTAACAGTTTTCTCCCCTACTCCCTCTAACAGTTTGCTCGCCTACTCCCTCTAACAGTTTTCTCCCCTACTCCCTCTAACAGTTTTCTCCCCTACTCCCTCTAACAGTTTGCTCGCCTACTCCCTCTAACAGTTTTCTCCCCTACTCCCTCTAACAGTTTTCTCCCCTACTCCCTCTAATAGTTTTCTCCCCTACTCCCTCTAACAGTTTTCTCACCTACTCCCTCTAATAGTTTTCTCGCCTACTCCCTCTAATAGTTTTCTCGCTTAATGCCTCTCAACAGTTTTCAATGCCCTCAACAGGCTAGCCCAGTAATGATTTTCCCCCAATACCGAAACTGGGTAAATTGTTCGATTTGTTGATCTTTTATTTCTAGATTTGCTTCTGGTTGTTTCCTTTCAATAACAATAATCTTTATTCTTCTTTATATTTATCCTCTTACTCAGTTACATGTCTATGAGAATGTCTTTAAATAAGTTGAATTACACAACCAAGTACGTTTGCAATGTTGATTCAATGTGTCTGGCCTTACGTATCTTCTCTTCACTGAGTTTAGTTTGTCACCAAATGGTGCGTGATTGCATTTACTGATTCTCTTTTAACTAACTTTCCCGTGTATTGTTGTTTGGTATATATATTCTTACTTTGCACACGTTATTCTTGTTCCTGTGTTTTTGTTTGTTTATTATCTTTTTCTTCCTCTTCTTCTTCTTCTTCTTCTTCTTCTTCTTCTTCTTCTTCTTGTCGTTCTCCATTCTCTTATTTTGTTGACACTTAAAAAGCAGTTCTCAGAGCAATGTTTTCCAACCGACGGTCCGCGGAAATTTCCTGCCGTTTCCCACAAAAAAAAAGGAAATCGCTGCTGAACTCTTTATTTATTTTCTGCACGAATTCTAGTTATTAAAAAAAATCATTAGAATTTCATTTTATAATATTAGCATTAACAACCAAAACACAAAACACTATATAAATAATTGGATTGTTTTGTGTTTTCTATTTGATCGGTCCGCGAACAATTTTTCCTATTTTCACCAGTCCGCGAACAATTTTTCCTATTTTCACTGGTCCATGAACAACTTTTCCTACTTTCACCGGTCCATGAACAATTTTTCCTATTTTCACCGGTCCATGAACAACTTTTTCTATTTTAACCGGTCCATGAACAATTTTTCCTATTTTAACTGGTCCATGAACAACTTTTCCTACTTTCACCTGTCCATGAACAATTTTTCCTATTTTAACTGTCACAATTTTAACTGTCACAATGACTACACTTGTTATAGAAGTCTCAAATATCCATTTCAGTGCTGAGGTCACTGCTTCCGTCTCCATTCTCAAACTGTAGGTTGTAGACATGTATGCCCTACTGCGCTCATCAATGACCTCCCCTCTCACTCTAGACGAGAAGTCCCAGCCTGATGTTCCTCTGAGTAGCAATGATAGGTCGGTGTATATGACGCAATCACTCTCCTGCATGTTCTCAGTTTTCATCTGATTCACCTCGTGCTCTGATCTCCCGTAGCTCCGTTTTCTGCATTCCTTGCCGAAGGTTACGATGACTCTCTGGTACTGTATCATTCTATCACTAGTGTGGACCCATTCTTCCCCTTTGGCAATCGTCTCAGCTGGGGTTAGGTGTCCGATAGTTATCTCAGCCTGTGCCATCCATGACGACCCTCTCCTGATTCTTGATACCTTGATATCTGAGATACTACTGTGAGATCCCACTGTACAGAGAGTGCCGCGTGTCTGTGGTGACACGAAGATAGGGTTTGACTTGTTGAGAAAACGTGTCATATCTTGGTGTTCCGATAAACCTACTGACCTTAACTGTAAAGTATAACAACACCAGGTATTTCTGCACTTCCTGGTTGACTATTCAAACCTGACATAAGTTGTAAATATAATTTTCAAACACGATGAATTCCGTGTCAGATCTCTCTCATGTCCCGCTGAAGGTGATTCTAGAATAAAGACAATCAACCCCAGGTCACAAACGATGTGACACTTGAATGGTGTCAATGCAAAAAGATTTTCAATATTCCTTTAAAAAAAACGGAAAACCCGGATCTCCGAAAGTAAAGACAGTTTACATTTGAGTCACAATTCACTCGACAGTTGGACTTTGCCTGACAACTGACGCTCGAACTTAATTCTGCATCAACCAAACCCGGCGTGGCATGCACCTTATTGGATTAGGTAATAATTTATGCGTATATAAATTAAATGCCGATATGTAAATTAGGACTGAATACTTAATTACGTGGTGTGCTAATTTTGAATGAAATGCAAATTAAGCGGAGACTGGAACATCACGTGATGCTAGGAGCAAACAGTTTCCGTTTATTTACGTGTCATGATTGGAAAGATTACTTTCCAAATGAAGACGCTTGGCACGCGCAGGAGAACACCTGTTATATACATTTGAAATTAGGGCACAAAGCTCAACCGAAATAATTAATGAAAAGGAATCAGCTACAGGGTACAGACTGAGAATTTTACACCTGATGAAGTGTTTTTTGTGAATACGTAAAGATCAAAGAAATCTGTGCCCTAAGTTAAATAATAAATGAAACATTTCTTGGATAGGGAGGCTGTCGAACATACCGATGTGCCTGTTCTCTGAGGTGAGAAATGACGGACGGTCTTCTCTGATAGAGTAGCAGGCAAATGTTATAGCAGCGTCAATTAGATGAGTGGAGACAGAGGCGATTTCTTGAGATCAGAATCAGTTAAGTGAGACTTTTTAGCAGGGCAGTCATTGTTTCTGACTGTCAACTCTTGTTATGGAAGTTATAGAAGGGATATCTACAGCATGGCAGGAAAGCGGACTTAAAGGTCTGAAACGGTCAAATGCAATACTTGTGGCTTGAACTGTACTGAACGTTTTCGGAAAAACAGCTAAGAAAGAGCTGGTGATTAGTAAAACAGCTAAGAAAGAGCTGGTGATTAGTAAAACAGCTAAGAAAGTGCTGGTGATTAGTAAAACAGCTAAGAAAGAGCTGGTGATTAGTAAAACAGCTAAGAAAGAGCTGGTGATTAGTAAAACAGCTAAGAAAGAGCTGGTGATTAGTAAAACAGCTAAGAAAGAGCTGGTGATTAGTAAAACAGTTAAGAAAGAGCTGGTGATTAGTAAAACAGCTAAGAAAGAGCTGGTGATTAGTAAAACAGCTAAGAAAGAGCTGGTGATTAGTAAAACAGCTAAGAAAGAGCTGGTGATTAGTAAAACAGCTAAGAAAGAGCTGGTGATTAGTAAAACAGCTAAGAAAGAGCTGGTGATTAGTAAAACAGCTAAGAAAGAGCTGGTGATTAGTAAAACAGCTAAGAAAGAGCTGGTGATTAGTAAAACAGTTAAGAAAGAGCTGGTGATTAGTAAAACAGCTAAGAAAGAGCTGGTGATTAGTAAAACAGCTAAGAAAGAGCTGGTGATTAGTAAAACAGCTAAGAAAGAGCTGGTGATTAGTAAAACAGCTAAGAAAGAGCTGGTGATTAGTAAAACAGCTAAGAAAGAGCTGGTGATTAGTAAAACAGCTAAGAAAGAGCTGGTGATTAGTAAAACAGCTAAGAAAGAGCTGGTGATTAGTAAAACAGCTAAGAAAGAGCTGGTGATTAGTAAAACAGCTAAGAAAGAGCTGGTGACTAGTAAAACAGCTAAGAAAGAGCTGGTGATTAGTCTTCGAAAACACTGATTGCTGAGATAACATGTAAGAAAATGGGGGATATATTGGAATCAACTATTAACTGCCTTGTGTGCACTATCATAAGTTGGTGGAATAGCTTTAGCGATTGGGTAATCCAGGGAGATATGTCGGCTGTAATCGTATGTTCCTGGTAGTCTCATCAAAGCCGAACAGGTCACCTAAAGGGAGGTCAGACTAAAAGTGTACAATCATCTCTGAGGTTTTTTTGGGGGGAGGTTGGGTAAGGGCTAGCAGCTCAAACCTTAAAAAAAATATTGCTACATAAACTGCACCATCAAATTAAAATACCAATACCACACGCAGCAATGGAGACATTTATATAATGGACAGCAATATCATGCAGAATAATAATAATACGGTTTCAAAAGCCGGAGATTGGTGGAAGAAAGTGGGGATGAATAGGACACGCCGGACAGTATTATCAGCCATGCACTAGATTTGAACCCACATGGAAAGAGACAAGTTGGAAGCCCAAGAAACACTGACCAGTCGAAGAGGAAAATACTTCAATCAGGGTCTCCTGTGCGGAACTCAAAAAGACAATACATGTGATGAACGAATGTCGAGGCTGTATGTTGCAAGGGACCCGAGACGGACACATGGTGACACTTGATGATGATAATTTCCTACATGCTAGATGATGATTCTGCAGCCGAACCATTGGCAATGCACTGACTGCAGGAGTTGGACATCACAAGTGAGTTGAGCAGGTTGGGGCCTCTTAGTGGACAGATCACTGTGTGCATTAACCACCGTACAAAAAACCTTCAGTCGTCATACCCTTCGCCATTTACGGAGAGAGAGAGAGAGAGAGAGAGAGAGAGAGAGAGAGAGAGAGAGGGGAAGAGAGAGAGAGAGCGAGAGAAAGAGAGAGAGAGACTGATCACCTATGGATTGAGTACAGTGATTTCGATAATGCAGTTGTTGAAAGCTAGTTGTGCTGGGATGAGTTATCGTTTTACGACGTACCATTTGTAACTAAATGATCACATGTCCAAAGCTCCACATAAATTCCTACAGCAAAAGGCTCAAGTCCTGTCATTTTCGTGGTTGGACATTTTCTTACAAACATAAGAAGGTGAGATGTGCAAGTCTCTTATGTTCTAAAACCAGAATGTTCTCCGTTGATAAGTCCTTAGGTCGTGTGTAGTAAATCATCAAAGAGAACAACAACTCACACGTCAATTCACCTTCTTCCTCGCAGGAAGCAGGACGAAGTACAAGTGCTACGGAATGTTAACATAACAAAAAGTATTTCCTGGATTCAAAAGGGAAGATATGAAAGTCAACTGTAAAATGCAACACAATTTTTTGTAAAGTAAAATGATAACAGAACGGATACAGAAGGATAATTGGATACCAGTGGATAACTACGATGTAGGAGGATCTCTTTCATCCATTAAGTGGCGCTAGGCGTATATTAGACACAACAACCGTTATTAATTAATAAATGAAAACATGAATAATTTAAATAGTAAATTACTTTCAGTCCAACATTGGAGTCTCCAAAAGTTGCAGTATGCACATGTTCGCTAGACACCCCAATGAATCAAGAAAAGAAATGACAAACACAGTAGCAAGTACACGGGTGCTATGATAAAGTGAAACTAAAATGTCCTGAAGACAGTTCTGCACACAAAGAAAGAAAGATTGATATGTCAACGAAGAAAAGGCGAACGTTTTACAAGTGAACGAGAAATAAAGAGAGTAAAAGAGCGTGAGAGAAAGAGAGAGAGAGAGAGTCAGAAAGAGAAAGAGAGAGAGAGAGTGAGAAAGAGAGAGAGAGAGAGAGAGAGAGAGAGAGAGAGAGAGAGAGCTGATGACAGAGACTTGTAGAGATTCTGGACAGTAACACGGCCACCGGAACTGTTCCCATCCATCATGGCGGATGAGGAAATACGGAATGTGAGAGATTTGCAGCGGCAGGGAAGGAAACTCGAGACGTTAAAATGAATCACTAACAGTTCTACCGGCTTCCATTTCGACACCCGTCCCATTTGTCTTTATATATCTGCGACTGTTGGGTCGACCTTGTGCGCAGGAAATTGGGGGACGATAGTAATTAGAAACACATATTCGCTTTCTGTAACAAAACCATTTCTTTTATTGGCTTCCCTAGAGCATAATCTAGCATTTTGTTCCTTGATTCATTGCCTCTGTTTTATTGTTCAACTAAAGTGGTTGTTGCTGGGGCTACTTACTACCATTATTGCGACAACAACATAATTGTACTAGCTTTAGAGCAACCATAAATGATGGTACGTGTGCTACATTTATTAGAACTAGTTTAGCCACCACTACGACTAATGCTATTGCTAGTATTGCTACTATTACAATTACTACAACTACTACTACTGCTACTACTTACACTGCTACTACTACTACTACTACTACTACTACTACTACTACTACTACTACACGTACTAGTACTAACTACTGCTACTACTGCTATTACTTCTACTACTACTAACTACTGCTACTACTGCAACTACTACCACTGCTTCTACTACTACTAACTACTGCTACTACTGCAACTACTACTACTACTACTACTAACTACTGCGACTACTACTATTACTACTATTACTTACTGCAACTACTAACAACTGATATTACTACTACTGCTTCTACTACTTCTACTACTAACTACTGCCACTACTACTACTGCTACTACTACTGTTACTACTACTACTACTACTACTACTACTACTACTACAACTACTACTACTGCTACTACTAACTACTGCTAACTACTAACAACAGCCACTACTGCTATTACAAATGATATCACTACTACTATTTCTGCTGCTACTACTACTACTACTAATAACTGCTACTACTGCTACTATTACTACTATTACCATTACTACTGCTACTACTACTACTGCTACTACTACTACTACCACTACTACTACCACTACTACTACTACTAGTACTACCATTACTACTGCTACTACTATTACTACAACTACTACTGCTAGTACTACTGCTACTACCATTACTACTGCAACTACTTCTACTAGTACTACCAATACTACTGCTACTACTACTACTACTACTGTTTCCATTACTAATGATATTGCTGCTACTGCAAATATGACTACAGCTACTACTAACTCCCTAGTCTCTCAGTAAAATACTGACCAGATTAAAATAAATTAATGTAATTAAAAAAAGTAAACATTTGCAACATTTCTAAAGATAGAGAAAACATGAACAGATGATCAAACAAGAAGAAAAAGTCGTGATCACATGATGTTAGAAGAAGTAGATGAAGAGGATCGAAGAAGAAGAAAAGGAAAAGTATGAAGAAAAAGAAGATAAAGCAGAAGGGCAAAGATGAAAAAAAGAAAGGAGAGAAACAAAAAAAAAAGAATAAGAAGGAGAAGAAGAAGAATGAGAACAAGCAGAAGATGAAGAAATGAAAGAAGAGGAAGAAGATAAAGAAAAAGAAGAGAAAGTGGCAGACGAAGAGGACGAAGAAGAAGCTAAATAGGAAGAAGCAGACTTGAGATGATAACATAAAAGTATGTTGAAAACAATGAAAATATAATAAAACGGTAATAGAAGTAGATACAAAAAGGGGACAGAACAGTTGAACAACATAATCGTCTTATGGAATGCTGTCTGACATTGCAATCATAGATCTCCATGTAAATCTTGCCTGGTTGTTCTACAACAGTTCTGATGTTGACCGTCCTATACCGCGATGTGAAGTCATTGCTCATCTACTCGCTTTATTGTCACTTTCCTCTTTGTTCTCCAACAAATGGTTTCGCTCTTACAGTGTTGCTCCAAACCTCGTGACCTCATAACGTGTACAAAAAATGAAGAATAATATGCAAAATGCTAATAGGTCAGACAAGAAGTAAAAGCAGAAAGATGAGAAGAAGAGAAAATACAAAACAAATACATTTTTTTGTCATTTTCTCCCGGTGTTTGTATTGTGTCAAAATATCTGCAAGTGCTTAAGAAAAAAGATGAGTACAACTGTCATGACTTTGAACTAAATTGTTTTTGGAATATCACGACAGCGTGACGCTGGCAAACCGGCCAGTTTTACAACAACCAAATTGATGATTTGCCAGTTAAGATAGATGAGACCAAAAAATAAAAACAATCAACTCGGCCGATGCATCACGACTAGACATCATTTTAGTGTCTCTCGTGCGAGTTGATATGTGTACACTAGATAGAAGAGAAGACAGATATGCGTTCGCACATTTCTTTGGCATTCCTTGTTAAAATTATCTGTCTCCGCAATCGTATATATTGTACTACGATACAGCCGCTTTAAGCAAGTTGACGTGTCCCGTTTTACTTCCTCGCATTCTTCTTAGCCAGTGGTTTAAACGATTGTTTCTTAGTCGCAGAGGTACAGAGTTCAATTCCTGTCTCAATATGCTCTAGACACCAATCTGTAAATGGGAATCCACTGTTTATGAAGGCAAACAAGAGTGTATGTAAACTGTTCACATCAAGCAAAGAAATGTAAAATTAGTACAAAGGAGTCTCCAACCGTTCATCATGAACGAGACTTTCACCGTTGTATTCTTGTGTTAAATAGCCGTTTTCAGTCATGGCATCATTTATCGTTCAGTCATGACTGACGATAGGATGACGTGGCCTAGGAGTGTTCTCTCTAATGTATTTGATTTTGTTATGCAGTGTTGTTGTTTCACTTCTCCGAGTTGCAAAAGTGTCTTTCCACCCAGTCTGGAGTGGTTCTTCAGGGTACTCCTCCACTTGGATCGTTCTGCAGCTTCTCCTTTCGAAGGTATGAGACCCATGCACAACGCTGTCATGTCACGCTTACACACATCTTTAAACCTCAGAAAAGTTTAACCAACTGCTCTTTTGTCATCCGTCAACTGTCAAACTAGAACACAATCAGGTGAGACTACATAGTAGTCTAATCCTCCCGAGGAAAGGGTACATGTTTGAAAGGCCAGTGGGATCAAGATGCTGAGCAGTGGTCAGCGACCCATAGCTGACAGCTAGCGTCAGGGCCAGCGAACCATAGCTGCCAAGACCCTTCTACACCTCCGCGCGTTGATCCTGGATAACACGCTACAGCAGGGCAGACTGGCTAAAGAGAAGGGATCGAAGAGGGAATGCTAACCCGGTACTCAAATAATGCTTGTTGAAGTCCGATGTGTTGGACCGAAAGGTGCAAATATCGCAGCCAAGCTGTAAACTACGACACAACGCATTCCGTTCTCTGGACTACATTCTGCTACTTAAGCCCTTTCAGGGATTGGTAGTGGGAGATTGAGAACGAACGAAGAAGAAGAAAGGCCAGTGTGAAAATTAACCTTTGTATTTGTCACTATGTCCCTCCATGAGATACCAATTATGAATCGCATGCACAGTAGATGGAAGGCGTTTTCCTTTGCTCTTGTTTAACATCGGTTGTCGAAGTTTCGCTACCAAAACGGTGACTGAAGACATAGCAGTAGATGGTATAGGGTTAGGTACGGTCTCATTGCTAGCTGCTTATAGAATAGTCAATAAAATATGGCTACCCAATGTCCTATTCTGTCGCTAAGTGGTTGCCCTGGAAACAGGCTGCACGCACGCGTTCTGTCTAACAGAATAGGGAACAGAGAGGGAAGGCAAACCGGATCCCAACAATGCTGTACTCAAATAGTACGTGTCGTGTAGGAATTCTAAGATATCACAGTTTTGCTATAGTACGTGTCGTGTAGGAATTCTAAAATATCACAGTTTTGCTATAGTACGTGTCGTGTAGGAATTCTAAGATATCACAGTTTTGCTGTAAACCACGACAGGAAGACTAACGTCTGGTCAGGTAAAACATACTGATCGGACATGTTAGTCAAAGTCAGGCAAAACATACTGATCGGACATGTTAGTCAAAGTCAGGCAAAACATACTGATCAAAGATGCTAGTCAGGGTCAGGCAAAGCATACTGATCAGACATGTTAGTCCGGGTCTGGCAAAACGTACTGATCAAACATGTTAGTCAAAGTCAGGCAAAACATACTGAACAAACATGTTAGTCAGGGTCAGGCAAAACATACTGATCAGACATGTTAGTCAGGGTCAGGCAAAACATACCGATCAGACATGTTAGTCAGGGTCAGGCAAAATATACTGGCCAAGACCCCCACCTAGGCTTCCTTGTAGTCCCCCCTGGGAACGGGTTGTTTTCCTGGCAACCTGGCTAACGAGGGGAATGGTGGGCGTGATCTCGGTGGTAGTGAGCGATATAGTACACCTTCATCCGAACGCTCGGGATGTGAGGAAAGCTACTGCAACCCATCACTTAACTTCCTTTTCATAGTGCACAAAAGAGTAAATCTACTCATTGTGGATATTAAACAACAGCAACACAATATAGAAATACCCATTCTGTTTGAGTACGAACGCCGAAGAAAACGAAGAGCTGTCATATAGGATTGTGCCGACCGTATCAGTGTTATATCTGGGGACATTACTTCTATAGTTCTATAACAAGGAACGAACACATTCAACATGCTTTCTTCTGATGTCGTTAGCGACGTATACATAGCCACGAGTAGGAGTCTACTCTAAAAGATTGGTTACACCAAACCGTTAGTCTCCCATGTTTAGTGTGCTAAGTACGGCAGGGGTCTCTGTCACATACAAACTCTCCGGGAAACTACTGTGGATTCCCATTTAAGTCCAACTAAGAAGAAAATATATGCTTTTTGGACCAGATCACCAAATAAAACATTTTAAACAAACATAAAAAGAAAAAAAAAACAGATTAAGGAGTATTGGACAATCATCACCATAATGTAGATGATACAACAATGACTCCAGTCCTTGGTTAACAGGTGCGTACAAAAGAGATTTGGCATAACGTGCTAAGAAATAGTGATAAGTGATGCCTTGTGAGAAAGGAGCCAACAACAGTCACTGGAACAACAAATTGCGAGAAGAAAAGGAGACTAGATAGGACATACGCTGTGCAAGACACAGTCAAACATAGCCAGGCAGGAACTCACATGAAATCTTCAAATGAAGAGAAAGAGTAGTAGATATACAAATTCATGGAGAAGAAAATGTAAGACAGAACTACGAATCGTGCTGTTAATACTACTCATAACTGAGTTTGGTGTTCTTGAAGGCTCTCTTTTGTGGCGGGTTACAGTGGCTCTCATTACATTCCGAGTATACTTGAGAAGGTGAGCTTGCGTCCTACTAGTTGTAGTCCAATGCTTGGCTTCTCAGTAAACTCTCCACCTTAGAAATCACAGTGCCAGTCCCCATCTCGTTAGCCAGACTGTCCCGAAACAGGGATAGCTTCTTGGAAGGGAGTTTGAATCTTGTTCAGCGTGTTTCCCCTGACTCTGGCTAACGTAGTCTGGTCCATCTATTTCCAGGGAAAACTTCCAGGAAGTGATTTGGGGGTCTTGTTCAGCGTGTTTCCCCTGACCCTGGCTAACGTAGTCTGGTCCATCTGTTTCCAGGGAAAACTTCCAGGAAGTGATTTGGGGTCTTGTTCAGCGTGTTTCCCTGACCCTGGCTAACGTAGTCTGGTCCATCTGTTTCCAGGGAAAACTTCCAGGAAGTGATTTGGGGTCTTGTTCAGCGTGTTTCCCCTGACCCTGGCTAACGTAGTCTGGTCAGTATGTTTTGCCTGATCAGACGTTAGTCTCATCTACTCGGAACCACGATTAAATGGTTACACTTTGAGAGAGGCAGAAAGAGTATCCCATGACCGTGTATGCAGGCGAGATATAGCCAATGGCATATGTACCGAACGGAGGGATGGACTTTGATAAATTAATCACTGTAACTTACACTTGAAAAAGTGTGATTGGCAAAAAGACATTTAAACAACAAATATGTATTATAAAAAAGATCACATTTTGATAACTCGCTGAGATAATAGCATTATATACACACATTACAAATTGTGTTATTCTTAGAGATGTAGCCTGAAATATATTTCCATCTGTGATATATAATATAGTTAATCAGACATAACAAGTGCAGGATGGCAGGTAACCAAACTGTTTTTAAACGTATTTCGGTCTGTTGTGTTTGATGTTCTACGTTTGACCAAGCGCTTTCCTCAGGCCGCCTCTCCATCGCATTGCTGGACCTATAAATGGACGTTTAAAGTTAAAGGACCAACATGACGTCATATGTTGTCAGGTATGCACATCAGGTGACAAAGTGAATCCACTGATTCACACCATATCTACTCACACAAAATGGATCCACACACACACACACAGACACACGCACGCACGCACGCGCGCGCGTGCGCGGACGCATATCCTCACCTGCCCTCTCAAGCATCATATACATTTTATAGACTCATGCAAATATACATACACATACATAGATACATACATACACATAGACACACACAAACACACACACATATACACATATACGTATACATATATATACATATATAAATATTTATATATATATATATATATGTATATATATATATATATATATATATATATAAATACACACATACACACACAAATATATATACACATACATACACACGCACACACACTATTTTCGACATAAACAATTGCACAAAGCCAATACTCACACACGCACTCACGCACGAACTCACACACGCACTCACGCACGAACTCACACACGAACTGACGCACAGACATACTGTCTGTCCTAACTTCAAAAAGAGAAACGTGCAAGATGTCCCAGTTTGTGGCTCAAAGGTGGGCGTTGATAGAGCCAAGTGCTACACGCTAGTCGTCTTGCCTACCAACAGCTGTTGAAAGGTTTTCAACTTGAGCCAAACGTGTCCAGCGACGCGCGGAGCTGGCAAGAAGGTGATGTGCAGGGGATAAGTGCCTGTATACAACGATGTTTCTCAACTGGTGGTCCTCTAGATCCTATGGGGGGTCAGGCTGCAAAAGGCTCTATCTTACACGAAAAACGTGATATTTATATATGTGTTAACGGTATACGAAGGCTGAGTATGAATGTAAGGGTGTCGATAGTTCGAAGCAGGCGCTGCTGTCGGGGATGAACGGTTAACGACTCATTGAATTAGGCTTTAATCTTTTATTCGGCTGGAGACAATATCATCCTCGATGACTTTCCTTTTCTAAACTTTCGTCAGGTTCTCATTTACAGCTAGGTTAACTTTAACATCCGGATAACGAATATCGAACAAGGAACATCTGAGAAGCAGGTGGCCTACTTCTCTGCTACTAAATATGTAAGGGGCGATAGTCAACTCCAAACCAAGGATAACTGAAATATACCATATCGTATATGGCTCCAGTTGATCAGCCAGTTGGTTGCATTCTAAGAAATCTGCATCGAAGCACTCACATGTATATGTGATTTGTGTGATAATTTAACTTAACTTCACTTAACGTCATTATACTAGTTTAGAAGACTCTGCAGAGTCTGTATACAACCTGTTTCTTGTCTTGTCTTGTCGTGTCTTTCCTGTAACTCCAATAGTCGTGGGGACAACACCCAGCGTATGAACGATGTATCTTGGGAATCTTGTTAACCGGGCAGAGCTCAATCTCTTCCGGGCGATGTGTTAGTTCATAATTGGCCCCTCTGTGCATTTATTATACATACCAAATCTGCACTGTTAGCATACTGGACAAATGACGCCAATCTCGAGGAGCTCAGCAATGTGCACAGGACACGGAAATACGACACCGGGTAACCAACATACTTTTTCGATTACCATGCCAGCATAATCGGAGGATAGAACACAACAAAACGCACAAAATAACTAATCCAAATGGAAAACGTCAACACGTTTCCGTGGACACAAGTGTAAGTTGTCAACTAGTATGAATTCCATTTAAATCCGTGACCTGGAAGCACCCATAATGGACTAAAACACAAGAGCACAATTAGACCCGCTGCCTGTTAGGTGCCATTGTTTGCTACTCTCCTCGATATGATAAGTCGTAGCAGTTTCCTTCGGCAACTTATCTTTGAGAAGATATTGAGAAGAGTCCGTCCCTGATAACAAAATGTCATCACTTTGTCAGGTCAACGATTTTCATTTTAAAGGAATGGTTCTACTCGTGCGGATTTTCTTGGTTGCAGAAGAGAAAAATAATAGGCTTTTAACTCCATGCACAACCCTATTTATTTGCTATTTATAGCGTAAACAATAAAGTAAAATGGGGTTCATATTTGCTACCCTTCATCTTGTTCGTCTTCGTCGTCAACGGTTGTGTGGTCTGAAAGTGATTTACGTTGCGCTACATTTGTCAGATGCGCTACGATATTTGCCATCTTCAGTCCTGGGAAGCTTACTATAATGTTGTATTTGTTTTTTGAATCTTTCTCTTTTTTTGTTGAAAAAAAAAGATGGGCCTAATTCTGCTTAGCCTTTGACAGACAGGAGCCTATCTACAAGGCAGCAGGTGGCTTGAGGTCAGGGTCTTCTTTTTCCTAGATGGACTGTCTTTCCGTGGTAACGAGTCTCACCTGTCTGGGATTTCCTATTCTGTTAAGTATCACGCGGTTCACATTAGAGATTTCATCATACCAGAGTGTGGCAGCTATATAGGTCAGGTTAAAATTAAATTTTCACACAAAATCTATATTTATAATACAATCAGGATATCAGCCTGTCTTAGAAAGATTTTACAAATACTTAAATAATACTTAAATGCTGGCTCATTCTTCTTAAGTAAAGTAATTGGGTTCTCTAAAAATATATCTAAGATCCTTTCACACTGTTTTAGGTTGTGTTTTAACCCTACTTTCTTTCTGGTTATTAGGGGCTGTACAATTCAAAATTTACTGTAGATTAAAGTGATTTTGGTACAGACGCAAATTTCTAACATCTTATCCTACAATCTTGTCTCACACTGCCAATGTTTAACTCTTCGTGGCCTCTTTTAATTATCTAGGGCCGGAGCCCATCGTATTTATGCTAGCACAGAATGATGTGGAGCCTCATTAGTGTTAATACTTTTTCTCTTCATTGACATTCGACCTGAAAACGTTGTGTCGTTGTTTACTGCGACACTGCGATAGATGCAACTTCTGGCATAACATTTCCCAATCAGATGGCTTTTTGGTACTGGGTTTGGTGTCTAACTGCGACCCCTATTCCCTTAATCAAACTACACAAGCACAGCATTGCTCTTAGAACCGCCACTTTAAGGCGGAATATGATCTTGTTCTGCTCTGGCTCACTGACTGCTGTCAGCTCATTCACGGTCTGACCCTGATGCAAGCAGTCACATATGAGTTTCTGACTGCTGTCAGCTCATTCACTGTGATGACCCTGATACAAGCAGTCACGTATGAGTTTCTGACTGCTGTCAGCTCATTCACTGTGATGACCCTGATGCAAGCAGTCACATATGAGTTTCTGACCACTGTCAGCTCATTCACGGTGCTGACCCTGATGCAAGCAGTCACATATGAGTTTCTGACTGCTGTCAGCTCATTCACGGTGCCGACCCTGATGCAAGCAGTCACATATGAGTTTCTGACTGCTGTCAGCTCATTCACGGTGCTGACCCTGATACAAGCAGTCACATATGAGTTTCTGACTGCTGTCAACTCATTCACGGTGCTGACCCTGTTCCAAGCAGTCACATATGAGTTTCTGACTGCTCTCAGCGCATTCACGGTGCTGACCCTGATACAAGCAGTCACATATGAGTTTCTGACCACTGTCAGCTCATTCACGGTGCTGACCCTGATGCAAGCAGTCACATATGAGTTTCTGACTGCTGTCAGCTCATTCACGGTGCCGACCCTGATGCAAGCAGTCACATATGAGTTTCTGGCTGTTGTCAGCTCATTCACGGCGCCGACCCTGATGCAAGCAGTCACATATGAGTTTCTGGCTGTTGTCAGCTCATTCACGGTGCTGACCCTGATGCAAGCAGTCATATATAGGGTTTGATGGTCATAGACTGCTCCATCAATCAAATTCCAAAGATTTAGAAATTCGCTCTAAATTAGTATATGTTTATCGAATGGTTAACTGGCGAGGAACGTTGTATATTCTTCATATATTAAATACAGAAGGCACTTCTTCGCAGTGTTAACTAGTGAGGAGCTCTTAACATTATCTTTGTATTTATATTATAATAGGACGTAGGCTAGTGGTATAGTGACATGGCTCACAGTCCGAAGGTGCTGGATTAGCTCCCCAATCACAGCACCGGCCGTTACCACGGGGATGCAAACGCTTAGAAAATGCAAGAGGAAGCAGACCCTAACATAAAATGCATGACGAAGTCGGATATTATAGGCCGACAGGCGCAAAATAAAAACAAAGTGCAACGCTGACCGCATTGGGGAATAGTAAATAAGTCGAACGCCAAAGAAAATAATTTGTATATGACAATAATAAAGTCTTAATATTCTCTTCTTATTACAATAACAATGAACCTGCTTCCAAGTGCTGTCTAATTCCGGCCTAACATTCTCCGTAAATTACTTTAACTTAACTTAACTTAACTTAACATCTTTATACTGGTTTAGAAGACCCTGCAGAGTCTGTATACAACCAGTTACATTTACATCACCTTGCTCAAAAATCTATGCGCATCCAGTTTATTCTTAAATGCATTAACTGTCCCTGCCTCCACTACCTCCCCTGGCAATGCATTCCAAGCAGACACCACTCTCTGACTAAAAAAATATTTCCTAATATCTAACCTGGACCTCTCTTTAATCAGCTTGTAGCTATGCCCTCGTGTTATTGTAGGTGGCTGTATTTTAAAAAGCTTGTTATAGTCTAATTTATCGATTCCTCTGATCATCTTATAAACCTGTATTAAGTCACCACGAATTCTTCTCTCTTCGAGACACTGTAGGCCGGTTTTTCTGAGTCGTTCCTCATAACTGTAATTCTGGAATCCCACTATCATCTTTGTCGCTCTTTTTTGTATTCTTTCTAGCATGTTTATGTCCCCTCTATGATACGGACTCCACACCTGTACACAGTACAGTTTAGAAAACACCTTCTTTGTTGTAACTGACGGGAAGAGCCTTTCATTCTCTTTATTTATTGCAACAGGGAAGTTCACTATTCAGCATTGACTGACGATGACGTTTAGAATAGATTTAAGTAAAAATGTAAGATCTATCTGATAAGAAAAATAGCTGTTCCCATGGTTAACCCATGAAGTGACTTATCGTGTCCATATCAACAGTTTCTCTTTACTTCAAGATAAACTAGTCATGACCAAAAAAAAAAAAACACGTTTTAAGAATCTATTTTTACTTACGAAACGCACTACTCCTGTAGTGTGTCTGTTACTGATTCGCTAAAAAAAGCGTTAGCATCTTCCAGGCGTCGTTAATTGAATTCGTTCTATTATGTGTAATACAAGCAGCCGTCTAGAAATGATTGATGCCTCATCGTCGTTGTTGTATAGGTGTATGCAGCAAATATCATACTGTTAGAGTCAATGAAAGAGAGTTGTCGATGAGACTTGAAACCTTATCATATTAAAATCATTATTTCAAAACCGCACTGCAAATGACTAGGATCGGACTTCTTTAAAGCTAGTGTGGAGCTATACTTCAACAAATGGCTAAAATCTGGCTTTCTCAAAAGCTGGTTAGAAAAGTCAAGTGCTTTGTTGGAGCTATGCATCAACAGATGACTAGAGTCTGGCTTCCTTAAAACCTTGTTAGAGAAGCCAAGTGCTTTGTTGGAGCTATGCATCAACAGATGACTAGAGTCTGGCTTCCTTAAAACCTTGTTAGAGAAGCTAAATGCTTTGTTGGAGCTATGCATCAACAGATGACTAGAGTCTGACTTCTTTAAAACCTTGTTAGAGAAGCCGTGCTTTGTTGGAGCTATGCATCAACAGATGACTAGAGTCTGACTTCCTTAAAACCTTGTTAGTGAAGCCGTGCTTTGTTGGAGCTATGCATCAACAGATGACTAGAGTCTGACTTCCTTAAAACCTTGTTAGAGAAGCCGTGCTTTGTTGGAGCTATGCATCAACAGATGACTAGAGTCTGGCTTCCTTAAAACCTTGTTAGAGAAGCCAAGTGCTTTGTTGGAGCTATGCATCAACAGATAACTAGAGTATGACTTCTTTAAAACCTTGTTAGAGAAACCAAGTGCTTTGTTGGAGCTATGCATCAACAGATGACTAGAGTATGACTTCTTTAAAACCTTGTTGGAGATGCTAAGTGCTTTGTTGGAGCTATGCATCAACAGATGACTAGAGTATGACTTCCTTAAAACCTTGTTGGAGATGCTAAGTGCTTTGTTGGAGCTATGCATCAACAGATGATTAAATTATACGTTTGTAAACTACTCAAAATAATGAACAGGCCAGTTATTTAATGTATTTAGCCAAATTAAAAAAGTAACTTTTTGAATATGGGATGCAACTAAACATATAAATAAACGTAGCACTTTTATTTGTTTGTGCTCAAATGGCATACAGCTTTTAGCATTTGTTTCTAACGAACCTACGTAGTGGTCTGCCCTAGTTTACCCATCTGTAAACAGGTATATGATTTACAAGCAATTAAAGAATAGTACAACATGGAAGGTAACTACCACTCGACCTCTAACAAATCTGAGACCTCACAATATGAGCTCTAATACGCCGATCAGAAAGGGTACATTGCTGGTAGCTACTCGGTCAATTACTGGTAGCTACTGTGTTAATTGCTTGTAGCTACTGGGTTAATTGCTGGTAGCTACTGGGTTAATTGCTGCTATCTACTGGGTTAATTGCTTGTAGCTACTGGGTTAATTGCTTGTAGCTACTGGGTTAATTGCTGGTAGCTACTGGGTCAATTGCTTTTTATTACTCAGCCTTGTTAAATCGTCGTCCAAAGTCTCAGTTGGACTGATGCTACACACCAAGATAGAAGGTCTGATGCTACACACCAAGATAGAAGATGGACTGATTCTATACACCAAGATAGAAGGTGGACTGATTCTACACACCAAGATAGAAGGTGGACTGATTCTACACACCAAGATAGAAGGTGAACTGATTCTACACACCAAGATAGAAGGTGGACTGATTCTACACACCAAGATAGAAGGTGGACTGATGCTACACACCAAGATAGAAGGTGGACTGATTCTATACACCAAGATAGAAGGTAGACTAATGTTACACACCAAGATAGAAGGTGGACTGATTCTACACACCAAGATAGAAGGTGAACTGATTCTACACACCAAGATAGATGGTGGACTGATGCTATACACCAAGATAAAAGGTGAACTGATGCTACACACCAAGATAGAAGGTGGAGGTACTCTACACACCAAGATAGAATATGAAGGTATTGTACACGCTAATGTAAAATAAGATCGATTCTACGTTTCTTTGTAGAACTAAGCCAAAGTCGGCCGTCATTAGCATTTTGCATCAACATACTGAGCAGTGCATGCCCAACAACCGTAAGCGACCAAAAGATGACTGTTAGCATCAGGGCCAGAGACCAAGAGCTGCCAAGACTCTTCTCCGACTTCACGTGTCGATCCTGGATAACAGGCTGTAACAGAGCAGACTGGCTAAGAAGAAGGGATCAAAGAGGGAAGGCTAACCCGGTACCCACAAATGCCGGATGCGTCTGACCGTAATATGCAAATATTGCAGTCAAGCAGTAAACTACAACAGAACGTATTCTGGTATCCAGACAATATCCTGAGACGTGCAAACGTCCTTTTCGAGCTTGGTAGCGGAAGATGGAAAAGAAACGACGAAGAAGAAGAGCAAGTATAGATCTGCCAGAATTGTTCCACGATTATGGCTAACCGAAAGACTGGAAGTACTGCAATGACTTTACAGCACAGGTCAGACAGAAGCAGAACCTCCACACTTGTGTCCTATCTGGTACTGACAGCCGGAGAGCAGCAGACAATCACATGTTTCAACTACTATATTTCCATCCTCCACCAACTATGAATCCCTAAGCAAAAGGCGAATGACCTGAAATAACAAATCCAAAAATCATCGAAACTGATATCAATAACATGAACCACAGTTGGGACACCGTACGAAGGATTGTCATAGACAAACTAAGGTGGAGGTAGCTTGTTGCTGCCCTTAATGGGTTTATGGTCTAATACAGCGTTGACAATGGACACTGTGCTTGCAGTAGACGAGCTGAAATACTATTAAAGGTTGTTGTTTGTTGTTGTTTGTTTGTTTTTGTATTTTTTTTATTTACGTTCGCCTTATTTATCTAATCCGCCAAGTGGTGTGCGTTGCACTGTGGTTTTTATTTTGCGCCTGTCGGCCCAGTGCATCCGACTTCAGCATGCATTTTATGTAAGGGTCTGCTTCCTCCTGCATTTTCTAAGGGTTTGCTTCCTCGGGGTAACGGCCGGTGCTGAGATAGGGATCGAACCCAGTACCTTCGGGTTGTGAGCCGTGCCATTTAACCACTTGGTCACGCCGTCCCTTGTTGTTGTTTAATGCCCACAATGAGTAAGTATGCTCTTTTGAGCGCCCTGAAAAGGACGTTAAGTGGAGGGTTGTAGAAGTTTTCCTCACATTCCGAACGTACTGATGAAGGTGGACCGCGGTCTCCCATGCGGTTGTGCTATGCTTGATTTTATCTACATGGCGCTCATCATAACGGGGATCAAATCTGTCCACATCTCATCATCCAGGCTGTCTTCAAAACATCTTGTTTCCAGGGAATGATCCATGAAAAAGAGAATGTTGTCTTCACCAGTGTATTGACCCTGACGCGAGGTCCTGGTCAGTATGATGTTCCTGACTGGACTACCGTCTCAGTTCCCCACTAACGTAAAATGTTTGTTAGATAGCTATATTCTGTTTGTGCATATTGCCAACGCTGAATTGGGCGCCACTGCCCCCAGGGAGTAGGCAAGCCTAATAAAACTGAGAACCTCTGGAAGTCAAAAGATCTGATCTCCTGGCATCAGTGCAAAGGAAATTGAACCGAAAAAGACGGCGACAATGGATACACACTGTCTGCTAGAGCGGGAGGAGTTTGAGTGTGTATATGCATGTGTGTGTCTGTGTACGCCTTCACTCGCGTGTGTGTGTTAGGGATGGGAGGACGGTTCACATGTTTAGTAGAAATGGAGAGAAATACAACTGTTAAAAACTAAGTGGCTTGGCTTCGTTCGTTTTCAATCTCCCGCTACCAAACCCTAAATGGCTTAAGTAGAAAGAATGTAGTCCAGAGAACGGAATGCGTTGTGTTGTAGTTTACAGCTTGACTGCGAAATTTGCACATTTCGGTCCTTCTTCTTCTTCTTCGTACGCAGTCAGACAGTAACCATTATTTTTTCGAAAAAAGCGGCGGTCATCCTGAGGCTCTCGCCACTGCCATAGAGCTTGTCTTGCAGTTCCACTGGTAATGGCCACATCTGCTCTCTCTGGTCCTCGTATGTCGGGCAGTTCTGCAGCAGATGTTCAGCGGTCATTTTACCAGTACCGCACGGGCATTCGTCGGTACACCCTATCTTCAATTTGTTGAATAGGTGGTACCTCAGTCTGTTGTGGCCAGTGCGAAGTCTGAAGACAACGACCTGCTCTCTTCGGTTCAACTGTTAATAGGCATCGTTTTTGGTGTAACCAGTATGTTCGGTTTCCCATTTGGTCATGTATCTGGCTTTGATAAGCCGTTTTGACTCTTCGTACGTCATATTGGTATCTGTTTGTGGTAGTCTTGCACCTTCTTTTGCCAGTCTGTCTGCCTCCTCGTTGCCTTGGATGTTGCAGTGTGACGGAACCCACTGTACCACTACCCTTTTTGGTGCGGACTGCTGGCACAGTTTGCAGAGTGCTGCTCTTAAGTCATTGAGCTCAGTGTTTTTCTGGCTTTTTAGCGCTGTGACTACGGTGAGAGCATCTGTCAGCAGGACTATATGGCTCTCATTTTCACTGTGTGTCACCATTTCTTCCACTGCCGCCCTCAGTGCCTCTGCCTCCGCTCTGAAATTGCTTGTGTACTTACCAGTAGCGAATGACAGTGTTATTTTTCTGCCATTTGGTAGGTTCAGGAATGCTCCTGCCCCTCCGTTCTGTGTAGTGTTTGTTACAGAACCGTCGGTGTATGCATGGGTCCAGTCCATGCTTGGGTAGCTTTTCTTTATGAAGCTTAGGGTAGTATCTCTCCTTTCTTTTTCAGTCTGGCAGTTTTTGTTTGCAATACCTGGTATATTTTCTACCACCTCTGGAAATATATCCTGCCTCCAGGTAGGTTTTCGTACAGTAGTGATGGGTTTTGGTGTTGTTAGTGCGTTTATGGGATCTTCGTGCATCTTTGCTTTGGCTATTTCTGCAAAGTTTCTCCGCTTTAGTTTCCCATTTCCCAAATTGTTTAGTCTCTGGTGCATTGGATGGTCAGTCAGTCTTCGGAGTTTCTCTGACTGCAGCTGGGCTCTGCAGTCTCTTCTATCGGTCATGGGTTGCAGTTTTGTAATCTTTTCAAGTTCTACAATTGGCGTTGACTTCATGCCACCTGTTATAATTCTCATGGCTTGGTTTTGAAGTTTGTTAACTTTATCGAAGTTCGCCTTCGCTGCTGTTGTCCATGCCACAATGCCATACTCGAGAACTGGTCTCACTCTTCCAGTGTACAGTTTCTTTAGTATACCTTCGTCTGCTCCCCAGCTTGTGCCAGCAAGTTTCCTCATGATTGCCATTCTTTCTCTGGCTTTCATTCGGTTTCTCTCAATCTGACTTTTCCATGTCATGCGCCGATCAAATGTCACTCCCAGATAGATTGGGTTGTCGTTTGGCTGCAGGATTTTGCCATTTAGACTTAATTTGGTACTTTGGGGTTTTAATGAAAGCGAGAATATTGTGCATGTGGTTTTCTCCTCGTTTATTTTGACCAGCCATGAGTTCGCCCACTCTTCCAGCGATGTTAGGGCCGTCTGCATCCGATTTCTTGCTATGGTGAGATTCTTTTCAGAGGTCCACATAGCCAGATCGTCTGCAAACATTGAGCTATGGACTCTTCTTTGTATATTCTCTGTGATATCGTTTATATATACCAGGAAGAGTGTGGGTGACAATACTCCCCCTTGGGGTACTCCCTGCTCGAGTGTCACCTTTTTGCTCATCTGCCCTTGTACTTGGACTCTGGCCGTTCTTTGTTTGAGGTAGTGGTTGATCCACTTGTACATCTTCCCACAGACATCACTTCTTCTTAGCTTGACTCTAAGTCCGTCCTTCCAGACTTTGTCAAATGCCTTTTCCAGATCCACCCAAACAGCTACTGTGTGTTTCTGTGCCTAGTAGGCATCTTCTATCTCCTGGGCTATGAGGATGACCTGGTCCTCAGTGGATCTGTGCTGTCTAAAGCCGGCTTGCTGTGGAATTAGTATTCGTTTTTCTTCCAGATGCCACATCAGTCTGGTGTTTATCATCCGTTCCATCAGCTTGCCGACACAGCTCAGTAGGCTTATGGGCCTGTATCCATTTGGATCTGTTTTGTCCTTTCCTGTTTTTGGTACTGGTCCCAGTATTGCATCTTTCCATGCCTGTGGTACAATTCCCCTTTTCCAGCTTTGGTTCAGGACCGATAGCAGTTTCCTCTTCGCTGTTTGGCCCAGCCCCATCAGCATTTCGTTTGTTATCCCGTCTTTTCCGGGAGATTTCCTTTTCTTTAGTGTTCTCATAGCCTCTTCCATTTCGCGCATTGTTAGTTTGGCCATCAGCACATTTCGGTCCAATACATCCGACTTCGGCAAGCATTTTTGAGTACCGGGTTAGCATTCCCTTTTCGATCCCTTCTCCTTAGCCAGTCTGTCCTGCTGCAGCCTGTTATCAAGGATCACCGCGTGGAGGTGTAGAAGGGTCTTGGCAGCTCTGTTTAGCTGGCCCTGACGCTAGCAGTCAGCTATGGGTCGCTGACCACTGCAGCCCATGCGCTGCTCAGCGTCTTGATCCCACAAACTATGTGAGATTAGATTGCTGAATCTTTGAAAACCAAATCAGCAACTACATGAGCCACATCAGCATACTAGGACAATGTGATGCTGGAAGTGCCTTTACCATATGAGGTGTGTGCATTCTAGGCGCTTGTGGGGAGTATAAGCAACAGCGCAGCTAGAAACAGATAGCTATATCATTGGATAAAAAGGTGTACAGACAGACTGAATGATTGGCTAGCAAATGAAGAGACAAACATTTTGAATTAGATATGTAAATACCAAGACAGACTAGATGGATGGATGGATGGATGGATAGATAGATAGATAGATAGATAGATTGATAAATAGATAGATAGAAATAGATACCTAGATAGATAGATAGGTAGATAGATAGATAGATAGATAGATAGATAGATAGATAGATAGATAGATAGATAGATAGATAGATAGATAGATAGATAGATAGATAGATAGGTGGATGGGCGGGCGGGCGGATGTATGGGTGGGTGGATGGACGGATGGATGGATGGGCGGATAGATGGATGAACAATCGGGAGGAACGTGTATCCCAGAGACAAAGATGAGATTACTACCACACTGAGAGTATGTCATTAGAGAAGACTAAAGTAACAGAATGAGAACAGGAAAGAAGATGCAGAGGATGAAGAATAATAATAAGAAGAAGACAAGAAAGTTCAATGAAATGAAAGAATAGGATGGAGTGTAGCAAATCACTTTGAAGAAGTCGAACAAACTAAGAAAACCAATGAGAATTACATGAATAAGAAACATGCGAAGAAGGGAACGAAAAGACGAAGAATATGTCGAAGAAGAAGAACAAAAAGAAGAAGAAGAAGAAGAAGAAAAAGAATTAAATGAATACGAAGAATATTAATAAGTAAACTATTAGCAATATAAGAATGGAAAAAAAGATAAGACAAAAACAACGAAGTAGAAGGAACAAAGACCTATGTCTGTGCATCTTGTGTGTAGTTCACACACTTTTCACTTGTGTATTTTCTCATGTCAGCTGTTTAGAGCACGAGTTTGGACTCAGCCTGTCTGTCTGGGGTACAGACCTGAGTGAAGCCTTCTGGAAACTACTGACTAGCCATCATGGCTCTAACCGGAAGCAAATTCTTACCTGTTGCCTGACGTTGTTTACTGAAAGAGATCTCACATATTTTACCTGTGTCTTCTCTGTTATTGTCCCAAAGTAAACATACGACGGACACGGAACGGGACTTCCATCTCAGGTGGATGTACCAACCATTTCCTGGCCACATTATCCATCTGCTGGACGTCTTTATTACGTCGCCTGGGTGGCGATATTCATCATCAGTATGCGTTGTATCTCGTGACGTTGACCACAAATGCTCCATGAAACAGTACCCCTTAAAGAATTTCGATAACTCTTTTCTTTTTTTTTATTTATTACTTTTTTTGCATTCTAATTCAAACCTACAACACTGGACTCAAGCCTTTCGTTTTTGCCTGCATCTGTTCTTGGTTATAGTGTGCCACTATGTTACATTACTGGTTAAACATAATTATATTTAACTTGTATTCTTCTTTTTTGTACTTGATAATTAAAAACAATAAACAATTAATGTGAGATTCCATTTTTGGGGTCGATGTTTTGACCAATTTTGCGTTTATTTTTGTTTATCTTTACGTTAGTTGTGTGTTCCGTTTTTTTTAATGCGTACATATTTGTTAATATTTCTGTTTGATTAATTTTGTTGGTCCTTCTTTAAATTAACTTTTATTTTTATATGTGATGTATTTATTCGTTACTAGACTCTATTTAATTCCTTTTGATTTTTGTGTCAACCTTTCCATGTGATTGTATCTCATTTTACGTTTACGTATCTATCAGATGTAGGAGTAACTTTCTTCCTTGTTATCATTGCTATTTCTCCGACCATCTCCTCTGAAGTCTCTGTTACATGTACTTGTAATTCTCAAACTCCTATGTATTTCGCTGTCTTTGTGACTTTGCTAAAGGCTGTTGTATCTCTCCAAAGCTGTACAGTACAGCAATCCACCTAGACAACAAGGACCCCTAACGCTGGTCGCCTATGATCACGTCTGATGGTAGGGTCCTAATCAGCATTCAAGGTTAACTGTAGTCGATAGGTAAGGTACTTGCCTCTCAAAGTGAGGAACGGGAACGGCATGCGATCGAATCCCGCAAGTTTCAAGCGTCCCCTGGTCTCAAGTGAGCTGGGACCAGAGTGCCTGAATCATGTGTTACCTCCAGTCGTCTTGGCTTGTCTTCTCACTGGTGAAAGGTAGCTTGAAACCAGAGAGTTAGGTTGAAGATCATAGCAGTTTCTTCCTCACTATAATCCAAATTCAGCGCGAGTTACGTCATCAACTCAAAACCGTCTGATGATGTCACAATTATCGCTTGTGATGGTCAACTAACTAACACGGATCGAGTGGGAGCGACGTGCCTCAGTCATGATTTTTGCGAGTGCCACCGATGACGTCTCAATTTACCTTCTAGCTTACATATTTTCATACAATCTATTATTGTGCATTCCCCTCTCTGACTAAGTGCATCAAAACGCTGGTTCAGCACATGGTTTTATTTATATCGTTGGTTGAAATAAGAACAGCTTGCATATTGCGTAGCGACTCTGTGGACCATCCCTTGTTATTCTTCAAACCTATACATTCTCCGCACAGACCTTAACAATTGGAGTAAACGGCATGTTAGCAGGGTTCTTTGACTCATTATCTCGCCGATATCTCATACACCCAATTTAAGTGACTTAGGGACTATGATGCTTACATCTGACAGTACAACTCAAGTCCACCTAAATGAAAACCTCGCCCAAAATGACAGCTGGAAGGCTTTGAGTGTGGCAGACGCAAAGGAAGTGATGCTGTAATGAGAGCATACCGTAGAGGTGAGGTCCTGTGAGGACTGATCATTTAGGGTACAGTCTTATTTGTGTAAGTGATAGACAGGAGAACCAGGTCACTGCTACATCGAGAACATGTTCTAAGCGGTTACTAACTGTGAACGTCTTTGTCCTGAACAGGACGTTGGGATGTTGTGTCACAGTTTACAGCGAGTTGCAATATCTGCGCCTTTCGTTCCGGCACATCCAAATTCAGCAGGGCATTTTACGGAGCCGAATTTGCCTGCCTTTTTTGACGTAAAATCACTTAGCCAAACAGCATTAGTGCCGCCTGTGTCCAGGGCCACCACTGGGAGACGGAACAGGGTATTGATCAACTTGTTGTTTGCTGACCCAGATGCAAACAACCAACTATGATTCGCTGACCTAAGTCAGCCCACTATCTGCTGCATCTTTACCCCTTCCTGATTACTTGATGATACAGACCAAAGCAGTGGGTCCTAACTTCGTCTGCAGCGACCTATATCCTATGATATGGAGTTCAAGCTAAGCTTTCCGTTTGATGTGTCGTGGTAGTTGTAGTGACCAAAGCGTAGAAAGTCAACCTCGCTGTATTTTTCCATCTCGAGAGCACCATACTGCTGTCGACGTGCTCTTACAGTCAGCCATTGTTCTGAGTATGTGGTCTGCCCACCAATGCTTTGCCTTGTTTTCGTGACCATCGTTGATAGTTGCAGCAGCTTATAATTGCGGAGGTTATGGTTGCCTAGGGTAATGCTGACCACGCGTCTGTCATAAGTTCTGGATGACTTGAAGCTTGTTCTCCGTTGCCATTTTGTAAGTGTCCATGTTTTCTCAGATTAGCACATTTCAGGAAGTACAGTTACGTTGAAGAAGAAAGCGGAACAGTACGACAACGGGATCTTCCTTGATTGTCTAGGTGGGGTCGAAGGCCGCCCAAGCCGAGTGGTTACACCTTGTTAGTTCTGGTTCTAAATTATTCAGCAGGTTGAAGAAGCGTCCAAGATAGTAGTATTTTCTTGACGTTTTCCAAGTGTTGTAACAGCAAGGATGACTGCGTGACAAAGGGCAAAACAGAGATATTGTCAGAAACATTATTAGGAAAGGACGGAAAAGAGAGATATTGTCAGAAACATTATTAGGAAAGGACGGAAAAGAGAGATATTGTCAGAAACATTATTGGGAAAGGACGGAAAAGAGAGATATTGTCAGAAACATTATTAGGAAAGGACGGAAAAGAGAGATATTGTCAGAAACATTATTAGGAAAGGACGGAAAAGAGAGATATTGTCAGAAACATTATTAGGAAAGGACGGAAAAGAGAGATATTGTCAGAAACATTATTGGGAAAGGACGGAAAAGAGAGATATTGTCAGAAACATTATTGGGAAAGGACGGAAAAGAGAGATATTGTCAGAAACATTATTGGGAAAGGACGGAAAAGAGAGATATTGTCAGAAACATTATTAGGAAAGGACGGAAAAGAGAGATATTGTCAGAAACATTATTAGGAAAGGACGGAAAAGAGAGATATTGTCAGAAACATTATTAGGAAAGGACGGAAAAGAGAGATATTGTCAGAAACATTATTAGGAAAGGACGGAAAAGAGAGATATTGTCAGAAACATTATTAGGAAAGGACGGAAAAGAGAGATATTGTCAGAAACATTATTGGGAAAGGACGGAAAAGAGAGATATTGTCAGAAACATTATTGGGAAAGGACGGAAAAGAGAGATATTGTCAGAAACATTATTAGGAAAGGACGGAAAAGAGAGATATTGTCAGAAACATTATTGGGAAAGGACGGAAAAGAGAGATATTGTCAGAAACATTATTGGGAAAGGACGGAAAAGAGAGATATTGTCAGAAACATTATTAGGAAAGGACGGAAAAGAGAGATATTGTCAGAAACATTATTGGGAAAGGACGGAAAAGAGAGATAGCTAGTGACAACAACACAACTCAGACATGAATTTGTTCAAATTCACCAAAGCAGTCAGCCAATTAAAATGCGCTCTGAAGTCGGGTGTACTGGGTCGAAAGGCGCAAAACAAAGCACATCGACCTGCACTTTACGGAACAAGGCGGACAACAAAACAATCATTCTTTGTATATGAAAAAAGTATAATAGCAGACATTGCTGTTGGAGAAGGAGTATTAAAAATTTCCCTATGCTGTTTGGTAGTTATTTTTTTATTGTATATGTGAGAACATTGCTTTCCTTATCTGTAATTTATAAATGCGTAGACTGGAGTGTGTCGAAACTACCAGAAGAGACATTCATTCTAACGTATTTTTCTCAAAATACACTGACACAGCACTCCTTCCGACTTAGCAAGAAATAGCGGAATAGTTCCTATCTTATAAATGTACTGCTCCATTTGCGTCTTAGCTACTAGCCCTCAGTAAATCCTCACCATTCCTGTAATCTGCCCACTGGTCTAATCATATTATGTACAACAAAAGTTCTGCAGAACACATTAAATTTCCAGTTGATTATTAATTGTCCATAATTCACTTCCGTATTCCAGAATCGCCTCTAGGAACCAAGCGTTCTTTGTCTGACTTCTCTTGACAATGATTTGTTGCAATGGATGCGTTTCATGTTTTGGAATGTTGTCTTGCTTTGGCTTCTGCGTTCATAATTTCTCAGTTGCATCTTTCATCTGATGTTTTTACTGGTCTCCGTGTGTAAAACTTTGGACCTGTTTCAATGCCTGTTAAATTGCGTAGATTGCTATAACAGTGAAAGCTTTCAGTTTATGTCTTCTTCGTCTTCTTTTCATTCATCTTTTTTTCTTCTTCTTTTCCTTCTATTTATTCTTCTATATCAACACTATTTTCTCCGTCTTCTTTTTTTTGTAAATCTACTTCCCCTTCTTTTATTTTTCTTCATCATCATCATTATCTGCTTTCTGTTCTTCTTTTTTCATGCCATTGTCCTAAACATGTTCCGATACGTTCTTTCTTCTTTTCATTTTCATTCTTCTTTTTTTGTCTTCTTCTCCTGCATGTTCTGCTTGTTCTTCTTTTCTTCTTCTTCTTTTTATTATTTATTCTCTCCTTCTTTTCCATTTTCATAATTATCATATTTTTCTTATCTTTCTTCTTTCTCTTATCTTTCTTCTTCTTTGTCTCCTTCTTCTTCTTCTCTATCTTATTCTTTATCATCTCCGTCTTTACATACTTCATCATCATCTTCTTCTTCTTCTTCTTCTTCTTCTCCTTCTAATGCTTATTCTTCATCTTCTGGCTTTTCACCTTTATCTTCTCCTTCTCCTGCTCTTCTTCTTCTGTGATTTCTACTACTCCGAATTGAAGAGTAGCAACTATGCACAGGATTTCTTCTTTTCCTTATTCCGATATCCAGTAAAATTAATAATTCACTATATAATACTCGGAACGTATATGGTGTATTGCTTCGTTCTTCTATTCAAAATCCTCCACACATAGCATTATATTCTGGTTCGTATGTGTCGGCACGTGCTGCTCTATGGCGTGAGACATTGCAACACTAGAACAACTAAGCCTCACTTGAAATTGCCTTTTGCAAATAGCTGAAAGTGAAGCAGTTCTGCCAGACTCGTTTCTGCATCTTAACCTCCCCAGGAAGACCTAGGGCACTAGGTATCTATGCAAATGAGGATGATGATGATGATGATGTTGTCGGAATGAACTCGTGCTGATTGTGGTTTCTAATCTTGACCTATTTTCTCGGGTAGATGCAGATTGTTGTAGTTCTTCTTAATCTTTTGCACGCTACACACTTTACACTCTCAACCCTTTACATTTTAACCCTTTACACTATTAACCCTTTACCGTATTAAACCTTAACATTATTAACAATTTGCACTTGTAACCCTTTACACTATTAAACCGCTTCACTCTTAACCCGTTACACTCTTTACCCTTTACAAGCAGAACATGGAATGCGTTTACCTGAGCAAGAAATTCTCTCTGCCTTCTACATTATTCAACAGAACACGAAGCTCTCTCATTCCATTCTATCTACATTATTCATCACAACAAGAAGCTCTCTCACTGACTCCTACATCATTCATCAGAACAAAAAGCTCTCTCATTCTCTCCTTCATCAAACATCAGAACAATAAACTCTCATTCCCTCCTTCATCATTTATCAGGACAAGGGGAGTCTGCGGGCTGTGCCACCAGATGGAAGTGCAATGCTAGACTTTTCTGCATGGTTCATCACTAAAAGGATCGCAGTGTCAGCCCTTCACCTCGTTTGCCAGGCGGCTGTAACACAGTCTTTGTCAAGGCCCACGTTACGTGAATCGGGGTTTCGTTTGCTACAGATATAAAAATGAAATCCTCGTTGGAGTTGACATGTTTGCCATCGACAATAATTCCTGTCGTTGTGGGGTTTCAGAATGTATTTATTTAAGCTAAATTTATTTATTTTTTGGTTACCCCTTCAAATCGTATCATCCTTATGTATAGTTAAAGTGATATGCTTCTCAAATCTTCATTACATCACACTAGACTATATGAAGCCACTCAAATTGTGTGCAAGGCAATTATTCTGAATGAACCACATGTTGTCCGGACACCGTTTGTTTGAGAATAATGGTATAGATATTGACGAAAGAGCTACAATCGTGCATGATAAATTATCCATACCACGTGACTGCTAGAAAACGTTAATTGATAGAAACGTCAGGGAGCAACACACTTATTGTTATATGGATACATTAGAGACAACGAGACAGATAGAGGGTATTAGACGACTGGAAGATATCAAGTTAATGAAACTAGAATAACTCCAGGATAGGTCATTGTGGAGGAAGTGGATTATGTCATCGTTTAGACGTGGTATCATCACGATTACCAACACTGTTATGATGGTTGGTTAGTTGGTTGGTTGTTGATACAGCAGCCTGTGGGCTCCTGTCCTTTCGCCCAATGTCATATAGTGGTATCTGCAAGTATTTGTGAGCTGTGGTTTAGCTTCCTACAAAGTGTTCCATCTATCTGACCTCGAAGGAAGAAGCTCTTTTTAACACCGGTATGCGCCGGACATTAACACAAATGGTGCTATTCAGTTTCATAGGGATGTGTGCACATCCAGCACTCTGGAGTATGTTCTTTGTTGGATTCTGTTCAAGTGACTTAAGTTTATGAGTTGAGTGCAAAGTCGGAAAATGGTGCTTTGATTTCTCCTTTTTTGTAAGTTGATAATCACTTTGAATGTATAACCACAGTAAATCATTATAAAATAGATACCTTCTTGCAGGGTATGGAACAGTAAATGTGAACAGTGCAATGAACATCTAAACGGCTTTTCCCGGAATACTGTTATTACTATCCAGACTGTAGTCATGACGATCAACGCACATTGGTCTTCGGGCTACCTATATCGTATTTTGTTTCTTGTTCTGTACATACTGAAAGGAGCCGCGTAACGCAGTGGCTAGCGCTCTGGCTTCGCATCTGAGTGGTCCTGGGTTCATTCCCCAGTTGAGGCGGTAACGTTTTTTTCAGATCGCAACGGCTCCCGGGTGGACCCAGCCTTAAATGCGTACCGATTCAGTCCAGGAAGTAAAAACGGCGAGGGTGAGGAGATGGCTACCGCCCTCATATAGCTGAGCCTTTGAAATGTGAGATCGCTAACAGCTCATACACCTACGGCAGTAATGCTATGGGTTACTTTACTTTACATTCTGAATTGCGCTTGAAAACCAGCGTACCTTCCTCACGATGTGCGTCATTCCATGTGACTGGGGAACTGAGACTCTAGCCGTGAGACCAAGACCACAATCTCTCTTTCATGTAGCGTTCCCTGGTAGCCTGGCTGCCGAGTTGTTGATCGATTTGATCCCCATAGTAGTGAGCGCCACGCAGATGAAGCTAAGCATAGCACAACCATCTGAAGGACCGCGGTCCACCTTCATCAGCATGCTCGGAATCTGAGAAAAGCTACTACAACTCACAAATTAACGCCCTTTTCAGCGCACACAAAAGGGTCAACTTACTCATCATGTGCATTCAACAACATAAAAAAACAAGTGGCTGCAACTCTTTCAATAATTTTACAAAACATCAAATTTTTCGTCTATCACTTATTCTCTCTCTCTTTCTCTCGCATGTCTCTTCCTTTTTCTCCATAACTTTCTCCTCGTAATTCTTCTTCTTCTTCTTGTTCTTGTTCTTCTTCTTCTTCTCATTCTTCTTCTCATTTGTCTTCTCCTTCTTTTTCCCCTTCTTCGTTAGTTTTTCTTCTTCTTTTTTCTTGGTTTTATTTGTGTTTATTTCCGTAATTATTTAAATAAACACAACTCTCTAGTCCATGTTTTTCTTATTCTCACATGCTTATTTCTGCTTTGCAATGTATTTCTTTTTCTGAGAGAGCTTCATGTTTGTGTGTTTTATGTATACGCTGCACGATTGTCATCCATATCCACATTAATCGTTTCACATAGCCTATGGCTATCCCAGTCTACCTGCAAGGTAGCAGATATTACTTGCACGAATTGTCTATCCAAGTAAAGCTGTCGTACTGGACTACCCACTCTTTTCTAGTCGTTAGAGCGATCTTTATACAAAGATCTTCAATCTGCTAGAACACTCAATGAACCAAGGGCAGACAACATTCATTCCATCCTGCTGCAAACCGTCGTACATTTAATGTGAGCTGGATAATTCCATATATCTTGTTGGACAGAATATGTTAAACCCATTATCTTGGTGCGAAACGATCTTGCAATTCAAAGGTAGTCTTCAAATTGGGCCAGTGCGCAGAAGTGCTCCAAGACAATAGGAAGACAGATAGCAGCTGTACATATCTCGCACATGATGGATCGCTTTCTTACCCGACACTGAGATGTCTGCACAATGTCATTTATTGTAATATAACTTCAGCGTTGAGACATCTGAAAATTTAATTAGAAAGTGTTTTACATTATTTTTCAGCTTCAATCATTGAAGCTTAAACATTGATAACAGTCTGAACATTGTTTGCAGTTTCAATTTCAAATATTGTTAGTCTCACAAGCTTCAAATGTGTATAACAGCTCGACATCAGAGGCGTACAATTGTACATCTAGAGCACAAAAGCTTAAATGCTGCATATATCCTCAAAAACAGGAGCCTAATAATTGGAAACAGTCTCACAATAGACGCTTAAAATATGCGTACAATGACAAGATCATGCATACACAAATTGCACACAACCTCAATTTCACAAGCAAGAAATGACAAACGTCTTCAGACCGAGTCGCTTTACAACGGCATGCTCTCTTCCTTTATGCTTGGAATTCCACTTCCTCCGTTGTATCCCTGAACGCAAATTTTATTTTCCTCTGCTACTTTTTTCTGGTAAAACTTCAGTTGTAGAACAAGATTTCCATTTCTCTCAATGTATGTGCTCACACCGGGAAAGCATATTTTGGTTGACTGAGACAAGTAAAGACTTTTTATGTGGAATCCAGTATATCACGTCACCCGCATCAGACAACGCTTTAAAGAATGAATAAATCTTACACAAGAATGGCGGAGGAGGGGGAAAAAAAGCAACCGACGAAAGAAGTCCGACGATAAACTGTAAAATTATCTACCTTATTTACCGCGCTTTTCTCTCAGTCCTCAGTTTCCATCACCGTGACGCTCAGTTTGACGCTTCCCGTATCGCGTAACGGAACACGCGGACGACAAAAACAGCAAACCAGAGTTAAGTCAACGTACAAAACGCGTAAGAAATGTCCGTTAAACGCAGTGAGGAAAGTTATTACAGTATATCTGCGGAGATCAGTCTGGGCAGTGATAAAGTCGGGCAATTTGTCGGTTCGGATGTCAAATCGGAGAGATTTACATTGTTTATGTTCTCGAGGTGGCAGAGAGAAGCGGTCTTGCCTTGAAGAGTAAGGTAAAGGCAGTCTATGCCGAATACTACTGGTAGTGATAATAGTAATAATAGTTGCTCATCGTAAGTGAAGATGGCGACAGTATCAGACATGTTTATTCAGATGTAATCGCATTTGACTGTACAGTCCGATCTGAGCTTGACAAACTCTACCGCACGTACGGCACATAGTGTTAGCAATTGGGCCGACCAGCATTCTGTCTTTTCGTACAGATCGCTTTTCCTGCGCCTCAGTGTAAGAGTAATCCGCTATGCTGAGCCGATCTGGGCAAGCAACTCCCAGACAGTGACATCATTAGAGCAACTATTCAAAGGAACATTGAGAGTTGTCCCCCTGTCTTGGCCTCATCGTTGAATATTTGTTTAGGGAGGCGCTCATATGACATAGGAAAAACATGCGAGGTCCACAACAGGATTTCTAAAGCGAGCGCTGCTTTAGAAGACTACTAGCAAACTTTTGGGACGGCAAGGAATACGTGTTGCCAGCAAGATCAATGTGTGTCGTGCTGTTGTGCTAGCCACACTTCTGTACGCAAGCGAAAGATGGACAGTCTATATAAGACATGTCAGAAAACTGTTAGCGATAGAGTGTTGGGACAGATGAGGATTCAACTGTAACTCATTTAAACCTACAAGTGCCAGAGAGTGCTAGCTAGTCCTGAGACGATGAGAGTATTATCAGAAGTCTCGAGTAACTAGCATCTGCGGGCAACGACTCCACTGCCTTGTGGAAACCTCTAGAAAGGCTAAGGCCACAGAAGTAAACCCAGACAGGAAATCCGGAGTGGTAGCACCTAACGCAAGTGGTTTCCATATTGCGAACTCATTCCAGCAGCCCCTGTAGCTGAGCTGGTGCCAAATTGTCATGCTTCACATTCCTTTGAATTACACCAGTGAGGCCGAGAGGGAGATCCTGCAGTTTGGGTAGCCCAGGCTCTCCATAATTCAGCGCCCAGGTTTGCGCCCTGATGAGGCTACTCACAGCGCGCAACACTGCGCATGGTCTACACAGACTGAGACGCCTATGAAAAAACAAAGGTAGTCAAACATCAGACACATATGTCGATTATTTTTGTGTGTTTGAGACTTCATAATAGTACTAGGCCTTAAATTGTTTTAAGTCGGAGGACCAGCCCCTTCTCCTTACCCAGGTACCCATTTACACACACAGACACAAACACAGACATAAATACAGAACACACACACATACTGCACAAAGACACACACACACACATCACACATAAACACATCACACGCGCGCGCGCACGCACACACACACACACACACACACACATCAGTGTCAACGTTTAATTGTTCACAGTTGTGCTTCCTACAACGACATCCGGAAGCAAGTGTCACCGCTGCTTTCTCTGTCAACACATGACTGGCTTCTATAAGAGTTGACACGAGAAAAGAAAATAATGACAGCAGGATACCATATATACACGTGTATATATATATATATATATATATATATATATATATATATATATATATATATATATATATATATATATATATATTGTATATATAATTGTTCAGTTATATGCACATCGGTTGGTCCTGCCAAAATCTTTCTATGACTGACACAGGTGTAACATACGAAAAAAACTGTCATACTAGGCAAATAGAGGTGTGTATTTTCTATAAAAACATGGACACGACACTGAATGTGCATAGTTATGTCTTCAATATATGTACATTAACATTATGAAAATATGTCAGTACTTCTGTATACAGGTCTTGTTTTCATAAAATCTGTCCGAGAATGTCACATTTGAAAGTGACACCTAGGGGAAACAATTTCACTTGACATAATAAATAGTTGTCTTAATGTCTTTCTCAGATAATTGTAGCCGCAATCAGTGCGTACCTATCGTATATAGCAAGAGTCTCAAAGTAAAACGAGTCCGAGGGCAGCATGAGGATACATTTAATGATCCGCTGACCACACCTAAGCAAAGTTATGTATTTTTGTTACACACAAGGTAATTACACGTATTATGCTACATTCTTTAACTCTTCTTCTTCACCCTCGATGGTCTTCAGACCTCAACTTCAATGACTCTAACGAAGGCAGCAAGCGACTTGAGGCTCCGTGCACTACCATACAGCTTCAGACCTCCAATTCAATGACTCTAACGAAGGCAGCAAGCGACTTGAGGCTCCGTGCACTACCATACAGCTTCAGACCTCAAATTCAATGACTCTAACGAAGGCAGCAAGCTACTTGAAGCTCCGCGCACTTCAGTACAGCTTCAAACCTGAACTTCAATGACTCTAGCGATGGCAGCAAGCGACTTGAGGCTTCATGCACTTCGGTACAGCTTTTCGTGGAAGAACACTTGCTGTGGCCAAATGTTACGTCTTGTATCGGCATACGACGAGCTGGACTGCAAAATGTATTCGGCTGTCATCGGGAGAGATCGCAATCTCGCTGTAAACTACGGCACAAAATCACCACTTATTTCTCAGAATGAATGCAGAAGAAAATGAAGAAGAAGACGAAAAATAAAAATAACTATTTACTATTTTAGCTGTTATTGTTTGAAGGACAAAGTGATAATTGAATTTCAACCCTAAACAACATCTATTATTTATGCAGGCAAGGTTATCCCATATATGAATGAATATTATCTTGGTTTTAAGATGACTTCATTTTAGGGAAATCTAATTTTGAAATAGTGATCATTAGTTCCCCAGAGACCAATGCCACGAACATCAGGCTGCGGCGAGGATATATATATTAACATCAGAATGGTTCACAGTTCAGAAAGAGATGAGACCACGGTGTATCCTCTTGCCATATCTATTCAACATTTCATCCGAGAACATCACAAGCAAATTCAGAGATGATCTAGAACGCACACAGTACGACGAATTCAGCATCGGATAATGTCAGATTTCATAAAGCAGATATACAGTCGTCAATCGTCATATCGGCGACACAAACTTACGGGAAAATCTTATCAAGTCAATGAACAAATAAAAGACGTAACAGAATCTATATTTGGATACACACACACACACACACGAGACAAACATTATTACAACATACAATGTGGTGAAAAAAATCAATATTTACAATCGACAATGTGGAAATAGAAGAGATAACAGAATTTGAGTATTTAGGATCAACAATAAAAATCTATGAGGACTTCGGAAGGAAATCAACCGAATGTTTATTAATTGCTACACGCAAAACAAATGCAGATGAAAAATGTGTCGCATGGCACCAGAAAGAAGACGATGATCCAACTGATAAGAACATGTGTTTCCCCGTGGCAAGAAAAAAACAAAGACATGTTGCAAGCACTAGGTGTTAAATTCAACTGGCTCATAAAAAAACATCACAAAGAATACGTTAGGTTAGTTCGTTCAAATGAAAAGACACAATGGCTTAGAGATACAAACAGTGGATGGCACGGAGCCTGAGAAAAAGTAAGAGGTAGTCCCAGAAAAAGACGGTATCAAAATATTACTGAAGGTTTGAAGATGTCCGTGTGTGAAGCGGGTGGCCTTACCAGAAGTCGAGACGTGTTCAGGGCTGCTGTAATGAGAATACGCTCTGGTAAGAAGAAGTCAAGTTGCATGACAGTAATTAGCGAATATCTCAAACCTTTATAATGTGTGTCTTCATAACTTATTTGTTAGCTATAGTCCGTCTTTGAATTCATAAATAAGATCCGAAGCAATTTTCTACAAAACTGCATGTCATATCTAAATGATGTGTCGCATGCAGCTTTGTAATATCCGTGACGCTGGAACATTGACATTATTTAGTCTATAGATGTAGAGAATTTAGCACATCGGCGAATTTCTTTGATCTGTAACGATCATTGCAAAGAAATGGCATGAAATGTTTAGATTTTACAATACACAGTTGAATTTCTCGTTGTTTTTTGTTCATTTGTACATCTCCTTAATGTCTTGATAGATCAATTGTGTTGCCCTTTATGTACAATCGTAAAAATGGCACCAATATGCAAAAGCTAGAACAGCCCTTCGGTCACCATTAGACCCCAAAGTTATATCAACTGGGTAGCTAATTTTATAGTGTAAAGCATTTGGATATTGAAATATACTTTTTGCCATTGTAAGTACATCTAATTGTTTTGAAAAACATATGCTAATTCATCCAGGTCTGCTAATCAGTATATCCACAAAAGATTAAATTAATCATTCGAATCTATCGCTTCAAAGAGGTTGACAATTGTTACTGGCTGGACACACTGTAATCCATCTCGTTACCAGTACTGTTCTTCTTCCCGGAGCACATGTTCAACACACTTCTTCCAGAACTGAATGTTTATTTTTTGAAAGGTACTCACGTGTCAGCATATCATACGTTTTTAATATCCTGTTCTGTTCGACATTTTGTCTTTTGACTTTAGCCGACACAAGCTCCAGATGGTTTAGATGCGCGTGATATGTGGGTAGTCGCAAAGAAGTGTAACAGTACTCTTCAGTGATTTTGTCGATACATCTTTGTTTTATTTGTCTTCCTCGCAAGCTGCAACAACTCGGGTTTCGAAATTAACTTTTTTCGTAGCTAGCCATGTCTTAATTTGAGCTTTTGTATTTATTGCAGTTGGTACTTTGACTTTCTTTGATACTGCAATGTGATAGGATGTATTATCCATTGCTAGGCGTGGCGGTCTATCCAGAATTGGAAGCAGATCATTTGTCAACCAGTGCCTAAAAATGAGTCCATTCATTTCAGTATGGTTTTTCTACAGTCGGTACTTTTTTATTCAAAATAAAATTTAGCGTCATGGACAAGTCCGTTTTCACTGCTTCCGGCATACGTTAGTATAATGCGATACCCATTTCTGCACGGAATGTGTCTTTCCTATTTACCGTCAACTGATCGCCATTCTTTACCATAGGTGTTATGAGAATTGAGGCAGGACTCAGTCAAGTAAACAATATCATAGCCTTGCCTACACCGTTCACGTATCTGTCTCAGGTATTTGCTTCTGGCAGCGATCAAATGTGGTTTTAACAAATAACATTTCAAACTCATTTTGAATTTGATATCAATAAAACTTTTGAAAAAGCAACTATATGTCACAATAACCACACCCCAAACTTAACATCAACAAACACATATAACTGAACAACAGTTTCGCATGAATGACCTTGTTTGTTTTTCACACTAGACAAAGTGTCTAATTGGTGCACGGGGGAATCAAGAATTTGTTGTTGCTCATCGTATTTGAATGTAAAAACATCTACTTTTAAAACAGCACGACTGTGTACCTTCCCATGTTAAAATGATGTCCCATTCAGTGAGGTTGTTTTTAGTTTAGCCTAAATATATTTTTTCAAAACACATCCTATTTCTTAGAGAAAATAAGGATTTACTTAATGTCATAGATATTCTATGGCTGAATGCGATAAATCCTCTGGATCTGTCATGCACTTTAGTAGAACATTGTTTATGAATTAAAAGACTGACTATAATTATAATAGTCAGCTAGTATTATTACTGCATTTCATGTTATATTGGTACTTTTTTGAAGAGTAGAAATGCAGACTGATCTCCAAAACCTTCACTCCCTGCGGACAAACTGCTGTGTTACTTAATGTACTGTGTCCTTCCACTGACGCCATGAAGCATGCTAGGAAATGTAGGTCTTGTACATGGGCCAAATGTGTTGATGCTGTTGTTTGAGCCCATGCTTGTCTTTGATACTGTCTATCCTATGGCCGCGTGGTCTCCTCTTTGCTGTTATCTCCGATATTATATGTTGTACTTTTTTAATTGAAGTCGGTTTGGTTTTTAATTTACTGACATGTCCAAACCACTTGACTTTCTGTGTTTGCATGAATTCGAGCGAGGATGTTATTCCCACCAATTTTCGAATGTCATCATTTCTCATTCTTTCCTGTTTCGTTACGTTGATGACTTTTCTCCGGCATTTCATTTCACAGTTTGCAATTTTATTTTTCTGTTCCTTGCATAGCCTCCACGGTTGGCACTGATAGAACAGAGTTGATTACAAAAATAATAGTGTTTATCGGTTGCCGCTATGTTTCTATTCTGATGTTCTGATGTTTGAGAGGTGGTGAAAGTTAGCGGGTCACTGCACTTGATTTTTGACATCTGATTCCTATTTCTCTGTCTAATCGTCCCTCTTCAATGACAACCTTTAAGTTACCCAACGATAAACTTCATAGTGGAAATCATTTAAAGCGACTGGGCCTTGTCTGTCGCTTGTGATGTGTTTTTTGTGATGGGCATCTCTCAAGAGGCATCTAGTATTACTGCATTCCAATTGATTTTTTAAGGTAGAAATGAAAGCCTTCATAGTGATGATCACCGACAGCATCACGATAAGCCGAGAAGAATTCCCGATGAAAATACAGAAAGTGTAATTCCAATGACACGTTGGAGCCTTGTCTCCCGTAGAGAGGACTTCTAGAAGCTCCAGGTAATTGTCAGTTTTATTGTTTCTTAGAAAGTTTGTGGCCACTTGTTGAAAAGCATTCAATGCTCACGCTAATTATGCATTATCTCTAAGGATTTCATTTACTGGATCCCCTAGGAAGAACTAGCGTATCTGTTGACCCACCAATGCACCTTCTTTGATAATGACCTCATTGAGTCTTGGAAATTTCTCACGAAGGTACAAATGTCTTACTACATTTCGACAGGACCTTAACACAACTCTTCATTAGTCAAAATTAGTTTTAGGGTGGATGAAGAAAGATCTTTCTGGAAACTCCAAAATGATTGTTGTAGCACATTCATTTTTACCTGTTCAAATGAATGTCGTAGGGGTCAATCCTTTTTCTGTGATGGTAAATCTTTGCACAGCTGTCCCAGTGACAGAGGAAATAACAGAACTTTGTCTAGCCCTACTGTAGCTCTATCAAGATTGAAATGACGTTCAGGTCACCACAAATTTGCCACTTTTATTTCTCATAGTTTATCATGTGTAACAGTTGTTTGTGATGTTGTATGTGTAACAGTTGTTTGTGATGTTGTAGGTGTTACAGTTGTCTGTGATGTTGTAGGTGTAACTCTTTTCACGTTAACCGAGAGGAGGAAATCAGTGAAGCGTTTCCATAAAATATTGTTCATTGGTTAGTCCAAGTTGAGCATAACAGCTTATATCTAATCTAGACATAGCTTTAAACAATTTGAAGCTGTACCTTCCTGTTCTTGTACCTAAGTTGTACTTTTAAAAACTGAGTATATTCTAACTTGTCTTCACAGATGATTAATTTATAAATATGTATTAACTCATGTCGAATTCTTCTCTTCTCTAGACACTATAGACCATTTTTTTCTGAGTCATTCCTCATAACTAAAATGATGTAATAGCACGATAATTTGTGTATCTCTTCTGTGTATCCTCCTTTATATCATGTCTATATCCCTTCTACGATAAGGACTCCACACCTGAACAAAATACTCAAATTTAGGTCGCACCAATAATTCATGTAGATTGACTATAACTGTCTTGCTGTTATGTTGAACGTATGATTTTTCCGTCTGTATTTCTTAGTCAGGCTATTGTCACCTGATCTAGTGTTAGTCTTGTACTTCTTTGTACCTGGATACACTAAAGCATATGGAGACTGGACAGTTTTTTCTTCTTTCTCGACGTTTTCCATGAAAATGATGTTTGTGTCGTTGTTTCGTAGTTTACAGCGAACTGCGATTTCTGCACTTTTCAGTCCGATTTCAGAATGAAATTTCTGGGACTGGAGTGCCTTCTCTTTGATCTGCAATTTTTTTTGCCAGGCTGCATGGTTGCAGTAGGTTTTCAGGGCCACCGCTTGGAGGCAGTATCGGGTCAGCGTGGTTCACTGACCCTAATGCAAACAGCCAGCTATGATTAGATGACTGATGTCAGCACATCCATTGCTATATCTTCGTCCCCTCAACTGAGCAGTTCATTAGTAGATTGTATTACTGGTAGCGTGACCCCAACAACCTTGGTCATGGAATTCCACTCTATTTTGCTCCATAACAAAGTCCTCGTTACCTGAATCATATTGGAGAGAATACTGCCAAAAAAGCATTTATGTACTATTGCAGAGTTTATTTTAAGTTTCACACTTTCCAAACTAAAAGATTGCCAGTCCCATGCACAATCCACATTAGCCTCTATTACAGTATGCAAAGTATGGTTAAGTAAATCTATTCCCTCTTGCGCAGAGATCCACGTTGGTATCACACACCAGCGAAGTACTGCACATTCAAAATGCTAGTGGATTGCTTAAGTTGAGTCTTCAATGAGCCGATAAGGTAACTCCATATGTTTGTCTGTGAGTGAGGTATCTCTTCACGTGAAGGTGATACACTCTGGAATGACACATCTGCCATCTGGAAGCTAAGTAGGACACACAATATTTTGACACTAATAGAAACAATATAGCCGTGCTGGGGTTCGCATAAATAATAAAGCAGTATCTTGTTCTGGAATGGACCAGTAGAATGGATATGGATAAAATTTGAAGTCGATCAATGATCGTCTGTTGGATGATGACACTGTAATCAATGAACCAGCAATTCACAAATCGCTAAGGGTTTAAATTAAGCATAGGGTTATTCTGAAGGACGGTGCGGAAGTACGTACATCTATTGTGCTGCCGGTAATAGTCGGTGTCCACTCCATTTACCACCAGAGACTGGTCGCCTGTGAGTTTTACAGACGCGTAATGATATCAAATATTAACAGAACAGAAGAAGATACATTTACAACACTTGAAGAAGAAATTATTCATAAACCACTTAAAAAATAAAACTCACTGGCTAGACCATCCACTACACAATATCAAGAGCCCAAACCGTGAACACATCAAGCTCGCAAGGACTTACACTGTCCACAAAACACAATCTTTTGATAAAGTTGATCAACATTCTGTAGACCATAGACACAACACTGTGAAACTAAACTCCCTTTTTAGTTCCCTCGTCTCACCAACAAGTAAACTTGGACAAGATTGTCTCTGACACATACTGGTATATCTTAACGTTACACGGATACAGAATACCTTCTCCTGCCTGTCACATCTTCAAGCAAATCTCCTAACGTCCATCACATGACTAATCTAGACTCTCTCTGGGTCCTCGTAGCTTCGGCCCACCCTACACGTTGATACTATCAGTAGTCGAGGCCGTAACTTAAGCAGGACGCTACATGAAGCCCTCTACTCCAGGCGAAAGCTACTTTGTCTTCAATAGGACAGCTTAGAACGTGAAATAGTCAACGTCAATTAAGTAGGTTGTTGGGAAGCAAGATCAGAAGGGAAGCAACTGAGAGTCAGGAATTCAGACGATGTGATAATAAGAGAGCAGCTGACCTGGCAGGAACATTATAATATAAAATAGATCAGCCTATAGGCTAATCTGAGGCAGGCTGTCCCACGATTATGGTGGTTGCTGTTGTTGTTGAATGCCTACAATGAGTTGCATTTCTCTTCTGAGCGCCCTAAAAAGGACGTTACGTTGTGGTTGTCATAGCTTTCCTCACATCCTGAGCGTGCTGATGAAGTTGGACCGGGGTCCTCCGGGTGGTTGGGCTATGTATCGCTTCATCTGCGTGTCGCTCACTACTACGAGGATCACGTCGATCCCACACCTTGCTAGCCAGGCTGCCATGAAAGCAGTCCGTTTCTAGTTACGGCCACGAGGAATACAAGGTGATAGTCTTGGCCAGTATATTTTGACTGACCCTGACTAACATATCCATTTAGTATATTTTGCATGTCCCTGTCTAACATGTCTGATCAGTGTATTTTGCCTGACCCTGATTAACATGTCTGATCAGTGGGTTTTGCCTGATTCTAACTAACAAAGTCTGATCAGTGGATTTTGCCTGATTCTAACTAACATAGTCTGATCAGTGGATTTTGCTTGATTCTAACTAACATAGTCTGATCAGTGTGTTTTGCCTGATTCTAACTAACATAGTCCGATCAGTGTGTTTTGCCTGATTCTAACTAACACAGTCTGATCATGGTCACTTTAAATCACAGAAGACCTTCGGACTCTCTAAAACCCTTTAGAAATACCTAAATGACTAAATGATGAAACTTTCACGTGTCAACTATTGTCCGTTTCACAATGGATGCGGTCAATTGCCGCCTGTTTCTGTTTCTCTTTCTAAGAATCGACGTCACTGCACTCCAGACATACCTATAGGTGCTCAGTCTCTCTCATCAAATGGCGTAAGGTATGCTTGTTGATTGTCCCTGTAGCTCGCTGGTTGTACACTCTCCTGCGCCGTCCTCTCATGCACCCCACTCCGCTCGAACCTCGTTTAATGTCGAAACTTTGCAGTCTATAGACTGATGCTTCATCTATTGCTGTGCCCTTATCCAGCAGCGGGTCATTGATTGATTTCAAAATGTCAGTTCTATCCATCACCAATGTGCCCATGATGGGAGCTTGTGAAGCCAAGGTGTCAGCTCTTTCATTGCCCTGAACCTCGGCATGAGTAGGACAGTAGATCCAGGTCAGCGCCTGGAGGTTTGAGGCCTCAACAACTGCTATCAACTCGTACCTAAGCCATCCCTTCTGTATTTTTGAAGTACGGCTTGCGCGTCTGTCACGATGACTGCCTTTGTTATTGAAGTCTCAGATATCTCCTCTCACTCTAGCAGAGAAAACCCAGCCTGATGTCCCACTGCGCGCGACTGATCCGTCGATGTATATGACAGCGTCACTCTCCTGGGTGTTCTCAGTTATTTACCACGTGGTTATAATTCAGTTCTGAGATCCTTCTTCTTCTTCATCTTCATCGTACGCAGTCAGACAGTAACCATTATTTTTTAGAAAAAAGCGGTGGTCATCCTGAGGCTGTCGACACTGCCATTGAGCTTGTCTTGTGGTTCCACTGGTGATGGCCACATCTGCTCTCTCTGATCCTCGTATGTCGGGCAGTTCTGCAGCAGATGCTCAGCGGTCATTTTCCCGGTACCACACGGGCATTCGTCGGTACCACGTATCTTCAATTTGTTGAATAGGTGGTACCTCAATCTATTGTGGCTAGTGCGAAGTCTGAAGACAACGACCTGCTCTCTTCTGTTCAACTGGTAATAGGCATCGTTTTTGGTGTAGCCGGTATGTTCAGTTTCCCATTTGGTCATGTATCTGGCAGTTCTGAGATCCATCTTCCAGCTGATTTGGCTGGTCCTGAATAGGACCGTTTTGCCAAAGTGATGGAAACTTCTATTTCTTTTCAGAAAGCAAACATGTAAGTTAATTTTTCACTTAATCATAGTCGGATGATTCCAACACATTGATGACTGCTCTCGGAAGAAAAAAACGACAGTCCACTTTTTTTCAATAGCCCTCTTCTTCTTGCAAGACATGGTCCTCACATTTAGCCCAATAATATGTGTCTATAGTAAAGAAGGCTGCATACTTTCGTTCTTTCATATCACATAGTTTGAAAATTGTATTGTCAGCTACTACTTGTTCTTTAAGTACCACCTAGTGAAAGGTATTATTTTTATATATGTTGCAACTTTATTAAAAATTGATATATCCATATAACAGATGGGCAGGTGATATAAAGACGATCATCCTACATCACGATATCATTAATTGAAATGCTGCATTCCAAATGTTAATTTAAAATGTAATTTTTTTTAAATAATGAAAATTTATATTTGAAAAAATGGCAAAACGCTGCATGTAATTTCTCCTGTCTTTGATCATACACACTTCATTTTTTCTTATAATGCTGTTCAAAATTATCCATTGATTATAGACTACATCCAAAGCTACATCTCTTACGATTGTGTTTTTATGAAAATTCAAATATTTACTCAATTTTGTTTTAAATGTTATATTCCAAATTATAACAACTTCTACACATTGTAAGATAGCTTCATTTCCATAGTTCACAACTAAGTCATGGTTATCTGGAATATAAGTGCAAAATTTCAGGACAATTGTTTTGAAAACAAAAAAAAGTTATCACACATTGCACATTGCAGTTTTCAACGACAAGTTTATAACTTCTATTTTTACCATTTTTTGATGATTAAATACCTTGAATCTTATCAATGATCTCAAACCTGATATATAAACCCTTCAGAAACTGCCTGCTCATCATCCAGTACAAATCTCTTCCCCCGTTTTTCCCTACTGCATCATAGTATGCCTTAATGGCTTTTCTCTGAGTTATTTTATTGCCACAAAATGTTCTTGTGTTCACATGACCTTCTAAGATACCTACAAGTATGTCATTCCATTTCCTCCACTACCAACAGAGATTTTGTCCCATCATTATCAACTGCAATAGCAACACCAACTTTCACAATAGTTAGACCATGATTCTTATTTTCGGGACATAATTTCAAGATATCACTATTCAGTAAATCATTGACATTTTGTGTATTTCCTTCAAGACACTTAGTTTTTCATTCCTGTCGCGGTCCTAAAATAATGGTTTTGAATTAGCCATAACAACCACAGATAGATTACTGGTGTATTTGTATGGATAGTTGTATCTGCTACAGCTTTCTTATATGGACACTATTTGTTGTTGCTGTTTTTCTAATCTGGTAGTGACAAGTTCATAACACCACAGAATATCTGTGGGTCTGCAAGCCCTTTTCTAATACATCTCAATGCTATTGCAGCCCACCTTTATTGAATTCACACAAAAATTACCCATACATATTTGATTACATGAAGAAAATTATGCATATTAGAAGTGTTTCTGCTACAATGAAACTCAAACTCACCACAGTCTAAGCCTTTTCTCTTTGTCTCTAGCAATTGTGCATTTGGAATAACAAAAGTGACAAACAATTTCTGTAACTATTAAAAAAAAAAGAAAATTCAAATGCCCATTATTCTTCTGTCTTCCATGTCTTCTGTCTTCACTTAAAAATTAAATCTGATTCACTAGGTCATTCAATTTCCATCTCTTTATTTTTAACTTTAAAAAATGTCACATATTTCTTCTTCTTCTTCTGCGTACGCAGTCAGACAGTAACCGTCACATATTTTGACATCTGCTCCTTCGGTATACCTATCACTTTAGAACTTACGTTTCCTATTAACCTTCTTTCTTATCTTTGCGTCACGACATGATTTTATTTCTGAAAATTTTTACAAAATTATTTTTCTTTGAAAATTATAATTTGCATAAACTAAAATTGCGATTAGCATATCATAGCCATATGCATTAATTGGGGTGTACTCATTGGATTATTTTTTAAAGAAGATTGAAAACATTTCATTGTTTGTTGTGATAACTAAATTCTAGGGGAAGTAATAATTTGAAACTAGTATTGAGGCTATCGACACTGCCATAGAGCTTGTCTACTGTTGCCATTGGTGATGGCCACATCTGCTCTCTCTGATCCTCGTATGTCGGGCAGTTTTGCAGCAAATGTTCAGCAGTCATTTTGCCGGTACAACACGGGCATTCGTCAGTGCCACCTATCTTCAATTTGTTGAATAAGTGGTACCTCAGTCTATTGTGGCCAGTGCGAATTCTGAAGACCACGACCTGCTCTCTTCTGTTCAACTGGTAACAGGCATCGTTTTTTGTGTAAAAAGGAAAACAATGAACATAAACTGAGTGACATATCGAGTGCTTCCTATCCGCATATATTCGCTATAAAACGTGTTACTTACTCTCTCATTCCTTTGTCATATTTGGGATATTATTTCTAGAGCGATCTATCAAAGACAGACATCCACTCTCTTCACATGAGGCTTCTTGTCTGCCTGTCCAGCTCGGTCGGCAATACAACAATCTGGATAACCTTTTACTCTAGAATTGTTAGTCGCCTTTTGCACCATGCGTCCAATGTGTCAGTTGTCATATTCTCCTATCCTTAACACACTACTCTTTTAGGAAACCCCCGTCTGGGATTTCAAGATATTGTGAAACTTGGTTAGTCTTATTTGCTTGCAGAAGGCTAAATAGGAAAACGGTCTTATAATCGAGAATGATTATAATGTCTATTTTTCTATTACAGATTTGATTGGGCATCACATTTCTACTTTGTGTATGTATCTAAGATTGGACCAGGTTATCTTTTTATTGTTTACGATGCTGAATATGAATATCATCGTGTAAATATCCGATGAGATTTCATTTTTGAAATATTTTTTTGTTATAATGTTGTACACATCTGCATGTGGAGCGTGTAGCATAATCAACAGTGAGCTGACTTGCTAGACTGGGATTACAGCGTGTCACGATTCGAAATAACGGACATATCAAATCAGGGACGTGGTTCGTGTCTGGTTTCGACCTAGCAGAAATGAGTACCTGAGGTATGAGTTGAGGAAGGTAAAAGCAGCAAGGAAGGTAGCTGACAACCCCACATCACATAGGCTGCGGTTTAACACATGAAGTCATCTTCATCCCCAACGGCAATTGTCATACGACTAGCTGTTACCTTTTACATACTGAAATTAAAAATAACTGCGAGAATCCAATTTATTTTTTATGCATTAACTGACTCTGCCTCCACCACACCCTGTGACAATGCATTCCAAACATACACCACTCTCTGACTAAAGAAATATTTCCTTCGATCGAATCTAAACATTGCTTTAATTAATTTTTAGATGTTCGCTATTGTCCTTGTAGTCTGTTGTACTTTATAAAACGTGTTATTAAAGTATCCTTTCCCTCTATTAACTTATGAACCTGTATTAAATCCTCTCGAATTCTTCTCTTTTCTAGACACTAAAGGCGGTTTTTCTGAGACTTTTCTCAAAACTATAATTCCGGAATCCTACTATCAGATTTGTCGCTCTTCTTTATATCATTTCAAGCATGTTTATATTCCATCCACTTAATGATCTGGAAGTTGCCGATTACATGGCAATTCTGTCGAATAATTTAAATAAGTGTACGACAGTTGGAAAGGGGAATACACAGACGATAAAAACAAAGAATAGGAGAATAAATGCAGCTAATGGCATTCAGATTGTGTTGCCAGACACACTCCTTATAGATGTGGAAGCGTTCATTTATCTTGGTAGCAAATAACAAAACAGACAAAGTGCCTCAGGAGGTACAAATAAATACAGATATCAACATAATAATACAAAGGGCGAGAGAAGCTTTTATTGCGTTGGAAAATTTATGTTCATTAAAAAACATTAAGTCGCACTCAAAAATAAAAATCGTCAAAATCAGAGTACTGTGTTCAGGAGTAGAGTCCATATCATAGAGTGGATATAAACTCAGAGTACTGTGTTCAGGAGTCCATATCATAGAGTGGATATAAACTCAGAGTACTGTGTTCAGGAGTCCATATCATAGAGTGGATATAAACTCAGAGTACTGTGTTCAGGAGTCCATATCATAGAGTGGATATAAACTCAGAGTTCTGTGTTCAGGAGTCCATATCATAGAGTGGATATAAACTCAGAGTTCTGTGTTCAGGAGTCCATATCATAGAGTGGATATAAACTCAGAGTTCTGTGTTCAGGAGTCCATATCATAGAGTGGATATAAACTCAGAGTTCTGTGTTCAGGAGTCCATATCATAGAGTGGATATAAACATCATGGAAAGGATACCAAAACGAGCTATAAAATAATGATCGCTGGCCTTCAGAATTACAGTTCTGAGGAAAGACTGAAAAAAAACTGGTCTTCAGTGTCTCGAACAAAGAAGAATTCGAGATGACAAAAATACAAGTGAACTAACAAATGGAAAGGATAAATTAGACTACTTCAAATTGTTCAAAGTACAACGGAGTACAAGAACAAGAGTGCACAGCTACAAATTGTTTAAAGACAGGTCTAGATTAGATATTAGGAAATATTTTTTTAGTCAGAGAGTGGTGAATTGTTGGAATGCATTGCTGCAGGATGCAGTGGAAGCAGAATAAGTTAATACAATTAAAACAATAAAAGATTGGATGCTCACAGTATTTTCATTATCCGTGGAGTGAAATAAACTGGTTATATAGACGCTGTAAGAGCCTTCTAAACCTGAATAATTAAGCTAAGTTAACTACAATTTAATGTCAATTATATTGTATAACTATAACAGTTGGAGTATAGAAAGTACAATAACCATACCAATACACACTTTCATAAATGGGGTCATTGTCAGGAAAGATGGATCGAAATGATACTACGTTAAATAATGTGGAACTTTTGCAAGGAAAACGATGGAGACCAGTGTGGGACTTGAGATGAAAAGACGCTGGTTGTGGACTGCATATACACAATAGAAACCAGCTGATAGTATTGAAATGCAGTCTCTGTTCTTGATTTCCCAAAGCTAGAGAAATAAATACAGACCAAAACAAACATGCAGAAGACAGGTCGAGACAAATATATAATGTAAACAGCAGACGTAGATTTGTAAAGGATGACTTCAGATAGGAGGATTTCGCCTGTATTTGTTGATGACTGGTGCTCCACAGGAACTGACCTTATTTGGCTTCGTTCGTTCTCTATCGCCCACTACTAAACCTTGAAAAGGGCTTAAGTAGCAGATTGTAGTCCAGAGAACGGAATGCGTTGTGTCGTAGTTTACAACTTGACTGCGATATTTGCACCTTTCGGTTCAACACATTCGACTTCAGCAAGAAATATTTTAGTACCAGGTTAGCATTTCCTCTTCGATTCCTTCTCCTTAGCCAGTCTGCCCTGTTGCAACCTGTTATCCAGGATCACCGTGTGTAGGTGTAGAAGGGTCTTGGCAGCTCTGGTTCGCTGGCCCTGATGTTATAAGTCAGCTATGGATCGCTGACCGCTGCGCTGCTCAGAGTCGTCGACCTATTCTGTTAATTATAACTCCATAACTAAATATGTAAGATGATTAGATGATGATAGCAAGGATTCAATTATTTTTGTACACCATTATTGCTCATGAATTTAGCACATCCAGAGTGTTGCACCAAACTGAAAGTTTGGAAGAAAAAAACATTTTGATATATCTGATCGTGGTTAACATTCAGTTTAAAGTTAAACTCTTTACACAAACAAAATGTTATTCTTCTAACACTACATTATTATCAATACATTACAATACATTACATTACATACTATAATGAAACAAGAACGCAATTCAAATGTAAAACTACTGAAATAATCTCTATGACATAGCAAATAACAAAGAAAAAGAGTTTTACTGTGGGCAAAGTTGCATGCTTCGCTTAATCGAGTGAAAACGCGAACAACCTATTGATGATGAAAGACAGTTACAACATTATGTTTAAACGAAGACAGTATGAAACAAATGCATATATTTATAGACAAAAAGAAATATAAGCAGTCTCGCACACTTTAAGACATCCAGGGAGATAAATAGACAAACAGGCAGGCAGATAGTGAATGAAACGAGACTGGAATGTTCTTAGAACAAACGACATGAGCATAGACAATTCACATCGCAAAATGGGCTCACTTTTCACCCAAAAATCCCCAGAAAATCTGTATTATATTTCAGCCTTGTGTTATATCTGAGTCCTTGTTACATTTACAAAAAAAAAAACATAATCCATTTCTTTTATTGCATCTTGTAGCATAAATCCTTCCGCCATTTTCCTCTCACAATATAGCCAAACGTTAACACTCACATCACAGCTACAAACTAACGTAAGTGCTCCTTAAAACCATCTATTTTTTGATGTAAATCTGTCCGTCTCTTGATCCTCTAACCCGCCAAGTTCCGCCTGATAAATTTCCACCCGTAAAACACTTCCAACAACCGAAGGTATCCTCATTTTACGCCTCATCTGCGCTATCTTTTGGTGCGAGGCTGCAAAACACCGCAATAAGCACTGGTTCCTGAACGCCCGACCAGGAGCTCAATTCAAGCACAACTGTTTGGCTCTCAAGTTGTGTAATGGTCGCTATGGTTTATGCCTCCGCGTTTGGTTTCTGAATTCTTTGGCGCCTCTGCCGAAGCTTCTGGTTAAAACTTACACAGCGGAAAAGTCGTTTTTGAAGTAATACAGGACGAGCGAAAGATAATATTGATGTTTATAAAATGCACAAGTGTGATGTGTACGCGCATGTGTGTATGTGTGTGCGTTTCGAGGATGTGCGAAAAAAAACACATCTACTCTAGACCTACTTCTTACAACAGAAGATCAAATTAACCAAAAATACATATAATTCTGAAAGAACAACTGCGTAGATACGACCGGAAATCATTAACATTTCTTCTTCGTCTAGGTTATACACAGCTACAACGAAAGATTGTACAACGACATGATAATTTAAAAAAGCTCTAGCGTGGTAAAGTTTGTAGAATTAATTTACTAGTACTGCAAAAGTGTTGAAACACGATATAAAATACTGAAAGAAATGGTCACAAATCTGCACAGAAAAAGCACAGAGAAACTTTCAAGAATTGCATACCATTTTGAACAGTAGGGAAGATGTGCAAACCATGAGAATAAACTAGTGCTACATAAGAAATAAGAGAAGTCTGCCACACCTCTATAAAGCGCCTTCAAATCAAAGAAAGTTACATCACAGTACAAAAAGAAAGCTATAAATATGGCAACAAGGAATACTTGAAAAGAACAAACAGAAAGCTAAAGCCAAGACAAATATTGAAAATGGATAATATGAGTAATAAAAGATTTTGCAAACTCTAAATTTGTTTAGAAAACAGGCTAACTTACTTTACTTAAACTTAACGTTTTTAAAAATGGTACTATATATATATATATTCATAAATTTATAAATATATTTATATAGGTTAAACGTACTATAAATGAGTTTAACATACTAGCATAGTTTAACATACATAAGTAGAGTAGCACACTTTTAAAAAACCGGTTTAACATGCAGCACATTGGTTCAACGTGCTAAAAATGTGTTTATACATATGTTTAGCTCTTGAAAAATAGATTTAAAATGCAACCAAAAGATGGTATATACTATATATAAGTTTAACAAATCTTAAACTGATTAAAATAATATATGTAGGTACTTTACAAAAGTAACACACAACATATACGCTATCATAAGGCTTAACCTGTGTCTACGTTCTATGAGAGCTGACCAGATTGTGTGCTGATGAGATGACTTGTGTTTTCTATAGTGTTATGTATTCAACAAAAGATGTAGTTCTCTACATATTTCTAATGGTTTCAATTCTGAATATACCTATCCTCGAGACGCCAATCTTGTATCTTAGACATTTCTCCCAAGTTGTGATTTTTCTGTCCTATGTCTAAGAACTGTGATGTAAACCCAAGTTTGACATCGGCGGAACAACGTTAGTTGAAAAATACTGCTGATAAGTTGTATTTTTACCATGATGGCGCCTAACCTGCCGCGGTCTAGTCTTGTTCTCGTTTTATAGTCTATTATGGATGTCACCAGGCCATGGATTTGACTGGATTCAAAGTACAGAAACATGTTGTGGTTTGCCATTTGGATGAGTTAGTTCGTTCATTTTTGTGGTGTTTTTCTATTGCATTATCCTGGCATAGCCATCAGCTATTTGCAATAGTATTTTGGTTACCTTGTGTCGTATTTTTACGACCCGTGCACACGGCTGAACATCACGAGATTAGCGTCCTTCGCTCTATTGCCGGCAGTGCTGGTTTTGGTGTGGCTGGGACATTTCAACACGAGCTAATACTAATGAACTAAAACATCACGTTGGAGAGATTGAGCTCTTTCCGGTTAGCAACATGTTTATGTCACATCGCTCGCACGCTGAAAGATGTTGTCGAGAGGTCACTTGCCTCTCAAAGCGATTAACGGAAACTGTGCGCGTTCGTATCCCGTAAGTTTCAATTGACTCCTGGTCTCAAGCAAGATGGGACCAGCGTGCCGGCATCCTGCTGAACCTTCAGTCGTCTTGATTTATGTCTTGCGATTAGTCTAAGGTAGCTCGGGACCAGGAAATGAGGTCAATGGCCAGCATAGTTGCTCCCTCATTATAATCTAAATGCAGCAGAAGCTGCATCATCAACACAAAACCATCTGATGATGTTGCATCATCGCTTGTGATGGTCAACTAACCAACCATTGTTCTGTTAACCAGCTGATGCTACGGTGTTCAAATAGTGATGACTGTTGCTACGTCACAACAGACGCTTTCTGGCCTATCGTTTCATGCCTTCCGTCCTCAGCAAATATGCTTCCAAAGTAATTGAGCGCATGTGTCTCTCTCAGTTATTTTAATCATACATATGATTTTGAAGTCTTTGGCATTTCATCCCAAACGTTATGATTTTACTCCCATGTGCTTGGCATGAGAACTAAGTCCAACAATGTTAGGAGCCAGCTGTTAAAATATACTGTTTGATAGTTGTCGTGTTGTGACACAATCTGATATTTCGTGTGTTTAAGTACTGCGGAAAGTTGATAAGTTATGGTAGAGTATTTATTGCCACTAGTTTCAATTTCTCTATCAAGTTTTCCATTACCCGTAACAAATGGTATCCATATCTCTTATGTCTTGTACTTGTTTACATTTGATACTGTTTATACCTGGCGTTCTATTAATCTGCATGGCTTTCAGGTTTGATATTCATATTCTTCGGCGTTCCTCTGAAAAGAACGTTGTGGCGTTATGTTGTAGTGTACAGCGAGGCTGCGATATATGCGCCTTTCGACCGGACACATGAGCTAGCTTTTTTAGTTCCAATTTTGCCTTCTCACTGCGAATCCTATCTCTTGATCAAACTACACTACTGAATAGTGCAGCCTATTTCAAGGGCTGACCGTGAAGGCCGTATAGGGTCTTGGTCAGCTTATGTTAGCTGACCCTGATGCTATGTGTCTCTGGCTGCTGTCAGGTCATGCACGGCTGTATTTTTGTCCGCTTTGATATTCACATCTTCATAATATATCTTTCACTAGCTGTCTAACATGAATTGGTACTATTTAGAAGTCTATCTTCGTTCTCGTTTATTAGTCATGGGCCATCTCCAAAGAGTAGTTAGCGTATTTTCCACCGAAGACAAATGTGTCGGACGGAAAGGTGTAAATATCGCGGACAAGCTGTAAACTGGGACACAACGCATTATGTGCTCCGGACTACATCTTGCTACTTGCAAAACTCTGTCCAGCGCTTGGTAGTTGGAAATTGAAAACTACCGCAGAAGAAGAAGAAGCGTATGGAGTTTTGCTCTTCGATGTCCGTATTAAATTCCTAGTGATGCACGACTTAGATTGTTATATTGTCCATGTAAATGCTGATCAGCATTAGTTAAAGCAAACATCCCTTTATTAGTTCTGTGTTTATTTCAAAATAATTTTTTGTTTCCAAAAGTAGTTTTTTTTACAATTGAATCCATACGCTGTATTGATGTCTGATTATCTAATATTTGTTAATGTATTTAACAAACTCTAATATTATTCAGAGTTCATTTCTTGCTAAGCTATCAAATTCTTTCTTCTGATCTATGAAGAAGCATTAGTTTTTTCTTTGTACAAGTCACTGGCTTTTTTGTGAGGTGGGCTTGCTTGATACCTACATCGCTACCTTCCCTTCCCTGTAAGTCAAGTACACATTATCAGCTCGGTTGACTGGAGAGTGTATATAATGTAGATTGAACCCAGAAGCATAACCTCTAGAAGCTATTGATGTACCACTATGCTACCCAGACACCCTCTATGAAACTGCCTGTATCATGCCCACATAACTGTGTTAGACTCTCTACCTCCCATCTATTGCCATGGACTTAACTACATATCAACTTCAGGTAACGAAACCGCTGATAATCGACCCCATTTATCAAGGAAAAACCAAATACATGTGTTGGGTGTTAGTTAACTTGCGATAAAATATGCTCTCATTTTGAACTTTGTATGGAATGTATTCTCCCGCTAACTTTCTGTGAAAATATGTTTTCAATCTTCAGACCTGACAAGGGAATCGTCATTAAGTCAACAGGACAAGCTGGCAACCCGGATTTCACCCTATACTGTTTCTTAATCAGACGATTTAAATGTATACAGGCGCAGTTACGTTAGCGACTCTGCTACACCTAGGCAGAATTGTCAGAACTGCACAGAACGTCTTCAAGATTATCCAATTTCGGAATAGCGGACAGAGTAAAATAAATTTGTGGTTCAAAGACAACTAAAAACACCTGTTTTTCCCACCCTAGTCCAGTAAAGCTTCTAAAATGTGAAGATTTCTGAATACAAAAACAATGAACTGAAAATGAGATTGAAGCTGTCGGATATGCAGCTCTAGAAACGCGCTGAGAATCGATGTATATAATGTTGCAATTATTGGTCGTGTCTTCAGATTATCAGATAAGATTCAGGTGATGTAGTTAATATGATTACCCATTTCTTGTAATTAGTGGGGACCTAGAGGTGAGGAATAGAGCCATTGTAATCACCCAGAGCGGATGATTTGCACAGTGGTAGAGCACTTGTTTTTTATGGTTCAACTCTCGTTACCGGCAGCTCCGGTTGACCCAGCTGTATGGGCCTCTGACTGACGACTAGGGAAATGAAAAAGGTAACTGGACTTCACCACCTCACAAAGCTGTTACGTAGTATATTGACGGCTCTAACACTTCGCCTCCGATGGCAGTGTCTGTAATGAGATTACTAAGGAAGGAATCATGCAAACATCTGTTGAAGATTGGTTGTGAATGAGGCTAGTAACGTCACCATGAAACAGCATTGCAATTTAGTATTTGAGCCTGCCGCAGACTTGAAGTCTTATGCTTGACTTGATTGAAGCGAAGGACATTATCAATCAACCAACAATCAGTTGTTATGATATTAAACCCTCCATACGATCAGTGTAAAAACATTTTAAAAAGAAATAAAGTTGACTTGTAATTCATGTATTTCTCTTTATTATATGCGAAAATCTTCCTCCGCTAAAATAGCTAGTTCTTCCTCTCCATTAGTTGCGAAAATCTTCCTCCATTATATTAGCTCATTTCTTCATTTTCATAATAGCGAATATCGTCAGCAAATAAAGCAGGAAATTTATATCTATTTATTAGTTCTAAATATCTTCCTCCATTTAAACAGCTCATTTCTTCTTCTTCTTCCTCTTCTTCTTCTTCTATTCATTTTTTGTCATTTCACTTTCTACCGGGTTGTGGCAAAGTGTCTTAGTGAATATCAAAAGCGAATACCTTCCTGCATTATAATAGCTCATTTCTTCCTCTTTATTATATGATAATATTTTCCTCCATTTAAACCAGCTAATTTCTTTCTTTACGTTAGTTGCGAACATCTTCTTCCGTTTTAATAACTCATTTCTCCCTCTTCATTAGTTGTGAATATCGTCAGCCATTAAAACGGTCAATATCTTTCTCTTTATCACTTGTGAATATCTTCTTTAATAGAAACAGCTAATTTCTTAGTCAATATTAGTAGCAAATATCTTCCTCCATTATGATATCTCATGTCCTCAGTTATATTAGTTACTAATATATATTTCCATAAAAGCAGCTAATTTCTTCTTCTTTATTAATAGCGAATATCTTACCCAAATAAAATAGCTTATTTCTACCGCTTAGTTAGTTACCAATTTCTTCCTCCATTATAATTTCTAATTCTTTCCTTTATATTGGTGGCGAATTAATTTCCTCTATCATAATAGTTCATTTCTTTCTCCATATTTTTTGAGAATATCGTCCTCCCGGTGGCTCATACCTTCAGTTATATTATTTATGACCATCACCCTCCATCTTAAAGCCTTGTTAGTTTCGAATAATTCCCTCCAGTAGAACAGCTCATGTCTTCCTCCGCATAAGCTGCAAATAAATGGTTTGTTTTTCTTTATTTTAAGCTTTATTCTTCCATGTCGTTAATTGTGAAGATCTTCCTTTTTCATACTAACTAATCTCTTACTGTATCATCCTAAACAATCGCATTAAGGTTCTACATTAACATTATTGGATAGCAATTACACGGTGAACTGGCTATTGATGTACTGTTTAAAGACACTACGTAACGAAACTGTATTATTCTTTGGGTAGCATTGTACGAATGGCTCCGTGTCTATTGGTCCGAGAGACAGGCGGTAGCAAGTGATATTTTCTTGCGATGATACCAATAAGTGTCTTACAGCACGATTTGTATCCGCCCTCTCCCCCTCTACAACATATTTCACGCACAAACACACACACATATACATACATACATACATATATACACACATACACACACATGCTACACACATACATACATACATACACACATACATACATATACACACATGATGGTGATTTTCGTCCATGACAACCGATGAGGACATCTCTCTTTTTCAGCCGTATGGACAGTCTTTTCTCTTGCTGTGTTCGCTGAAATGAATGGCTTGACCGGTGATTTGCATTAAAGTGAGGAAGAAACTGCGCCTTTTGTCAACCTCACTCTCTGATCCTGAGCTACCTTTGGCCAGCGACAAGAAATTTATCGAGACGACTGGAGATAGCATAGATTCATATTTTTCCTCAGGGTTTACTCTCGAAGCCTTTCCCCGTGAACAGGTATCCCACAAGGCAACGGGGGGAGGGCGTGGGGATGACTTTTAACGTTGTGTGTCGTGTCTTTTCCATAACCACAAGAGGTTGTAGGGACACTGTGTGAGTGAGTCTGGCATCTCTCCGCGGCTGTGTTCAGTCTATTATAGTTGTGTCTAAATTGCTCAAACGCCAATTTCGTGACGTTCAGCAGTGTGAGCTAGACCGTGAAACACGACACTGGTTTAAGCGTAGCGCTTTTCATATAGCCGAAGTCCAGACCAGGACAATCGGACGGGAGAAAACACACAAAAACCAACGAATGAACCAGTCCAATTGGAAAACAACAACACGTTTCCGTGAACACAAGTGTAAGTCGTCGACTAGTGTGAATTCCAAGCACATTTTTGGTCTAGCGCTATCCATAATGATGTAAAACAGCAGAGAAGTGTAGACCCACAGCCGGTTTCGGCTTCACCTTTGCATACACATATACACACATCACGAAGCGAAGCTGAGTATCTAAAGCTAATACTTCAGACAACGAAGCTGAGTATCTAAAGCTAATACTTCAGACAACGAAGCTGAGTATCTAAAGCTAATACTCCAGACAACGAAGCTGAGTATCTAAAGCTAATACTTCAGACAACGAAGCTGAGTATCTAAAGCTAATACATCATACAACGAAACTGAGTATCTAAAGCTAATACTTCACACAACGAAGCTGAGTATCTACAACTTCATCCCCTGCGACAGTGTGACTACGTTAACATTTTTTTGACAGACCTCATGAAACTGCATTTTAACCTTTCTTGTTTTCAACCGTTAAATTAAAAGTTATTGAATTGTCTGTATTCCCCAATCACAGAAACCCCTTCTGATTGATTGTCCATGATCGCTTATGTTTATGTGCGCCACATGTTTCCAAATGGTGATTTGTGCCCAGTAATTGGATTTATATATTATTATTATTTGTAGTTTCTGCTCCTTTTTTATCTCGGGGTTCGCATCAAGTGCTAAACAGTCAGTCATCAATCTACCACTGTTGTGTCTCTTTGTCCCTCGTCACATTTGGTTGGACTCTAAAACACACCACATACGACAGCTATCATGGGCTAAGGGTAGGCACATATGCTGCCCTGAGTTGAGTGCGCGAGTAATAAAGGATTCAGTGAGAAACTATTTACTAGGCTACTTAATATGAATGCACTGTTTATTAAAACTGGCAGAAATCAAAACCAGCATCTGGCTTATCCCGTAAGGGTCGCAAGTTCGTTTATCAAACATACGACATTCCGAGAAATGAAAGGCTTTTAATTAGCCGAATGAAAGGAAATATAAATTTGATTTTCATCTGATGGTTTGGAACTAAACGTATACAAAAATTATCATACTCTATCTTCGGTGTATCACACGATACTAGTAATTGGGACACATTTCTTAGTTTGTTGGAGTTCGATTCTATATGGATTCAATTCGAGATAATATTGTTTGTGTTTCTTATCTGTAGGGCAGTATTCATATTGCTGGAACACACTCACCACTTGTGTACTGTAAATGACATTACCCGCAGAATTGTTGCCAGTTCGCTGGCGCCAGGCTTGTGTCTTCGAATGCTTTAACAATCTAGGCAATGTCACAAAATAATAGGTTGCCAATGTGTGACCAGTGTGTGAAAACTGGATTGTGGTGTCCTGGTGTCCCAGCTTAGCAGGCAGTTTCAGAACAAACGTCACATTTTGGGAGTAGGTTAACTGGTTCACCTTATTCTTAATTCTTTGTTTGCTTGTTCTAAAGCGCAAGATACAATGTTAGTCTCTGAGGGGTAACGCTGTTAGAGCGCGTCTTTTGCGACAAAGGGGTCAATTTCTGGTCTAGACACGTTATACGCTGAACATGCGCTGAAAGGGAAACATCACAGTTAGTGATGAACGTATCGCGAGGAATGAAACTGGCTACCTAATAGCAAGACAGCTGATATTGGTTCCTGGACTGAGTCCAAGATGTAAGAGTGAATGAGCTGACAGCAGCCATCGACTAATATCTGACTGTTATTCAGGCTAAGCGAACCATATCCGACAAAGACCGTACTCCGCCTCTACGTGACGGCTTTGGAAAGAGAATGTACTAGTCACTAGTGTAGACTGACCAAGGGAATCGCAGTGGCAAAGTAAACTGATTACTCAATTAAGCCATCTGAAATCGGAAGTGTCAAGCCGAAAGTCGCAGATATCACAGCCTTGTGTTAAATACGAAATAAAGTTTTATTTCAGGACGAACGCCGATGAAGAAGTGTAAAAAGAAACAAGAAAATTCCTGGACTTTTGTGAGTGGAAACGTCACATGTCCAGCGATTATAAAACCCCAGTCTTACCTCCAACCGCAGCAATTTGAGCGGTCGCAAGTCAAGACGACGCAGGTCGAGAAGTCGTGGGTCAAGATGACGTAAGTTGAAGTGTCGTAATAGGAGCATTTGTAAGTCGACCAAGTAATCCTGAGTCTAGCCGCCGTAACATGAACCAACGTAATTCGAGACACCGTAAGTAGAAATACCGGAAGTCAGTCGCTGTATGTCTAGCCGTCGTAAGTCGATCCATTATTTCCCAGTAGAGCTAAGCTTTAGATTCGGTTTGCTATCTGAAATTATATTTTTATACAACACTATAATCATCAAATAACAATATATGGTAGACAACAAGAACAGAAACAATGCAAACACACGCATATGTATTTGTGTATGCATATCTTCTACGTTCTCTTCGATCAGCTGATGCTATGCGTCTGGTCCGATGAGATTCTCGAAGAAGGAGACGTTTCAGGTCTTCTCCGGTCCCTCAGCTTTACGAGAATTGTCGTTCCACCAGGCCAGACTGCCTCTCTTTGGTCTGCAAGGGTCGGGCAGTCCAGCAGGATATTTTTGGGTGTTTACTCGGGCGCTACGTAATCGCATGTGGCGGTGTCTCTGAGACCCATTCTGTGGTCCAAGGTGGGCCTTGGGTCTACAATGTCCTTTTGTTTTGTTTTTGGTATTTTTTATTTCTTTTGCGTTCGCCTTATTTTCTCTATTCCCCAAGGCGGTGTACGTTGCACTATGTTTTTATTTTGCGCCTGTCGGCCCAGTGCATCCGACTTTGGCATCCATTTTATGTGAGGGTCTGCTTCCTCCTGCATTTTCTATAGGTTTGCTTCACCGGTGTAACAGGCCCGGGCTGTGATGGGGAGTGAACCCAGCACCTTTTGATTGTGAGCCGTGTCACCTAACCACTTGACCACGCCGTCTCCTATGTCCTGTTCTGATTCTGAAGATCTTTGTCTGTCCATCTCTGCCAAGTTTGTCTATGCTGTCATTTTCTGGCTTGTATTCTTTGTGCTCGTCTCTCCATTCTATTCTCATGGATCGTTTGATGAGTGTCTTTGCTACTTTATAGTTCTCTGGATGGGGAGGCTGCGTGTCGCCACTCCCGGCTTTTGCAAGTTCATCTGCTTTCTCGTTTCCATGGATTCCACAGTAGACCGGAATCCACTTCAGGACTAAATCTGTTTTTTTGGGACAGCAATCCAAAGTTGTATTTTATTTCATGGGAGAGTCTATCTTGTTTTGGGCTTTGAGATGGCTCGGTGTACACTCATGGAGTCTGGTAGAAATACCGTTTTCATTGTAGTTATGTTTTGGCTGATAAGAGTCTGAGTTGATGCATGAACAGCTCTTGCTTCAGCTCTGACATTGGTACAGGTCTATCCTGATGGTACGGAGTTATTTTCTAGTGTGTGTGTGTGTGTTAGTATATATATATATATATATATATATATATATATATATATATATATATATATTAGATATATATACTTAGTTATATTTAATCTACTTAGTTGAGTGATATAATAGTTTCAGTTACTCTATTTAGTTGTGTGATGAATAGTTTTCGTTAATCTACTTAGTTGTGTGATGTGATAGTTTCAGTTACTCTACTTAGTTGTGTGATGTGATAGTTTCAGTTACTCTATTTAGTTGTGTGATGTGATAGTTTCAGTTACTCTATTTAGTTGTGTGATGTGATAGTTTCAGTTACTCTATTTAGTTGTGTGATGTGATAGTTTCAGTTACTCTATTTAGTTGTGTGATAGTTTCAGTTACTCTACTTAGTTGTGTGATGTGATAGTTTCAGTTACTCTATTTAGTTGTGTGATGTCATAGTTTCAGCTACTCTACTTAGTTGTGTGATGTGATAGTTTCAGTTACTCTATTTAGTTGTGTGATGTGATAGTTTCAGCTACTCTCCGTCCCTTCGTGACGTAATATTTGTTTATTTACTGTACTTTGTAATGTGGAGAAACAGATTTACTTACTTAAGCGCATGTCTGAGGTAATAGTTTTAGTTACTGTAGTCCACATGTCAGGGAATAGATTTAGTTATCCTACAAAGTTGTGTTGACTAATAGTTAAACTTACTTCAATCCATGTCTGATGTAAAAGTTGTAGTTACTCTACTTAGTTGTTTGCGGTATTATATCAACATGTGATGAATTGAGGTGTATTCGTTGATGACCAAAGCTCCTCAGAAAACTGAACAGAGTTTCTCGAAAACGCTATAATATAATTAGAAGAACTACAGTTTGTGGATGACTCGCAACAGCCTCGACTTAACACGAAGTAGTATCGTGTGATACCGCCTTTTCCCAACTGGTCTCGGACTTTGGATTCGACACACTGCACTTTGCCCATGTGTAAACGAGTGGCTGGATTCCGTAAAAACACATAAGGCCACTGGGTCGTACTATTCAAGTTGCAACATCTGATTTATGGCTTACTCATTGGACTTAGCTACAAACTCTGCAGAAATCGCCATTGGTAAAAGCAGTTTCATCTCACACTTTCTAAAAAATCTATGGTGACCTTTGGTGGCGCCATACTTATGTATGCAAGCAACGGTCAATTAATATATTTTATTTGAGTTTTTCATCATATCAAAGCCTTATCTTTATTTACAAATCAGAACGTTAGTTTTCCAATTTCGAAATGGTTTATATTATTTATGGCAGAGGTTTCCAAAATATATTTCGAAAAAAAACATTAGATATGATACGATTGTCAAATTATTATGAATTTCACTTATACAACTAATCCTATTTTAATCCACGGACTGTGGCGCAGAAAGATCTACTCATGTCATAGCTTATCATATTTTCTTTACAAAAACTGAAGGGTTCAAAGATGCTTTTTTTATGCATGCATGTGCAAAATGTATGGAGAAAGCACATGATTAAAGGGCATGTGATGCAGTGCTTTCAACTTAGTGGTTCTTCGCCTGACCTCGGGTGTAGTGGTTTCCAAGAAAGTCGAACAAATTATTATTTACGCTATATTCACCGTGGTCATTATTCAATCTAGGCATCTGTCTCTTACAGTCTTATATTATCATTCTACAGGATTTTGGGTCGTCGACGAGAGATTGGATTTCACTCGAATGGGTTGTCCACAGGAGTCTGGATCTCACCTGATTTTGGATCGTCCACGGGAGTCTAGATCTCTCCGGAATTTGGGTAGTCCACGTGAGTCTAGAATCCACCTGACTTTGGGTCGTCCACGTGAGTCTAGATCCCACCTGACTTTGGGTCGTCCACGTGAGTCTAGATCCCACCTGACTTTGGGTCGTCCACGTGAGTCTAGATCCCACCTGAATTTGGATCGTCCATGGGAGTCTAGATCCCACCTGACTTTTGGTCGTCCACGTAAGTCTAGATCCCACCTGACTTTTGGTCGTCAATCGGAGTCTAGATCCCATGGGACTTTTGTTCGTCCATGTTAGTTTGGATTCGTGGCTCTCCGGAGCAGATATTCTTTCATTCTGCAGACATGACCAATTCCCAAAAATTGAGATTGTTCCACACCAATCAGCATCTGCTGGACTTCGAGATCTTGTCCTATTGTCCGTAGGAAACATTCTCTTTTCTTGTTGCTTGGACCACCATTTTCGGGTATCTCATTTTAGAGGCTTGGAGATGGCTTTTTCTAGGCTAAGCTCTTTGTCCACGACTCACAAACGCCAAACAAAACTAGTACATAAGTATAGTTGTAGACCCTGTCGAAGACGGATGTGTTTGACCGAAAAGTGCAAATATCACAGTCAAGCTGTAAACTAGCGACAGAACGCATTCCGTTCTCCGGACTACATCCTGCTACTTGCAAAGCCCTGTTCAAAGGCAGCTAGCGAGAGATTGAAAACAAGCACAGAAGAAGTAGAGCTGTAGAGAGGCATCTTAGTGGGCTTATCGTTGCATCTGTCACTGACGAATACTAAACTTGATGGCATAAATAGGAATGTCATTTGCAGGCATTCGAATATCCAACTATTCTATGGCATCTCCCTTCTGTATCATTACAGTCCCAATGTGTTTAAACTACCTGACCTGTTCCCGCGGCTGTTCTCCCACTTAATGTTATGTTTGTTCGATATCTCTCGAGACCACTACCCCTGTTGCTGTTGAACGACTAATGGTCGTCCCTCTCTTATCTAGCTTATTTTTCCCAGATTTGAAGGTTAGTTCCGAGATGTGCCTCAGATATGTTAATCAGGACTCCACCATTGGTAAAAGGTAGCCCCGATATGTAAACTGGTCTCGTCGTGTAGTACATAACTGATTTCATTTGTGACCCTCTTCTTCTGTTATACCATCCATGAGCATTATGAAAAGATATTGCGGAATATTGTCATTCCGTTTTACAACACTGGTGATCTTGAGCTCCTCTGTTGTTGTTTTGTTCCTGCTGTAGTGTAGTTTATGCAAGTGTTGTAGAAGCTATGTATAGCATAGATCAATGTTGCTGGTATCTTTCTATAATATTTAAACATGAATGACAATGAAGAGGTTCACAGATTGTCAACGTTAAAACTTTTAAAAATCGAACACCCCCTAATGAAATAAGACAATGAAAGTCATTTTTAATTTAAAAAAAGGTTATGAGTAATTTTCTTCTCTGTGAGTTATGGAAAGGACGTTAAGTGGCGTTTAGGTAGCTTTCCTCATATCTCCGGCATGCTGATGAATGTGGATCGTGGTCCTCCAGGCGGTTATGCTTCATCTACGTGGCCCTCACTACTACGGGGATCACATCGATCCCCATCTCGACAGCCAGGCTGCCATGAAAACAGCCTATTTCCAGGAAACGATACATGAAACAGAGATTGTGGTCTTGATCAGTGTATTGTGCCTGACCCTGACGCGAAGTCCTGGTCTGTATGGTGTGCCTGGCTGGACCAGCGTCTCAGTTCACCGACAATAAAGGCAATCTACAATATTGTATGAAAGCATGGTAGATACTGTTTTCACGTAATACTGAAGTTTAAATTTACTTGTTTTTCAGGAACGGGGAAATCTAACAAACTCTAGGTATACGTACACATTTTTGAGGGGTTGTTTTTGTTGTATATTGTTGTTGTTTAATGCCTACAATGAGTAAGTTAGCTCTTTGTACACCCTGATAAGGACATTGAGGGGAGGGAGAGGGGGGGGGGGGGGTTCTTGTAGCTTTCCTCACATTCCCAGCGTCCAGATGAAGATGGAACGCCAAGATACTTATCACAAGTTTTTTTTAACTTTGTAATCCAGGTATTCATATTTTATACCTGTTACGGGTGGCTGGACAGTTTGGGTGTCCGTCTTATGACCACGATGGATTGTGTTGAAAACCTCGCTAAGGCGTTGTTCTTCAATATTGCCTGTACGTTGGGTAGTTGCTGAAGGGGCAAGCGGTCTTTATTCCTCATCCCTATAAATCGTCTTGCTGTGCTTCAGCAAACAGGGATAAACAGCGTGTAAATAGTTTTACCAGATAAACTAAACTGTGGAAATTTATTTTTGTCTTATGCTGGGTAATACCATGTTGGAACACAAACTACGTAATCCATCTCTCCATATCATTTGTGACAACACTGTGAATGGTTTTTGCTGAAAGGCCAACAAAGTCACTTCATGTGCCTATCTTTCGTTCGGGATGGGAACTAATTGTCCAACCCACGTGTATTACTGCAACAACGCACACCCTTGGACCTCATGAATAGTGTTTGGAGTTGAAACAAAAATAGACAGGGAGCAGGGCATCCAAGCCAATATTGCAAAACTAATACTGTCAGTTGGCATCTTCAGTCTACCCACAGGCTGGAACGAACTAGAAAATATAAAATCGAATTCAACAGTCTAAAGTCCAAAGAGAATGCCCAATTGATCATCATTATAACCAGTTGAGTGGGCGGAGGAACGACTAGTCAGTGGTACGGCTCACAATCCAAATATGCATGTGTTAGTATGCAGGAAGGTAGTATCTGTTTGGAAGTAAACCAATGATTAAAATGGGTGCTGAAGTCGGAAACACTGTTTCGTGAAGAGCAAAACGCAGCACATCGCAGTCACGTCAATGAAACTAAAGGTAAAACTAGCCCCAAATCAGACAGTGATGTAGGGGATAAACTGCTAGATAATTTATTGTACTAGGTCACGGCTTGTGAGATTGGATGATCAGTTCAAATGTTGGACAGTGCATGAACTGCAGCGGTCAGTGACACAAGCTGACTGCTAGCATCAGGGCAAGCAAACAATGAGCTGCAGGGGTCAGTGACACAAGCTGACTGCTAGCATCAGGGCCAGCGAACCAGAGCTGCAGGGGTCAGTGACACAAGCTGACTGCTAGCATCAGGGCCAGCAAACAATCAACTGCAAGGGTCAGTGACACAAGCTGACTGCTAGCATCAGGGCCAGCGAACCAGAGCTGCAGGGGTTAGCGACACAAGCTGACTGCTAGCATCAGGGCCAGCGAACCAGAGCTGCAGGGGTCAGCGATACAAGCTGACTGCCAGGGCCAGCGAACCAGAGCTGCAGGGGTCAGCGATACAAGCTGACTGCCAGGGCCAGCAAACCAGAGCTGCAGGGGTCAGCGACACAAGCTGATTGTCAGGGCCAGCGAACCAGAGCTGCAGGGGTCAGCGACACAAGCTGACTGCCAGGACCAGCAAACCAGCGCTGCAGTGGTCAGCGACACAAGCTGACTGCTAGCATCAGGGCCAGCGAATCAGAGCTGCAAAGTCCCTCCTACACACACATGCTCTGATCCTAGATAACATGCTGCAATATAGCAGACTGGCTAAATAAAAGGGATCGACGAGGGAAACCTAACTCGGTACCCAAAAATGCCTGCTAAAGTCGGATGTGTCTGACCGAAAGGTGCAAATTTTCCAAGTCAAGCTGTAAACTACAACACAGCGCATTCCGTTCTCCGGGCAACATCCTTCTACTGACAAAGCCCTTTACAGGGATTGGTAGCTAGCGTTTGGGAATTAACGAAGAAGTAGAAGAAGAATGGTCAGTTCCCTTTCTGACTGTCTTTTCCTTCTCTAACAGTAAATTGTGTATCCATTAACAACTTGGTTGGCTAGAGTGTACTGACACAGGCGTTGAACCGCTACCTTGTCCATGAATATCGAGGAAAGAAGGGACATTTTAAAATACACACAAACTTAAACTACTGATTATTCTTCAACTATCAGTTTAGAAGTACATCGTTTTCGTAAACAGACTAATAAAAGTCTACGACGAAGTAAAATAAAAAGAAGTAGCAGTATTTCCCATGTTATTATAAATCTATGGTTCTAGATCTATGTACTATGAAAGTAAACGTAATTCGTTACGCAAAAATGTGTCTAGACCTAACGTTAAAATTGGCAAATTGCTTGAATGGCAAGTCTCATAGAAACAGACTCCCTTGTGAAGCCAAAGTCTCCAATGGGGACTCTAATGCTAAACAAAGCTTTCTCGATCTTAGACAGGTTTATTTCAGACTGTGTGTATCTTGTATTTCCAACTACATAGTTCATCATAAAAACAGCGCTGCCCAAGACATACCAATTTAAGAATAATCAAAATAGCAAACAATCTTGTTTGATTCGATATTTTGCTTCAAGCGAAGCATACGGTTGCTACTACAGTATGGATGGCCGCTTTGCGTGAAACATGTAACTGAGTTTTTTGCAGTATCATCCCATTTCGTTTAATCTCATCTCATCTCATTATATCCTACTACATGTCACTTCATCTCATTCCATTGCATCTCATCTCATTCCATCTCATCGTATCTCATATCGTCCCATTTCGTTTGATCTCATCCCATTATATTTAATTCCATCTCACCTCATCTCATCCCACTGCATCTCATAGCATTCCATCCGATCTCATCTCATTACATTTTATTTAATATCATCTCATCCCATAATATCCCATTCCATCTCATCTCATTTCATCCCCTAATCTAATCCAATCTCATCTCATCCAATTTCGTTTCATCCCATCCAATTATATTCAATTCCATCTCACCTCATTTAATCTCATCCCGTTTCATCACATCTCATATCATCCCATTATATCCCATTCCATCTCACCTCATCTCATCTCATCTCATCCCATCTCATCTCATTCCATTTCATCTCATCTTCAAATACGTGTCGTTATACACCGTGATAAGCTGCAGTCTTCTTTTGGGGTGTCATGTTAATGACCGCTTATATGTTTTCAATCATTGCTACTGTAATAACTGCTAAACACCATCAATACAACGTCTATGTTTCATTCTTTTGCCCAGAGACCTTGCAATCTGTTATTATAGGATCGAGCAGTTGGTAGGTTTCAACACATTCTTTTTATACAGGGTGACATGACCAATAACCTACCAACTGGTAACATTTTAGGTAGCCTGGAAATTACATCCATGATAACCCACATTTAATTCCATGTTTAATTATCAATATTTGATCAATATTACGCCAATGTTTCACATTGTTTTAAATCAAATTAATAAAGTTATATGTTTGTTATTTTAAGTAATGTAGACTGACTGCTGATCAAGATTCCTATCGAATGGCTGTGATGAGAGCGACGTTTTGACAAGGACATGCTACATGATGATGATGAACTCCTTTAATTCTGTCTATAGAATCTGTGCATGGCTCTGTTCACGTTGTCTCTTAATTATCTTCACTTCTCGCTCTTGTTTCTTATCAGCTGGATTCTGCCCTGAAATACGCTGTCAGTAACATTCGTCTCGGACTGTTTTATCGGTCATCGTCCGAGGAGCCCCCTATCGTTTTAGCAGGAATCGTCCGAGGAGCGCTCTGCCATTTCAGCAGGAATCGTGCGAGGAGCGCTCTGCCATTTCAGCAGGAATCGTGCGAGGAGCGCTCTGCCATTTCAGCAGGAATCGTGCGAGGAGCGCTCTGCCATTTCAGCAGGAATCGTGCGAGGAGCGCTCTACTATTTTAGCAGGAATCGTCTGAGGAGCGGTCTACCATTTTAGCAGTATCGTCCGAGGAGCGCTTTACCATTTAAACCGGAATCGTTCGAGGAGCGGTCTACAATTTTTGCATTAATCGTCTGAGGAACGCTCTACCATTCTAGAAGTTATCATCTGAGGAACGCTCTACTATTGTATCAGGCATCGTCCGCGGAACGCTCTACAATTCTAGCAGGCATCGTCCGCGGAACGCTCTACTATTCTAGCAGGCATCGTCCGCGGAACGCTCTACTATTCTAGCAGGCATTTTTCGCGGAACGCTCAACCTTTCAATCAGTCATCGCCCTAGGAGCGATGTAATATGTTATCGGTAATGATCCGAGGAGCGATCTACCACTCTATCAGTCATCGTCCGAGGAACGCGTTATTACTCCGTCAGTCATCGTCTAAGGAGAGCTCTACCACTCTATCAGTCATCGTCCGAGGAACGCTTTATTACTCTGTCAGTTAACGTCCAACGAACGCTTTAATACTTTGTCAGTCAACGTCCGAGGATCTCTTTATTTCTCTGTCAGTCATCGTCCGAAGAACGCTTTATTACTCTGTCAGTCATCGTCGTAGAACGCTTTATTGCTCGTAATTCATCGTCTAAGGAGAGCTCTACTCCTCTGTCAGTTATCGTCTACCTTCTCAAGTAGTCCACAGATGTCGGAAGAACCCCTAAAACCTGCTACCAAAGGAACGTCGCTAAGAGCTAACTCACACAGCACGAGCAGCTTCGATCAACGAAAACAACAAAAACAATGGTGTTTGTTGTTCTACAGCCACTCGTGTGGAGTTCTTACCTTTTGGCGGAGTTTCAATGCTACCTGGTTACATTTGCTGACTCTTCCTCCATACCGTGACATACATAAGAAGTTATTTCTGAACCGTCCTCGCTGTAGTGTAACAGTAGCCTTGCTAGATGGTTAACTACTATGAGAATAACAGTGACAATTCTCATCTCGCTGGCCAGGTTGCTGAAACACACACACAACATGTTTCTAGGTGCAGTCGTTGGATCTTTTGTTAATATATACGCTAAAGAAAATCGTTCTGCAGACTTAACCGCTGCTAAGAAATGAAGTGATATTCTTCAGTACACCATGTATGAGGTGGGTTGTCCAGTTCCTTCCATAACCGTAAATTTACATCTGGGTCGTCTTCAGCGTGTCGGTAATGGGAGTTGAACACAGTACCTTTTTCGCGAAAAGCGAGAGCTGTACCACTTCTGCCAATCAAACACTCCGTTTGTATGTAGCACAGGAAGATGGTGCGATCGAATTAACTGTCAAAGTGTTGCGTTCACGTTTGTTTACGTTGTATTCTAATGAAACAAGTTCCTTTGTCTGATAAGGGTGGTACCTCTCATTAATAATTACAATAATTACTCCATTAAAAAAATAGCACAGTGAGTGTGTGGCCAATATGTTGGGAGCATGCTTTACTAACCCAACGTTCTAGGTTCAATTCCCGACACGCTCGATTTGACAGATCCAACAATTGATTTTTTTTTTTCATTATATGACCGCATTTCCAGTCGACCTAGTTGTAAATGGATACCTGACAATGTCAGAGGGAAGATTTCGGAGCTACCGTGTGACCCGCGGAGTCCATGCTCAATCGCCAGAGCTTACACATGTAAAGAGACTGAACAAATGTTAAGTCGCACAGTTACAATGACATCGGGTATATAAACTATTTTCTATTTCCAATGACACCACGTGTCATTAATCAATGTGGACTATTACGTTCGTATAATGTCATATTTACCAAGGTTGCCCCGTAAGGAATCTTCTGTAACCGAAAATGTACCCGGCCTGTGAAAGTTTGGGAAAGACTGTACTAGAGGCTATGAAATTAGCAATTACATTCGTAATAGTCGGGAATGTAACAAATATATTATAGCCTCTGTTTATCCCCTAAAGCTCTTAATACTGTCCAAAACCTTTAGAAAAGAAATTGCATATTACATTTTCACCTCAAGCATTGAAAAGGAATTAGGAAGAGTTAGTAAAAATGTATTATTATTTATTTTTAAAAGTCAGAGCGCTTTATACTCAACCAGCGATAATTTTCTTGAAACAAGTTTACAAAATAAGTTGCTTTCAAAGTATATTCCTTTCACAAATCGCAAAAAAGACCTCCATAAGAGAACAGAAACATGAGAGAAAAACGAAGTAGTAAAAGAAAGAGCCGGCGAGGAGGTGAAGGTAATGGACATCTGCATTACCCGGTCTCTGGAAATCGTCTGTCAGTGAAGGGAAGGAACTCCTGCAAAATCATCCTTGAAACGTCGCCCTTTGCTTATGCACGTGATCCGCCCAAGGCCCGCGAGACGCCACCTTGCATGGAAAGAGTAAACAGGCGTTGCTATTTCCGAGCCGGTTACGATTTCACACGCTATTGGAAGAAGTGCTGGTGCTCCGCTGCTTACGCCTGGTCGATGTCAGGGTCCACAGAAGTTTGTGGGCAACTGGGCTCAAATTGTGTACAACGTGTGGGGCGTGTCAAGTACAGTCAAAGTTCATTAAAATGGGCAATTGTGTTGTAGAGATGATCGCAGTTTTTGATAAATTATGATCTAACTATTGACAATAACAGCGATTACTTTGCTTCTTTGCTTCCTCTTTTGTTGCATGGGAAAATGAGTTCTTCTGTTGTGTATTCCGCTATAATATATGCGCGTAAAAAATATATAAAATATATATATATATATATAAATATAATAAATAAATATATAAGGTCAAATACTGCGTGGAGGGGACGGCGTGGCCTAGTGGTTAAGTGGCACGGCTCACAACCAGAAGGTGCTGGGTTCGATCCCCATCACAGCACCGGCCGTTACCCCGGGGAAGCAAACCCTTAGAAAAATGCAGGAGGAAGCAGACCCTTACATAAAATGCATGCTGAAGTCGGATGCACTGGGCCGACAGGCGCAAAATAAAAACCACAGTGCAACGCACACCGCCTTGGGGATTAGAGAAAATAAGGCGAACGCAAACAAACAACAACAAAACAAAAAAATACTGCGTGGGACGGAAACCCAAACGTTACGACCAATAGGTCCTCATCGGGGATAATGAACAACAACAATAATGAACTAGCGAATCATAGAAGAAAGGAATAATACACTAATGCCAAAGAAATCTTTTCCTTCTCTGTTTATCATCAAATCGAAGTCCCGGTTTCTATTACAAAAGCCGCCGTTGTTTGTAAGGCTGTTTTATCTCCATACAGCTTTTGTCTCATATCTGTCATGTGAGGCCAGCATTGTTCTCTCTCTTCCCGCATGAGCATGCATCTTTGTAGGATATGTTCCACGGTCATGGTATGCTACCCACATGGGCACCTGTTATCTGTCCCAATCCTCATTTTGTTGTAATATTAACACGTAAAGCATTTTTTTTTAAAGTACTTGGCCACATAACAAGAAATCTTTGCATGATTCCTTACGTGTCTGAGGTTGGATATGTGTATAGTTTTTGAAGTGTTGTTTTTATAGTTACTTTCATACCAATCTGGCTACTTCACAATCGGCAGCTTGTGTTAATGCAAATCAGTGATTTGGAGTGACTTTTGCTCTAGATCGGATAAGTGTAAAGCTGCTCACTTCAAGACCATTTGAAACACACTGACCAAGACCACAAATTAAGTTCACACGTGGAAAAAGACCGTGCTTCAAGTCTAGACACCGATCAATGTGGTGATCTCCGTAGTTGTAAGCCTGTTAAGAAGCCTAGCCTTGCCTTGCACTGACAGCTATTTCAACCCACTGCCTGGACATATTGATCAAAAGTGTTCAACTCAGTCGCTCTGGAAAACAAGAACAGCCCTAGGAGATCAAGGCCTATCACGACATTTCCTCAGTGTGGCATTGGGCCAATTCTCGTCTGTTAAACATAAATATTTTATGAAGACCGGAAACCATATGATTGGTGACTGACAACTTAGTAGAATAAAATGGTGTCTATGTAGAGGGAAATATGTTTTCAAACAACAGATCACGTTCTGTCATTCTCTTCCTTTTTGTACTTTTATGAGGTATTTGAAGTGGGTAGTTCTTCTTCTTCATCGTACGCAGTCAGACAGTAACCATTATTTTTTCGAAAAAAGCGGCGGTCATTCTGAGGCTGTCGACACTGCCATATAGCTTGTCTTGTGTTGCCACTGGTGTTGGCTACATCTGCTCTCTCTGATCCTCGTATGTCGGGCAGTTCTGCAGCAGATGCTCAGCCGTCATTTTCCCGGTACCACACAAGCATTCGTCGGTACCACCTATCTTCAATTTGTTGAATAGGTGGTACCTCAGTCTATTGTGGCCAGTGCGAAGTCTGAAGACAACGACCTGCTCTCTTCTGTTCAACTGGTAATAGGCATCGTTTTTGGTGTAGCCGGTATGTTCAGTTTCCCATTTGGTCATGTATCTGGCTTTAATAAGCCGTTTTGACTCTTCGTACGTCATACTAGTATCTGTGTGTGGTAGTCTTGCACCTTCTTTTGCCAGTCTGTCTGCCTCCTCGTTGCCTTGGATGTTGCAGTGTGATGGGACCCACTGTGCCACTACAGTGGGTAGTTCAAAATTGGACAATGAATATTGGATCATGAATATCTGATTTTGAGTATTCGACATTGAATATTGGATCTTGAATATCTGATTTTGAGTATTGGACATTGAATATTGGATCTTGAATATCTAATTTTGAGTATCATCATCATCATGTAGCATGTCCTTTGTAGACTTCGCTTCCATCACAGTCTGTCTGAAAGAAACTCGTTCCCTTGCCAAAACACCAGCTTACGCCACTGTCATACTCAGGCATTCCTGGATATCTTGGTGCCATCGTCTTCTTGGTCTACCCCTTCCTCTTTTGCCTGGCACCATACCTTCCATCACCGTTCTCTCAAGACCGCTGTATCTCTTGATGTGACCAAAGTATTTGCATGTTCTAGCCAAAATGGAATTGATAAACCAGTTCTCCTCTATGCTCAACTCTTGTCGAATGTCTACATTTGTTCTTTTTTCTGTCCAGGGTATTCTGAGGATCTTTCTGTAACATTTTGACTCGAAGGATTCGATTCTTTGTCTAGAAGTTTTGGTAATGGTCTATGCTTCACAGCCATAAGCTGCCACAGGAAAAACACAGGCTCTCAAGACTTTTACTTTTATCGTTTTGTTGGTGCCCTGCCATAATTTCTTCAGGCTGTTCAGTCTCTGCATTGCCATAGCTAGTCTTCTTCTGATTTCTTTCGAGCAGTCACCATTTTTGTCTATTCTGGAGCCCAGAAATTCAAAATGTGTGACCTGATCTATTTACTCACCACCCACTGTAAATTTATGCTGACATTGTGTTTTATCGGGGGTCATTATCTTTGTTTTGTTTTGTTTTTGTTATGAACAGATTTTGATCTTTACTATGTCCATTAACGGCTGAAAGTAGCTGCTCTAGCCCTTCTGCACTTCTTGATAGTATCACTGTGTCATCTGGGTATCGCAACTCTGGAATCTCGTAGCCCCCAATAGTAACTGGGTCGAAACTTTCAATTATTTAAATCTTCTCGAACATTTCTCATTAAACATATATGTTGTACAGATAAGGTGAGAGGATACATTACATCCCTGTCGGACTCCCTTTTGTACTGCAAACCAATCTGATGTTTGCCCAGATAAGGGGCAGCAGCTTGTTGATCTTGGTATAATGTTTCAATGAGATGGACTATATGCAAAGGAAACCCCATTTCCTTCATGATTCTCCACAGATTTTGATGTTTTACCGTGTCGAAGGCATTAGTGTAATCAATGAAACACGTATACAGGTCTATATTAAACTCTCCACATTTTTCATAGATATTCCTTAAATTGAATATGTGGTCCCGGGTCCCTCTGTCTTTCCTAAAACCTGCCTGGACTACGTGAATTTCAGATTCAAACCTTTTCTCTATCCTTCTTTATAGGATTCGCAAAAGTATCTTGCTAGCGTGGCTGATCAACGCGATAGTTCGGTAGTTTGTGCACAGCTTCATGTTGCCTTTTTTTGGGAGAAGGAATATAAAATGATTTCTTCCATGCTTCTGGCCACTCTGCACTGTGCCATATCTGTTTACACAGCTTGTGATAGACTCGAGCACATGCCTCTCCTCCTACTTGTATTAGCTCTGCTGGGATATCATCGCATCCTGGGGACTTTTCCTTTTTCAGGCTTTTAATTGCAGAGCGTACTTCTTCCAATGTTGGTTCAGGTTCTTTCTCATCCTTTGGTAGGATTGTAACTGAGCGCTTTGTGCTATCTCCATACATGGTTCTGCAGTACTCTTTTAATCCATTCAGTATGTCTTTGGTTTCTGTTAATGTGTCATCCTCTTTGTCATTTATGACACGTGGAACCGGACGGAATTCCTTTGTCAGTGTTCTTATTGATTTGAATGCATCTCTCTGCCTTGTTGTTGTAGGTTTTTAATATCCTTACAAGTTTCTACTATGTATCTTCTTTTATCTTTTCTTATTTCTCTTCTAACTTTTCTTGCGCAGTTTTGATATGCTGTGTTGGTCCCCTTACTTCCCGTTTGTTTTAATTGTTGCCTTTCTGCAATGAGTTTCTGTGTTTCCTCTGTTATATAGCTCTGTGTCTTGTGCAATATCTTTGGAATCATTTCTTTTTCCGTCGAGATACAAATATCCCTTGCGTACGATGTCAACTCTTCAGATGTCATATCTTTCTGTACAGCAAGCAACGCCTCAAATTTGTTTTCTATTTTGATGTTGTATTCGGTAGGTATTGCTGATACATCGAAGCGTATTGGCTGGCAACCTTTGTTGATCCTGCGAAGTCTTGTTTGGAAAACTGCAAACAGTAATTCATGGTCCGTATCGCAGTCTGCTTCTGGCAGCGTTTTTGTCACCAGAACATTTGATCTCCATCTTTGTTGCACTAGGATGTAATCTATTTGGTTTCTACTGTTGCCATCAGGGGAGGTCCACGTGTACAGTCTTCGTGGATGTTGTTTGAAGAAGGTGTTGGCAAAGGAGAGGTTGTTTTCCGTGCAGAATTCAACCAGTTTTTCTCTTCGTCCATTTCTGTGTCCCAAACCAAAAGGTCCTCGAACACTTCTCTCTTCTTCGGCTCTTTCCTCTCCGACTTTCGCATTGAAATCGCCAATGATGACCAAGATGTCTCTTTTTTCAACTTTTTCCATCGCTTCTTGCAATGTGTTATAGAAATCATCGATTTCACAATCGTCTGCTGCCGATGTTGGTGCATAAACTTGAATTATTGTTAAATTTCTAGTCTTTTTCTTTAGTCTGATTACAATTATGCGGTCGTTGACTGGATTGTAACCGAGTAGTGAAGGTGCTGTCTTCTTTGACAGAATAAAGCCGACCCCGCTTTTCCACCCTTGTCCCTCCCAGAGTAAATAAATGTTTCTCCTGAGGAGCTGGTACAGTGCCCTTGACCGGCCCATCTGCGCTCAGAGACTCCAAGAATCACTATCTGAGTTCTCTTCATTTCTCTTCCGATCATGAATAACTTGCCCTGGTATAGGCTCCTGACGTTCCAGGTGCCTATTCTTAGTTTTGTTTTTGGTCCCATTTCAGAGTTGTCCACTGTAAAGCAGTCAGAATTTAGGCCGTCATCTCTATTACTTGTATTGACTCTGACGATGATCTGCCTGGCCTGAGGGCCTCACCATCAGATCTTTGAGTTACGTTTCTCTTGACTGTCATAAGTTTCTTTGCATTTTACATCCAGTAGTTTACCATTGCTTTCTGGACGTTATTCTGGCCGCTTACCAACTATGGTCTCTGGTGCGCCCTTAGCCCGATACCAGGCGTTTCCAGCTCCCGCTTTCAGAGTCGTTGTCGCACAGGTCGATCTTCCGCCTCGTCCACCAGCAGCTGTGTGTACTTGGCAAGGGTGGACTCCCCTTCTTGTCATTTCACCCACGTAGTTTAGACGGCGAGCCAAAGCCGTTGCCCAGGGGGTGGTGCTGCCGTATACAGGCAGACTCTAGGAGCCATACGTGAGCTAGACAGAAGTGGGGGAACCAAATAGGATCCTGGTCATCAAGGATGTGGCTGCCTCTCATCGTGAGGTGCTATCCCTTACACACTTCTCCCCTACCCCCCGATTTGGAGTATTGGATATTGAATATTGGATTTTGAATATCAGATTTTGAGTTTTGAATATCGGAAATTAAATGTTAAGTATTTGAATATTTATTATTGACTATTGGATTTTGAGTATTGGATATTGAATATTGGATATCGGAAATGGTAAATTTTAAATTTAAAAAATTTATTTTTCAATTTATTTTTGTAATTCTGTTTGCGTTCACCTTATTTCTCTATTTCACGAGGCGGTGTGCGTTGGACAATGTTTTTACTTTGTGTCTGTCGGCCCAGTGCATCCGACTTTGGCATACATTTTATGTGCGGGACTGCTTCCTCCTGCATTTTCTAAGGGTTTGCTTCCCCGGGGTAACGGCCGGTGCTGTGATGAGGAGCGAACCCAGCACCTTCGGACTGTGAGCCGTGTCGCTTAACCACTAGCCCACGCCGTCTCCCGATTCGATATTATATATTGGATATTGAATATTGGATAACGAATATTGGATATTTGATATCTGATTTTATTTTAGATATTCAGTTTTGGATTTTGAATATTGGTTATTTAATATTGAAAATTGAATATTGGAAATTCAATATTGGAAATGGAATACTGGAAATTGAATATTGGAAATTGGATAATGGAAATTGGATATTGAGTATTGATATTTGATTTTGAATATCGGAAATTTTAATAATGATATTGGCTATTGAATATTGGATATGGAATATTGGGTTTTTACATTATGGATATTGAATACTGAATATCTCATATTGGAAATTTTATTTTGGATAATGGATAATGGAAATTAAATGTTCAATATTAAATATTTGACATTGGTTATTGAATAATGGAATGTGTATATATTAGATATTGAATATTGGATATCGGACATTTTATATTGGGTATTCAATAATGTGTATTGGATAGAAAATATTGGTTATTAAATATTGAATATTGTTCTTCATCAGAAGAGTGTAGTCGAATGGTTTGCATATCGACCTTCTGATCGAAAGGACACGGATCATAACATCTTGGTAAGACATGAGTTTTTTCTTTGATCGAGCATACACTTAGCTTCAAATCTGCAAGGTTAGTGACAGTTATTACTTAGCCGTAATTATTCTTCTAGTGAATCCCAGCAATGATAATACAAACTAATTATAGATCTATTTTAGAGGACCTATTTTTTGTTATAATTTAGGTTAACTCTTCTCATTATCGGGCAGTATATATTTATTCAATGAGATTCTCCATGATTTCTCTACAGCATTGTAAGGAAGTATTTCTATATTATTTGGATTATTCTTCTACTTTCAGTTTTACTCTAGGCTTATTGTCTACAATTTCTGCCATTTTATAATATGTTCTGCTAATAATGTGTCCATATTTCTAAGTTAGTTCTATAAAATTGCCAAAAAACTTGGACAAAAAATAGACGAAAGTCTAAGACTAGACAAAAAATGGAATAAAAGAACTAAATTGTTAAATAAGGAAGATTTATCAACACCTACTATGAGTGCATACGTTAATTAACAATGGAACAGGAAAGCGCATACAAGATTACTAAATTGTTTGTTTAAATCGCAAAATACTCAAACCCCCCAAAAAGAGACAATATTGATCAAAGAAACAAAGACTCAATCAAATAAGGATACTAAGAGCAGTATTTATAAATCAAGAATTAGTAGAAGACATGACAATCAAAGATAAACATTAAAAAAAACCATTCATTAGCGGTCAATGCTGTCTATTACTGCTGTAGGGGATGAAAAGTGAGAAACTTTATTGCCAAAATCACAGCTTCTTTATGAGGTGCGTGAGTTCAGTTTCATGCTGGGTGCCTTCGATGCAGTAAGTTAGGAATCCATTTGGAGGACAGAATAGTGCAACAAGACTCTCATGCAAATTGAAAGAGAGAATTACTGAAAGTTTTGCATGATAATAGTAACCTCATAATTTAAAACAGACTGTTACATAATCACTACTGAAAGAGTTCCTAAAGTACTTTGGCCTACATTTCCTGCACGGAGTCCTCTATAGTCACCAACCTATGCTCTGTACGGAGACAATTTCTTCTTCTTCGTCGTTCGTTCTCAATATCCCGCTACCAAGCCCTGCACGGAGTCCTCTATAGTCACCAACCTATGCTCTGTACGGAGCCAATTTCTTCTTTTTCCTCGTTCGTTCTCAATCTCCCGCTACCAAGCCCTGCACGGAGTCCTCTATAGTCACCAACCTATGCTCTGTACGGAGCCAATTTCTTCTTCGTCGTTCGTTCTCAATCTCCCGCTACCAAGCCCTGAACGTTCTCAATCTCCCGCTATCAAGCCCTGAAAATGGCTTTGCAAGTAACATGATGATGTTTGGAGAACGGAATGTGTTGTGTCGTAGTTACAGCTTGACTGTGATCCCTTCACATCAGATTTCAGCATTGCCTTTTTCGGTACCGGGTAAGCCTTCCCTCTTCGATCTCTTCTCTCTAGCCAGTCTGCCCTGTTGACGCCTGTTATCCAGGATCACCACGTGGAGGAGGATAAGAGCTTTGTAAACTCTGGTTCTCTGGCCCTCACTTTAGCAATCAACTTTTGGCCGCTGACTGCTATAGCTCATGCACCTCTGGGCATCTTGATAGCAACATACAATTTGAAATTAATGACGTTTAGAAATGCATTTCTAATGTTATGGACTGTCATATTGCATATCACACACACACAAATGATTTAAACGAGTAGCGAAAGGTAGCAAGTTGTTGTCAATGATAGTAAATTAAAGACCCCGTCACGCCACCGTGGAGTATCGGCACTTTGGTGTTAGCCCCATATTATTTTGTGACCCACGGCACATCGTGAGTGATGTGGTCAGTATCACTCAGGTCATCTTTACTTTACTTGTCTCGATTTCTTTCTTTCCCTTCTTACAAAACATAATAAGCTTCTGCTAGTGTCTTCCTTACGTACGCTTTAATTGAGACACCGTTGTGTGTTCTTATAGTGGTGGATTCTGTTTCAATTTGTTTTAGAGGGTGACGTTGCACATCCTTTCTACTCGTCTATTAGGAAATTATTGGACGATTATAGGTACTATGTACGAATTTCTTAACGGGCGAGTTAGAGTGGCTTTCCTCACCATATTCTTAGTTGACCTGTTGTTCTACAAGGGTGTATGTCCATGTACAGGTCCCAGCTCTGGCGTGAGCTAGATGTAACCTGGATGAGGATATCCTACTTAGATGGCTAGGCCCGAGCTTATTACTCCGCTGTGGTGGGACAAGGGCCTCAGAAGTTGGTCCATCTTAATAGACCCAAACACTAGAGAAAAGTAGACACGCATCATGTTAGGCGCCATCTATACTGCTCTTAACAAACCATGGCCTGGTGTTGTGCCACGTCACACATTTAGTCTCCTCTTATGACATGCTCTCTGTGGGGCAGTAGTGCTATTCTTGTCTATGTCATTAACAAAGACCCCGGCAGACCACTCTCCTCCTAATATTCGTAATTGAGTAGGTGGGCTGTGGTCCACCCTAATTAGTTGCCATGAAAAATCATGTTTCACGGGAGAACTGCTTCGAAGTTAGATAAGGTGTTGATCTATGTTTAATCTTAAAATAATAATAATTTTTGCTTATGCGTCAAAGGCCCGTTGCAACGATCGACCTTTACAATGTCCAACTACTGAGGGCAGTTCGTGCGTAGTGAGTTGACCGAAATCCTTTCAAACTCCCCGTTTGGAGCCCAGTACTCCGCAACCACGGGATGACGGCCGCGAGGAGTGTGTGTTAAACCAATGTTTGTGTCTGCTTTCCTTGTCTGTCAGTATTAGACTCCCTATTCTTTCGCGTTCCGTCACCGTGCCCTCTGGATTGTGTTTTTGTTGGGATCAGCGTGACAGTTGCTGTACTGCGAATACGAGGTTGGGAACGGTATGATGTAACCGCCAGTGGAAGTGGCAGAAGGTAAGGGGCTTCAATCCACACAGGAAGGCCCTTGAGTAGTTATAACGTGGGCTGAATTCTGCGGTGCAGTCAAGCGGAACGTTCAACGCCATATTGGATTGTTTTCTCACGATGCAAGCCAGGAACAGCCGCAGCAAAATGCAGCATAACAACATGATAACCGAACGAAAGCACATGAATTCCACAGAATAAAGTCCTTGATATCACCTAGTGAATAAGTTGTGAAATATAATCCGAACAGAAAATAGCAGACTATAGAAAACGACACAAATACCAGAGCGAGTGGTGCTCGTAGCCACTCAGACGCGGCCATCTTACCCTGACTAAAATATTCGGATCAGTATGTTTTTAACTTAATACTGATCCTGCTTAGCATAGTCAGTTCAGTAGGTTTAGCATTACCCTGACTAATGTATTCTGATCAGTATGTTTAGTCTGGCCCTAACTAACAGTGGGATCAGTATGTTTAGTGTGACCCTAACTTACATAGTCGGATCAGTATGTTTAGTGTGACCATAACTTACATAGTCGGATCAGTATGTTTAGTGTGACCCTAACTTACATAGTCGGATCAGTATGTTTAGACTGAAACTGACTAACACGGTCGGATCATTATTTCTGTTTGCGTGACACTACCTTAGTATTTTGTCCCCGTGCATGTATTATAGCTATCAGATGCATTGAGATTGTAGTCTTTCAAAGACACAATAGCAGTCACCCGCTAAGGTGAATTTTTAAGCAACAAATTAGAAAACGGCGTTGACTAGTGACATAGCTCACAGTCCGAAGGGGGTGAGTTCGATCTCCACACAGCACCTGTCGTTACCCCGAGGACGCAAACCCTTAGAAAATGCAGTAGCAAGTAGACCGTTACATAAAATGCAAGCTGAAGCCGATGCACTGGGCCAACAGGAGCGAAATAAAAACCACAGTGCAAAGCACGCCGCCTTGGGGAATAGAAAATAGGCGAACGCAACAACAAAAAATACAAACAAATGCACAAAATATTTGGAAATCGCTCGGGTCTATGTTGGGCTGTCAGGTGGATGTGACGTGGTCAGTCCCGTTCGTCACTGTCTGTCCTTCCTGAACCGTAAGACAAGTACCCATTTATAAATTGGTCGACTTATGCGTGTCAGCAAAGGTAGTTGAGCCCAGTTCATTGTTTTGAAATGCGATCGCTCTGCCATTGTGCTACTCAGATTTTCACAATAATGGCAAGCGAAAGGTAATTCCATGGACAGTTTAGGTACAAAGATTTCCCTTGAAGTATCTCTAAACTTCTTGAACTAACACTATAACCATTCAACTAACTCTAAACACCTCGAAATAACTAAGAAATAACTATACTATTTCAGCCAGCTCTAAATGTCTTGAACTAACTCTTTTCCCATTGTACTAGCTCTAAACTTCTTGAACTCACTCTAAACTCCTAGAACCAACTCTAAACCACTCGAACTAAATCTAAACATTTTGAACTAACTCCATACCCCGTGGTCTCTCTAAACTTCTTCAACTAAATCTAAAATCATTCATCTTACTCTAAATCCCTAGAATTAACTAAGAAATAATTAAACTTCTTCATCTAGCTCTAAACTTCTTGAACTAACTCTATACCTCTTAAACTAACTCTATATCCCTTAAACTAACTCTATACCACTTAAACTAACTCTAAACCCCGTGAACTAACTTGATACCCCTTGAACTCTCTAAACTTCTTGAACTAACTATATACCCTTTAAACTAGCTCTATACCCATTAAACAAGTACTAAACTTTTTGAACTAACTCTACACCCCTTGACCTAACTCTAAACTTCTTGAACTAACTCTAAAATTCTTGAACTAACTCTATCCCCCTGGAACTAACTGTAAACTTCCTGAACTAACACTAAATTCCTTAAAATAGCACTACACTTCTTGAACTAACACTCACATTCTTGAGCTAACTCTAAACTCCTTGATCTAACTATAAACCTCTTGAACTAACCCTAAATCCTACTGAATATACCCCACACCTCACTGAACCAGCCATAAACCTCAATGGACAATCCTAAACTCGGTGAACCAACCCCAAACGTCACTGAAAAACTATAAACCTCACTGCACCAACCATAAAAACCATTGGGTTCACAGTAAACCACATGTACACCTCACTATACCAACTATAAACCCAACTGAACGAATAACGTTAAGCATACCGAGACCAATCCTATATAGCACTGTACAATCCTAAACCACACTGTACCGATCCTAAACCACACTGTACAAATCCTAAATCCCACTGAACCAACCATAAACCCCATGAATTAACCGTAAACCCCACTGAACTAAATCTAAACCCCACTGAACTATTCGTGAACCCCACTGAACTAATTATAAACCCCACTGAACTATTCTTAAACCCCACTGAGCCAATGATATACCCCACTGAAATAACCGTAAACCCAACTGAACTAATCCTAAACCCCACTGATCTATTCCTAAACCCTATTGAGCCAATCCTAAACCCCACTGAAATAACCTTAAACCCCACTGCAAAGAGGAAACTACTATCAGTACTGAACCAAAGCTGGAAAAGGGGTATTGTGCCCCAGGCATGGAAAGACGCAGTACTTGTACCAGTACCAAAGAAAAGAAAAGACAAAACAGATCCAAATGAATACAGGCCTATCAGCCTACTGTGCTGCGTAGGCAAACTGATGGAACGTAATATAAACACCAGACTGATGTGGCATCTGGAAGAAAAACACATACTAATTCCACAGCAAGCAGGCTTTAGACAGCACAGATCCACTGAGGATCAGGTCATCCTCATAGCCCAGAATATAGAAGATGCCTACCATGAGCAAAAACACACAGTAGCGGTTTGGGTGGACATAGAAAAGGCATCTGACAAAGTCTGGAAAGAGGGACTTAGAGTCAAGCTAAGAAGAAGTGAAGTTTGTGGGAAAATATACATATGGATCAGTCACTACCTCAAAAACAGAACGGCCAGAGTTCAAGTACAAGGGCAGATGAGCAAAAAGGTGAGACTTGAGCAGGGAGTACCCCAAGGGGGAGTACTGTCAATCACACTCTTTATGGTGTATATAAATAACGTAACAGAGAATATACCAAGAAGAGTCCATAGCTCAATGCTTGCAGACGATCTGGCTATGTGGACCTCTGAAAAGAATCTCACCATAGCATAAAATCGGATGCAGCAGGCCCTAACATCGTTGGAAGAGTGGGCGAACTCATGGCTGGTCAAAATAAGCGAGGATAAAACGACATGTACGATATTCTCGCTATCAAAACAAACCCCAAAACACCAAAATATGTCTTAACGGCAAATACCTGCAGCCAAACGACAACCCAAACTACCTGGGAGTCACATTTGATCGGCGCATGACATGGAAAAGTCAGATCGAGAGAAACCAAATGAGAACCAGAGAAAGAATGGCAATCATGAGGAAACTTGCTGGCACACGCTGGGGAGCAGACGAAAGTATACTAAAGAAACTGTACACTGGAAGAGTGAGACCAGTTCTCGAGTATGGCATTGCGGCATGGACAACAGCAGCAAAGGCGAACTTCGATAAAATTAGCAAACTCCAAAACCAAGCAATGAGAGTTATAACAGGAGGCATAAAGTCAACGCTAATTGTTGAACTTGAAAAGATAACAAAACTGCAATCCATGACCGACAGAAGAGATTGCAGAGCCCAGCAGCAAGCAGAGAAACTCAGAAGAATGACTGACCATCCAATGCACCAGAGACTAAACAATTTGGGAAATGGGAAACTAAAGTGGAGAAACTTTGCAGAAATAGCCAAAGCAAAGATGAGCGAAGACCCTATGAACGCATTAACAACACCAAAATCCATCCCTACTGTACGAAAACCTACCTGGAGGAAGCATATATTTCCAGAGGTGGTAGAAAACATACCAGGTATTGGAAACAAAAACAGGCAGACTGAAAAAGAAGGAAGAGATACTACCCTGAGCTACATAACGAAAAACTACCAAAGCATGGACTGGACCCATGCATACACCGACGGTTCTGTAACAAACACAACACAGAACGGAGGGGCAGGAGCATTTCTGAACCTACCAAATGGCACAAAAAATAACACTGTCATTCGCTACTGGAAAATACACAAGCAATTTCAGAGCGGAGGTAGAGGCACTGAGGGCGGAAGTGGAAGAAATGGTGACAGGTAAAAGGAATGAAAGCCATATAGTCTTGCTTACAGATGCCCTGGCCTTAGTCACAGCACTAAAAAGCCAGAAAAATACTGAACGTAATGATTTAAGAGCAGGACTCTGTCAACTATGCCAGCTGTCCGCACCAAAAAGGGTAGTGGTACAGTGGGTTCCATCCCACTGCAACATCCAAGGCAACGAGGAGGCAGACAGACTGGCAAAAGAAGGTGCAAGACTACCACAACCAGATACTAGTATGACGTACGAAGAGTCAAAACGGCTTATTAGAGCTAGATACATGACCAAATAGGAAACCGAACATACTGGCTACACAAAAAACGATGCCTATTACCAGTTGAACAGAAGATAGCAGGTCGTGGTCTTCAGAATTCGCACTGGCCACAATCGACTGAGGTACCACCTATTCAACAAATTGAAGATAGGTGGCACTGCCGAATGCCCGTGTGGTCCCGGGAAAATGACCGCTGAGCATTTGCTGCAAAACTGCCCGACATACGAGGATCAGAGAGAGCAGATGTGGCCATCACCAGTAGCAACACTAGATAAGCTCTATGGCAGTGTCGACAGCCTCAGGATGACCGCTGCTTTTTTCGAAAAAAATAAAGGTTGATGTCTGACTGCGTACGATGAAGAAGATGAAGAAGAAGAAGAAATCCCACTGAACTAATCCTAAGCCTCATTGAACCAACCTTTATCCCAATAGACCCAATCACAAACTTCACTGAACTAATTCTAAACCCAACTGAACTAATCCTAAACCCCAGTGAACGTATCCTAAATCCCACTAAACCAACCCTTACCCCCACTGAGCCAATACTAAACCCCACTGAAATAACCTTAAACCCCACTGAACTAATTCTAAGCCCCACTGAACTATACCTAAACCCCACTGAACTATTCCTAAACCCCACTGAACTAATCATAATTCACAATGAACTAATCCTAAACCCCACTGAACTAATACTAACCCCCACTGAACTAATTATAAACCCCACTGAACTAATCCTGAACCCCACTGAACTAACCCTTATGCTTCCAACTCAATTCATCAGAAGCCCCACTGAACAATCGTAAACCCCAATGAAGCAATTATAAACAGCACTGAACTAATCCTAAACCCGACTGAACCAACTCTAAACCCCACTGAACAACACTAAGCCCCATTGAATCAACCCTTATCCCCACTGATCCAATCACAAACCCCATTCAGCTAATCCTAAACCCCACTGAGCCAACCCTTATCCCAACTCATCCGACACTTATCCCAATTGATAACCAACCAACAACTGCTTGAACAGACCATAGATCCTTGAACCAGCATTACACGTTGTGATTCAACCCTAAACATCTTGAACCAAATCTAAACATCTTGAACTAAACCTAAACTTAGTGAACCAAACCTAAACTTCGTGAACCAAACATAAGCCTCGTTAACCAAACCTAAACCTCGTGAACCAAACCTTAACCTCGTGAACCAAAACTAAACCTCTTGAACCAAACCTAAACCTCGTGAACCAAACCTAAACCTCGTGAACCAAACCTAAACCTCGTGAACCAAACCTAAACCTCTTGAACCAAACCTAAACCTCGTGAACCAAACCTAAACCTCTTGAACCAAACCTAAACCTCGTGAACCAAACCTAAACCTCGTGAACCAAACCTAAACCTCTTGAACCAAACCTAAACCTCGTGAACCAAACCTAAACCTCTTGAACCAAACCTAAACCTCTTAAACCAAACCTAAACCTCGTGAACCAAACCTAAACCTCTTGAACCAAACCTAAACCTCGTGAACCAAACCTAAACCTCGTGAACCAAACCTAAACCTCGTGAACCAAACCTAAACCTCGTTAACCAAACCTAAACCTCTTGAACCAAACCTACACATCTTGAACTGAATCTAAACCTCGTGAACCAAACCTAAACCATGTGAACTCGCCCCAAACCTGTAAACCAACTCTAAACCCTACAATTCAATCCCTAAACCCCTGAACCAACCATGAACCTTCGAACCCTGTCTCCCAATCATAAAGCCCACGAGTGTTGGTCGTTAACAGATCCCGTGGCTAATTTATGCGCCGCCGACTTTCCTCCGTTGTAAAACAGATCGACCGTGTTTGCACTTAAGTTTCGCGCTCGTCCTGGCAAAGCGTCATTGCTCACTCATTTGATACACGTGTACGACTGTAGACTGCTGGATGGATTAATGCGTTTCTCAGCAGGGTAACGATTTGTGCAGCAAAGACGTACAATCTTAACTTATGTCATTTATTATAGACACTGGAAGACCAGGACTCAGGGGGGGGGGGGGGGGAATGTATTTATGTGCGTTCAATGTAAGCAGGCACTTGCGTACATCGTCTGTATTATTCAAGTAGGAACATGGGGTAGGGACCGTAATGTTGCGTTGTATTTGATTCTTTCCAGTTATGGAATCACAGAGCTATTGCCTTGTCGAACATTGCGGAAATATGGATCGTCCAAGTTGCCCACTACCAGAAAGAAAGTTTGTGTCCCTCATATATAATATATATAGGGCAAAATGGAGAGTATAACTGAAGGCTTTGTTTCATAGCAATTGGGCTACTATCGGGGAATGAAGTTGTTAGAGGCTTCAATATAGTAAGTGAGGACAAAAGACCTGACCAACTTTACCAGCACCGTAAACAAAAGTAGAGACGAGAGTGTAGAGGGTAAACGCTGATACCTACCAGCTGTCTCCACTACTATGAACTCCCAAGATTTCCCCCCAAGCAAAAAAGCAGATGATAAATGGTATCTTCATCCCAACCCTGTGCTACCAATACCAGAAATGGGCATTGAATAAGGCCCATGAACGAAAGTGAGCGATTTACAAAATGCAGTGGATACGAAAGGTCACTACCAACATTAGAAGAAACAGAATCACAAATATGAATTGTCGGGAGAAGGTTCGAACAATTCCCTGCCTAAATTACACCAAGAATCAGAGAATGAATTGTCTTGGCCACAATGTGAGAATGCAACCAGATCACATCGTTCATGTAATCTTGTTCGAGAAAGGCGTGAGGTAGACCGAGGAAAAGGTGGATAGACAACGAAAAGAAAACATGTCGCAAATAGTGGAGAGATGTTACTCGGGCCACAAGAGAGACGAATGTCAAACACATACCACGACACTGGATTACAACCCGGTAGAAAGTGAGACGACACTGGGCTATACCCGGTAGAAAGTTAGACGACACTGGGCTACAACCTGTTTTCATGGCGAATGTGCACGGTTCAACAACTGGTGAGGAGCGAGTGGTGTATGGATTGAAAGCTTGGTTCCCACTAACAGGTGGGGAGGAGTGAGTGGCATATGGGTTGAAAGCTTGGTTCATACTTACAGCTGGGGAGGAATGAGAGACATAGGGGTTGAAAGCTTGGTTCACACTAACAGCTGGGGAGGAGTGGGTGGTGTATGGGTTGAAAGTTTGGTTCACACTAACAGCTGGGGAGGAGTGAGTAGTGTATGGGTTGAAAGCTTGGTTCACACTAACAGCTGGGAAGGAGTGAGTGACATAGGGGTTGAAGGCTTCGTTCCCAATAGCATCTGGGGAGGAGTGAGTGGCATAGGGGTTGAAAGCTTGGTTCACCCTAACAGCTGGGGAGGAGTGAGTGGTGAATGGGTTAAAATCTTGGTTCACACTAACAGCTGGGGAGGAGTGAATGGTGTATGGGTTGAAAGATTGGTTCACACTAACAGCTGGGGAGGAATGAGAGACATAGGGGTTGAAAGCTTGGTTCACACTAACAGCTGGGGATGAGTGGGTGGTGTATGGGTTGAAAGTTTGGTTCACACTAACAGCCGGAGAGGAATGAGAGACATGGGGATTGAAAGCTTGGTTCACACTATCAGCTGGGGATTAGTGGGTGGTGTATGGGTTGAAAGTTTGGTTCACACTAACAGCTGGGGAGGAGTGAGTGGTGTATGGGTTGAAAGCTTGGTTCACACTAACAGCTGGGGAGGAGTGAGTGGTGTATGGGTTGAAAGCTTGGTTCACACTAACAGCTGGGGAGGAATGAGAGACATAGGGGTTGAAAGCTTGGTTCACACTAACAGCTGGGGAGGAATGAGAGACATAGAGGTTGAAAGCTTGGTTCACACTAACAGCTGGGAAGGAGTGAGGGACATAGGGGTTGAAGGCTTGGTTCCCGCTAACATCTGGGGAGGAGTGAGTGGCATAGGGGTTGAAAGCTTGGTTTTCTATCCCAACCTACCAGGTTGCGCTTGCTTTGGCAGACCGGACTTGCCGTGGGTTTGTTCCTAGTGTGACACATTTTCCCAGTCGACTCTGCTGTAAATAGCTACTTGGCCTTGTCTTGGGAAATTTTAGACCCCCCCCCCCCCCCTCCCCCCAAGAGCTACAGAGTTCGTCTTCTATCGACGGATATGTGGTATTGAAACAGGGACCGTGGTGTGGGACGGTGAAGGGGGTGCATATACGTGGTGGCTAATGCAATAAAGTCCGATTTATGAGCCATTTTATGAATTATTTATGTATATATTTATATATAATGGAGTTGGTGCATTGGAGAAAGGTGTGGGTTGATTGAAAGGCGAAATAGATGAATGGAGGAATGGGGGACGGGAAGTTGAGTAAAGATGGGCATGGAAAGGGTTGGTTCGGGGAGGGGCATAGGTGAAAATGGGCTGAGTGAGGAGATGGGCGGGGATTAGACAGATTGGAGGGGGAGGGGGGAGATATAGTTTGGGGGTTGAGTAGATTGATAGACGACAGAGATGAGCTGTTGATATAGACGATGAGAAAAGAGTGTGGGGGAATGGGTTGGTGTACCGGAGGGAGAGATGAGATGGGTGGACGATCGTAACATCCGGGTATGACTTGAAATATCGTGTTAAATGACACACCGTTTTGGGTGTTAGGGCTCAGAGAGAGAAAGGGAGAGTGCAGTGGAATGTCAGTGTGGGGGAAGGTGATTCTTAAATTGTTAATACTTACACATCTGTCCCGGGCAACGTCGAGTACTATATATATTATCAACAAAATATATTTCGTTTGGTAGCGAACTTTCTAGTGAAATTGAATCAAACCGCCATTAATGTCGGACAAATACTGTAGTGCGTGAATATATATATGTGTGTGTGTGTGTGTGTGTGTGTGTGTGTGGGTGCATGCGTTCGTGCATGGGTGTGCGTGGGTGTGTGCGTGCATGTGTGTGTATATATGTATATATATATATGCACGAGGCGTGTTCATATGAAACCGATCTGAACCAAGTGAACATACTTACGATGCGCACGGTGACGTCAATTCTGATGTAAACAGCACATGCTAACCGTCAAGTTTACAAAATTTCATTATCGTTAGACTCATAGTTTCCTCAGCAGACCGTTGAAAGCATGGCGGTTGTGATATGTAATCCGGCCAGGGTTGATCAGCGAACGGTCAGTTGACATTCATCGCATAATGTATATACACATACATGCATACATACACACACACACACATGCAATTACGCACACTATGACACGAAACTAAATAGGTCACAATTTGTTGTTGTTTTTGTTGTTTTAAATTAGATACGAACTTGAAAGCCATGCATTGTTCCACTTACTTTGTCCCTAATCTCTAAACAAAATTTCCAGCAACAACATTGATACACTTATTCCGTACCATTATCAGTGCACCAGTCCCTACAGGATAGGAGTCATTGATCTGCAGTCTTAACCACATTATCACTTCACGTTTAACGTCTTCGGCCTTTCTGGCGAAATGTATCCCACTAAGGTGGAAAACAGTATGATGTATGGTAAACCATGCGAACATGCTACTGCAGCTGATACGCTACCTATCGTTACTCGCTTATCAGCTCGAATCTTCTCCCCAACCATCAACTGTTGCAATCAGAACAGGACGACCAGATCAAATTTCATCAGCTATTCGTTTGCACTTTTGAGAAAATATATCGCCCCAGATATGCACAGTTTAAATCGGCAAACATTTCTCATTATAAACATGATGCACTCCCTTTTGAATATCCTTTCCAGAAAGTTCTTTTATCCCCCCTCCCCCCTTGAAAAAAAAACAACTCAACCCCACCCTGTTCTTCGATTATACACTTTGTGACCACGGACGCCAATTAGTCTCTCAGCAGCGATAATGTATGTGTCTGCTTCCTACAGTAATTACAAAACTGCCACTCATTAACACCTCTAGAAATTACCAACTACATTTTTGAGCCAGCCCATATCAATATGTGACCTACTTACTGACTTATTTTCTTATATATATATATATATATATATATATATATATATATATATATATATATATATATATATATTTATATATATATATAACATAAGAAACTATTCATATTTGTTGTTCTAACGGGTGCCATATATATATATATATATATATATATATATATATATATATATATATACATACATATGGCACCCGTTAGAACAACAAATATGAATAGTTTCTTATGTTACATTGTTACCAAAAAACACATCTTGTACACATCCGGTAGAAGTATCTAGCCCCGAAATGTGAATGCAATGGCAGCAGATTGTGGTTGACGAGTTAATAACGAGTTAATAACGAGTTAATAACTGCTAAAATAAGAGCAATCAAATAGAAAGGACGAAATGTAGCGTTAAGACTAAATAAACGAATAATTGTCTAAACAGACCATTAAAATAAATCAATGGTTGACCGCCTTCTTGAGCACACGTCTTCATTAAATGCACTCCAAGACCTCCTGGCCTGAGTCATTTTTTTCTAACTTACTTCACGTCTTATTTATTACTTTATGGGGATCAAGATGCTGAACAGTACATGAGCTGTAGCGGTCAGCGACGCATAGCTGACTGCTGCTTTAGGGCCAGCAAACCCGAGCTGCCAGGTTCTTTCTACACCTCCACGCGGTATCCTGGATAACATACTGCAACACAGCAGACTGACTAAGGATAAGGGGTTGGGAAGGCTAACTTGGTACACAAAAATGTCATGCTAAAGTCGAATGTGTCGGACCGAAAGGTGCAAATATCGCAGTCAAGCTGTAAACTACAACACAACGCATGCCATTCTCTTGACAACATCCCGCTGCTTGCAAAGCCTTTTCCAGGGTTTGGTAGAGGGAGTTTGGGAACGAACGAAGAAGAAGAAGAAGATCTTTTTATTGCTGCCTTGACCTCGTTTCTACTTACGTTTTTTTATATCTCTCTGTTTCTCTATTTCTCTTTCCCTGGGGATTCCAGAAAAGATGCTGCCTAACCATGCTATATATCATTGTTTCTTTTATCTTTTTCTTATCAATGCCAGCATCTTCAAGTCAAAATTAACAGGAGACATACTTAGAGACACAACGAGAAAGATCAAAGGCAAACAAGCCGAGACATTCAGGCAGGGAGGATCTGAGATGATATAAGAAAACAACAAGAATTTTGAGCACGCAGATACTCAAATACATGTGGGCATTAAAGAACTTGTCGTTAAGGCCACTAGGCACAGATCGTGATAATAGTAGTTACAGAACATTAAAAACAAGATCAAATCAGTTTCAGACCATTAAGTCAACACCTAAAAGTAAACAACAGCGTGAGGGAAACTCAGTGAAGCTAAGTACCATCAGAGGGGAATAAACAAAACGGGTGTACGCTAATTCGTAGGTCATCATCCTTGAACTGTTATTCCAGAATTGGGTTTAACATTGCCAGCGTTTATGGGATCATGGATCCATTTCTTTATTTGTTTGCACTACAGTTTCGATAGTCAGCCCCATGCACAACCTCTAGTAGTCACTACCTTTACTTTCGTTCAGTTCAGTACAGTGCCGTTGCCGTATCGAGGGTCAGTTAAAATGGATCTCCAGTGTGCTCTATCTCTTGCCGTTATCGTGCAATCTAACAAGCGTTTTCCAGTCTATCCCCTGATGTTATCCACCCACTTATACAGTTGTCTTTCTCTTGAACGACTGCCTTCTATCTTACTCTCTAATATGGTATTCAATAAGGATGTGTGTATTGTTATATGACCAACATAACTTAACTATCTAACCCTGTGATCAATATGCTGAGCAGCGCATGAGCTGAAGTGGTGAGCGACCAATTGCTGATTGCTAGCGTCAGGGCCAGCGAACCAGAGCTGCCAAGACCCTTCTATACCTCCACGCGGTGATCCTGGATAACAGGTTGCAGCAGGGCAGACTGGCTAAGGAGAAGGCATCGAAGAGGGAATGCTAACCCGGTACTCAAAAACGCTTGCTGAAGTTGGATGTGTTTGACCGATAGGTGCACATATCGCAGTCAAGCTGTAAACGACGACACAATGCATTCCGTTCTCTGGACTACATTCTGCCAATTAAGCCCTTTCAGGGTTTTGTAGCCGGAGATTGACAACGAACGAAGCCAAGCCTAACCCTGATTTCGATCATTAATTATTTGTTCGTCACCAACGTTTTCAATATCTACACACTTGTTTTCTAATCTTTCCAAGAAATACTATCCAATCGTCTATATACCCACATTTCGAGAACTTCTATTGTCTTTTCTAATTTGTTATTCAATGTCCTTGTTATTATTCTGTGCCATAAAGTAGTGACGACAATGCATAACACCTGGCAATTCGTATTTTCATTTTATGATTTATCTTACTAAGACTAAGTAAATTATACTTTATTATACATGTTGTTTTACGTTAGATTGTGCCACGCGTGGTCGCTATTAGAAATGCACAAACGTAAGACCGAGACCTGAGAGATTCGCTATGTATAGCAAGTGCAGAAGGGAAAGACAATTCGAGAAAATGTTTGCTACACGAACGATATGGTGTACATGGCAGCGATCAACTACTGTATTGACGCATATAAGATAAAGTGGCTTGGCCATTTGACAAGGACGCAGTATGATAACCATGCAGCTAACTCATATCACATTGAAGCTTAATGGCTACAAGCGAGAGGTTGACCTCACGGCGATGGATAGAGGGAAAACAAATAAACACTCCAACAAATCAACATGTCAACAGCACAAGCTTCCTACCTTGCGCAAACAAGAAGAGCTCCCATACCTTCCTCCCTGTGACTCCGTAATGCAAGAGCAGTAGGACAAAAGAAGATGAAGATATATAACTGTCTGTCAGTCTTTTTTTTCTTCTTCCTTGTTCATCTTCAGACCTCAACTTCAAAGACTCTAACGAAGGCAGCAGTCGACTCAAGGCTCTGTACGCTTCCGTACAGCTTCTCGTGGAAGGACACTGGCTGTTGCCAAATGTTACTTCTTTTGTCGGTATACAGTGGACATGACTGCAAAATATGTTCTGCCTTTATGGGGGCTGTGCTGCAGGCACAAAGGTCTGTAGTGTCAATCTTGAACTTGTAGTCCGTGATTTGTTCAGTTGTCTGTCTGTGATTTTGAAAGACTATGTGGCTCCTGAGAAGAATGTTAAAGCAGGACTAGGATAGCTAAGAAACAATAAATATACGATAGCAAGTCAGTAAGTATGTTACAAACTGGTATGGGATAGCTGGAAAAAAAATAAAAATAGTTGGCAGTTTCTATAGCTGTTATCAGGGGGCAGCAACATCCAGCTTTGCTGTTACTGAAGGTAGCAGACGATAGGTGTTACGTGCACCTACGCAGCTCAAGTGAAAAATGGCGTCTGTATTAACAGAGTACAAAATCACAGAACATAGTGCTGTTGTGCCTTTTATTTTACAAATTGACTTTCTGCTAATGAAATTGAATATGAAATGCTTCATGTGAAGTTATGTTCATGTTTCCGGAGACAATTCGAAGAAAACGCCCAGGCTTGCGGACTAGAGGTGTACTGTTCCATCATGACCATGCCAGACGACATACGGCTCGATTAATCGAGAACATTTACCAACTAGAGTGGCAACTTCTTAAACATCCACCTAACAGCACCGACTTTGCCCCCAGCGATTTTCACTTGTTTGTTGCACTAACAACCCATCTTGGAGGAAGATGTTTCACGAATGTCGAAGCAGTCATACGTGAAGTTGAAAATGTGAATGCGACAGCAGACCTAAGACTTGCATGATGCGCCGGTTGGTGCACTGATAAAGCTATTGGATAGTGTATAAATGTTGTCGGAAATCTTGTTCAGAAATAAGAGACACTGTCAGGGCAATAATAAATTATTTTTAAATTGCTATTTGTGATCTATTTACTGACTTGTATTGCACATTTCAAGAAAACATTATTAAATAATCAGTAGAAAAATTTAGATACAAGAAGATGGCAGAATTGATTTTTGGAAACATAATCAAGCAGATGAGCTTGTAAGCTCTTGTATTCACGGAAAAGATCGTTCGAGTAAATAATAGACCAAATAACAACGAAAATAACAGAGTAAATAACACAATAAATAACAGCAAAAAATCAATCATCATTCAACTATTTTTTTGACGTACAGAAGATAAGTGGTTTGGTCATCTGACAGTGTAATTATTAAACAAAGTGAATAATAGAGAAAACTTTTTTTTTAAACTGAGAAAAAGCCGAGAAATTAACGGAGAAAAAATAGTAAAGATCAAAATACCAGCGAATGACAGAGAAAACAGATAAAGTAATTAAGAAAATAACTAGGAAAATTGCAGAATAAAACCATAAAATAAAAGAGTTAGTAACAGAGAAAATACAAAATAACTGGAACAAATAAGAGAAAATAACAAAGGACGCAACACTTGTATATCCAGGAATAGAAACATATAGATTTGACCTAGTTTTCAATCTAACGTAAAGTTTTTTAAAAATGTGTAAATAATTACAAGTCCAATACAGTGTCATTTTGATTAACAGACCAGACCAACACAAACTTAAAACTATCTAAGACGAAACTCAAAACTCAATTAATACATTGCTAATCTAGATTCTGGAAACCAGATTAACATAGAACATTGGGGTCAATCTTAGACGATACTAAAGACGAATCAATGCACAACTTTTCAAGATTTTTGAGACCAGACCAACGTAAAATTTGGGCCAGTCTTAGACTATGTTAAAGACTAAACTAGTGTAATGCGTATTGAGATTTTAAAGGCCAGAGTAACACAAATTTAGGACCAATGTAAGGCGATAGTAAAGATAAGAACTTGTTGTCTAGATTTTACAGACCAGTCTAAGACAAACTTGCGACCAGATAATGTTGAAGACAAACTCGTATACAGTTTATCTAGATTCAAGAGAAGAAACCCTCAAAGCTTAAGACCAGTCTAAGACAAACTTGCGACCAGATAATGTTGAAGACCAAACTGTTGAACAGTTAATCTAGATTCAGGAGAAGAAACCCTCAAAACTTGCGAACATATAATGTTGAAGACGAAACTCTGTACAGTTTATCTAGATTCAGGAGAAGAAACCCTCAAAACTTACGACCAGTCTAAGACTAAATAACGTACGAGACCACCACAATCCAAATTACAAGCTGCAAGCGTAGCTGTCAATCACAAAACGGAATGATTTAGGGCGCCCCTGTTTCTATCACTTAACCGCCCGTGTTCTCGACCATTTCTGCGAGTTGAAATGCCTTCCAGTAGTTAATTAAACGGGATGTCTGAGGCCAACATGTTTTGTACAGCGACGGCGGTGCCTCAAATCTAGCTAATGGAGCTTCCCTTTCCGGCTTGTGATCTTTTCAAATCAACACAGCGTTTCTCTCCTTACTTTCCGTCGTCCAATTCTGCTGTTGCGTTCCGTCAACGCAAGAATGGTTAGAAAGAATTCGGGGCGATTGTGAACAAAAATACACGAGAAGCGCAACAAAAATTGCTTGATAGAAGATATTGTGTTGTTGCGTAGTTGGAATAATAAATAGTCAAAATACCGGACGAGCTGCCTGCAGCTAGTAGACGCAGAAAAGACTTAGACGGCAGTTGTAACGAACCAACACAAATATAACGTGATGAAGTGTTCGAGTTGGACGCTGCTAGTCTACTGTGAGGGTGTCGAGTTTCGGCTATTCCTCTTTCCTGGCTTTGATTGCGTTTAATATGTGCAGATAATTGAAACGCGCGCCCAATCCATTCCGGTTTCACACCCTTGTTCTGTTTTCACTTAAGGGCATTAAAGAACAAGTCACCCGGAAAGCACGTCGTCACAGAGATAAAGTGTGACCTCCCTTTATTATGTCAACTGTGACGCGATAGCGCAATGATTCTCAGCGGGTGGCCCTCAAACAGACAGGGGGTCCGATGACTACGCTTCCTAGCCCGACTGGCTGTTATGTCTTTACTTTCGCTTGTTACAGAATATGCAATCGTTTAGTGGACTACTTCGTTATAATTTAACCTATTTCTTCGAAACCCAATTTTGTGGAAGCATAAGGCTTCAAAAGTTGATCTCTCTATTTATTTCTGTTCTGGGCCCTCGTCCATAGCCCATCCCAGGATAAATAAATTGTCTTCACTTCCTCTAACACTAGATATTATTAGAACTTATAATTATTCATTACCCCTCGTTAGCTCTAATCCAGTACATGTTTGATTTAACTGTTATATTTATTACTCGTATCTTTTTTTTTCCTATTAAGTGGAGGGGTTGGGGTTTTTTAAATATAGAATACAGTTAAGAATCTGCTCTTAATGTAGGGATAGGAAAAACTATCTTAACATGTTCCAACATAACATTACCCTACTGTACACTAACTAATGTCGAAAGTGTCTAAACATCTACAGCTCGCTCTCTGGGTCCCGCTATACGGCTCCCTTGCAAATCTGCCCGTTTTCACCATTTTTTCCAGCCTGCCCTCTTATCACGATATGCAGAAAATTGTGTTGTTCTGATTTTTTGCCATAATCCGTCTTCTGTGTAGATGGTGGGAGCGCACCAGTAGCAATGTTGTCCGAGATTAAAAGTCTCGTGGCATCTCACGCAGACCAAGCAAATTTGGTCAACATTTAGCGATTTAGCCGTTAAATCACACACACACAATCTCTTTTCCATAACTAGTGCAGGAAATATAATACTGTCGTGAAATATTTTGGTCACTTCTTCTACAAACCGTCACAAGAATGTCATCTTGATAAAGCTTTCCTTTCCCATCTGAGTGGTCCTGGGTTCATTCCCCAGTTGAGACGGAAATATTTTTTCAGACCGCCAGGACATTTACAAAAATTCTTTTATTTTATGTGTTTGCCTCACTAGTTTCTACTGGCAGAGGAACATCTATTCCACCCTAGACCGTAGTCCACTGGGCGATATTAAGACGCATAAACCAGTGCTTGGATGTCTGTGTGCGTCTGTATGTACCTATGCTAGGTTTGTGCGCTCTCAGAAGCCATTGCACCCAACCTGGTCGACCCAGCCTTAAATAAGAACAGGTTCAGTCCGGGAAGTAAAAGCGGCGAGGGAGAGGAGATGGCTACCGCCCTCATATAGCCGAGCCTTTGAAATGTGAGATCGCTAACACCTCAAGCCCCTATGGCAGTAATGCTATGCGTTACTTTATTTTCTAATACATATTATACCTCAAAAACGTACATTTAGTTGGTACTTATTTTTTATCATCTATTAAACAAATTGTCCTCATTTATCATTATATCTTCTTTTGTGGAAATATTTGTCCATAATCTCTTATAATTACACATCAAGCTCAAGCTAATGGTATCTCGTAATGTACATTGTGATACAGACAAGGAGAATATGTTACGTTTGTCGGGAACAATATGGCTCCTGGTATAACTTTTGTGAGGAACGGAACATGAAAGTAAATAAAGACAAACACATTCTTCTTCCTTTTTCTTCTTTTCGGTGTTCCTCATGAACAAGACGTGATACTGTTGATTACAACGGCCAGATTGTAATGTCTGTTGTTTTATTTTCCCTCTGCGATCCCTATTCTCATAGGCAGACTGCACCAGTCCAGTCAGTTTCTACTTGGAAGCGAAATAGGGGTTTTTGCCAGATGATGCTCGCTGACACTGATGCAAGCAGCCAGCTTGAGTCACAGACAGTCTGTGTGCTCATTAGATGTGCTGTATCTTCGAACCCAGACAAGCACATGAAACCAATTTCAGCTAGATGATGTGAGAATACAATATGAAGTATACATAGTATATCATGAATCGTGTCCTTGGTACAGCGTCGCTTCCATCACAGGGGCCATGTCAGACTCGATCTGAGGCCAGTTCTTCACGTCCGTCACATTTAAGTTCAGAACAGCTTTGATGTTCTCCCGACTGGTCTTTGTGTATGACAAAGACAAGAATAGCACAACCGCCCCACCTAGAGTACGTCGAAGGAGGCGACTAACTTTGTGACATGACAAAATACAGGTTATGGTTAGGTAGCTTGTTAAGGGAAGCATAGATGGCGCCGAGTAGGCTGGGAGTCTACTTTGCTCTAGTGTTTGAGTTTATTAAGTGGGACTCGCACATCGGTTAACCTCCTCCGGAAAACATGTCCCAACGCAGCGAAGTAATAATATACTTCTCGAGCCAAGCCCGGTAATCAGGAAGTCCTCCTCCTGGATACAACTTGTTCCGGCCAGAGCTGGGACCTGTACTAGGCCATCCGCTGCTGTAGAAGTACATGTCGACTAAGACTAAGACAGCTTTGATGTGGTGTATTCCCTTCTCTCCGGTCCGCTTCTGCTTCGTTTTTCAGGTACTGTTACCTCCCAGTATAATTGTTTTCCCCCAGACTTGTGTGACCTTTGATGTCGCCATAGTATGTTAGTTTCCTAGACGTAATGTTGTTTACATCCAATTTAAATCTATATCCTGCTCTGTTAAGACGTATGTGTTTTTCTTTGCCGCAGTCCTTATTTTTCTGAGAACTTTCATTTCACCTCGTAAGATTCCATTTTCTTCTTTAGTGTTTGTGTGATGGTCCATGTTTCGCATCCGTACGTTGCCACAGGGAAGATGCACGTTCTCATAATTTTTTGTTTTCGTTATTTTGTTCGTGTTCTGCCATAGGCTTCTCATGTTATTTGTCATCTGCATTGACATGTCTGTTGTTCAACTGATTTATTTTTGGCAGTCTCCGCTGCTGCTGATAATGGCGCTAAGACATATAAAATGTGTCACGTTTTCGTATTCTTTATTTTCTAGAATAACTGCAGGTCAGTGTAATTTTATGTTGGGGGTCATTATCTTGCTTTTACTGATGTTCAGCACGTAAACATGTTTGACTAAAAGAAGGATGCAATCGTAAATTTGCAATACTTCTACCAGAGCATACGGGGAACTGAGACTCTAGTCTAGTCATGCACACCATACTGACCAGGACGTCGCGCCAGAGTCAGGCACAATACATAGACCAAGACCACACACACTCTCTCTCTCTCTCTCTCTCTCTCTCTTCCATGTATCGTTCCCTGGAAACAAGCTGTTTTAAGGGCAGACTGGCTGTCGATATGTGGATCGATGTGATCTGCATAGTAGTGAGCGCCAAGCACATAACCGCCAGGAGGACCGCGGTCCACCTTCACCAGTATGCTCGGGATGTGAGGAAAGCTACTACAATCCGCCACTTAACGTCCTTCTCAGGGATCACAAAAGAGTTAACCTATTGTTGGCTTTAAACAACAACATCCAGAGCATAAGCTGAGATCACGTAAGACAAATTCTCTAAAAGTTCTTAATCCCAAAACAGCAATGCATCACGTGGGATTGCCGCTCCGTTCAATTTTCACTGGATTTTTTTTTCTTGGCTAAACTATGATGTGCTTTTATTTTATTTTTATGAAATGCCAATTTTAAAATATTTAAAATATTAATAAATCAATGAAAACAGTGCATGCTCTTTTCTTATGATTAAACTGGTGTTTCATTATTAACAAAATATGCCCTTTCAATATTATTAAAAAATATGTTTTTTCATTTATAATAAAATATTCTATGATTTTACATTATACATGGAATGGAATACGTTGAATTAGGGTATTCAAACAGGAAGGTCATACATACAACAATGGCGAAGAGGTCAAGTCGTTCGTCTCGTGTTCAGAAGGTCGTCATTTTTTGTGTGGAGATCTCTGGAGCTACGGAGTTTGTGCTTTGTGTGATGGTCTCGACGTGTGGCATGCTGTGGAGAGAGACCGATCCCTATGGGGGGAGGTCCCGCGGCAATTAAGTCAAGCCATCGTCTTTAACCAACCTTTACCTAAACGTGTTTCTTTCTTTATTTTGCAAATATTACTTCCTGTGGCTCTATGGCAGTGTCGACAGCCTCAGGATGACCGCTGCTTTTTCGAAAAAATACAGGTTGACCTCTGACAGCGTACGACGAAGAAGAAGACTTCCTGTGGCTAACTAGGTCTAGGGGAAAGAATAGTTGAGTATTGCGTAGGAATTTCATTACTTGTTTTGTTTTTTTTTTGCCTGGATATCGATCAACAACCGATTATTATCGATTTTCGACTGCTAGGGTGCAAGCGTATGAACGGAATCTTCGAGTTTTTCGTCAATCTCTAATATTACTAGACGACCATCTCATCTTCTTGAGACATAGGGACGCGTGAAACATGAAGGATTCGAAAACACACCGTTTAGCGCTGTCATTTCTAAGCACACAAGTCGTGGACAGAATTACAACAGAAGACAGCCAAATTATAACACCTGAAAATAGAGCCTAATTCAATTCACGAGCTTGACTGCAGACGACCAGAGCCTTTGCATGAAGATGAAAACAGACTGCAAAATTATGTGCACATGTTTGCCAAAGTTTGTTAAAAATATATCCCTGGAATTAACGCATCGAATAAAAAGAAAATTAGGATCGACAGAACAACTGGTCCACTCAACATTAGTGTAAACAATATTCCCCTAATGCAGACCCACCAGATAACGAATCTGGGCAGTATTATTTTTTGTGGTTGGGGGGGGGGGGGGGGAATGGTAGGCTTTATAGGGAAATCGAGACCACATTTCAGAAAGCATCTGCTGGGACTTATCAATTGTCGCATCCACTTAAACATTCAAATATCAGCGGCACATTAACATTTGATCAATAGCATATCTGTATCGTCTCTTTGCTGGCTGTCCCAAACGTCGTTCTTGTCTAAGACGCGCTAGAGTAGAATTTCTAGGTGTGAAATAATACGCTTAAGAAAGGTGATCAATGTCAATAGGAGAGGCAGATTGCGGCAGGAAGACATTCACAATATGGACGGAACCACTCCTTGTGTTAAGTATATTGCCTCATAGGAAATGCAATGGTACGGCCATCCTATCAGACTACGTCCTGATCAGCTTTCACTGATAGCTTACAATGCAAGAAGAAATTGCTACAGGCACATGGGGAGAGGGGGAGGGGGTTGGAAAAAAGGGGTGGGGGTGTGAATCGCGTGTTAGAATGATAGAGGACGTAAAAGCGATCTGGCATCGCCACGGGTTTACGATATTCAACGCAACGCTATTTGGTATAAGACGACTTAAGATTCCTATGTCGGACAATGGCACAAGTGGACAGATAACTAGTAGTTAAATTATATCTATTCAGCAATATTAAAATAGTTCTTTCATTAATATAATACATTCTTTCATCAATATAGTAGAGAAATCAGGAGAAAGATTAGGTAAGATGGGAAACAGCCCATAATAGAAACATGTAATAACATAGAGGAACTCCAGGGGGCAGGGGAAGGAACGTGAAGCATTCAAGGAGATTAGATCTCTGACTAGAGAATTCGGTCATCTCTACAGGCAATAAATGACTGTAATGCAGCAGCTGACAGAAAGCAAAAACATTCTAGAAAGATGGGTGGAATACTGCGGAGAGATGTACGGAGACAACAACAAATTCGAAGACATGCTAACAAACAATAAAAAGGAAGAATCAGAACCCACATTGTGCGAAGATCAAGCAGTAATTAAGTCGCTGATAAAAGGGAAAAACCCAGGCTGCGACGATATATCCTCTAAACTGATACAAGCGGGAGGGGATGCAAACATCCGCATATACCATGCAGTCTGTAATAACATCTGGTGCAACACAGAATGGCCCAAAGCATAGAAACGATCTGTGTACATACCCATACCTAAGAAAGAGAAACTAAAGGTATGTACAAACTATCGCACTGTCGCATTGATAAAAAAGCCACTCCAGCAAGATCGTATTGCGTATCATCATGAAAAGAATAGAAAGAAAGTTGGACTTTGAATTAAACGAAACGAAAGCAGGGTTCAGGCCACGAAGAGGTACGAGAGACCATATCTTCAACACGAAAAACATCATCGAGAAAAGCAGAGAATTCAATACAGGCTTGTATGCCTGTTTTATAGACTACACCAAGGCCTTTGATTGCGTAAAACATTAGCAAATGTGGAACATTATGAAAGAAATGGGTTTCCCAATACATCTGGTTCAACTAATAGAAACCCTCTACAGGGGCCAGCAAGTAGCCGTCAGAATACATGGTGAAACCTCAGATTGGTTTGAGATACACAAAGGGGTCAGGCATGGCTGCATTGTTTCACCATACCTGTTCAATATATATGCGAAAAACATAACCAGGAATGTAAAGGCAGAGCCAATTTCTACAGACTTCGATCCTTTCGCAATAGGAGGAAAGGAGATACTGGAAATACGATATGTCGACAACACAATTTTTCTCTAGAACCTAGAACAAATAATTACATCCGTTCAGAAATATAGGAAAGCCCAGAACCTCTACCCGAATACAAAGAAAACACAGATAATGACAACTCATAAGACAAAACTCCAACCTAAAATCGAGATAGCTGGCGAAGAGATTGACAATGCTGCACATTTTGAATATCTGGGATCAAAGCTGAACAACAATGGTGACTACAAAAGAAGTAAGAAGATGACTGACTATGGCATGCAGAAGATAAGGAGTATGCAGAACCTATGGCATAATACAAACAAAGAACTAAAACTAAAGATCCTAATAATATGCATTTTTCCTGTGGCAACCTATGGATGTGAAACATGGACGATTACAAAAGCAATAATGGCGAAAATCGGTGCTTTTGAAACACAGTGCTACAGAAGAGTCCTGAAAATCCCGCGGACAAAGAAAGAAACAAACAAATCCATCCGGCAAGACCTGAATGTGGGGGAGAATTGGTTCATAAATGACGTAATGACAAAAAAAACTGAGGTTTTTTCTTTGCACACATCAAACTTCTTCTTCTTTCTCTTCGTACGCTGTCAGACGTCAAACGACAAAACGGACTGGAGAAGGTGGTTATGGAAGGCATGGTCACTGGGAAGAGATACAGGGCCGACGGAGAAGACGACGTACCCAGGACATCAAGGTGACGCTGGATTTGACCTGGAGCAGGCCGTAAGACTGGCGAAAGATAAAGATAGTCTCCTACAGACAGGCTGTCATGAAGACTACGTTCTGCAAAGGACATGCTACATGATGATGATAATGAATATAGTATGTTCTTTCATCTATACTATATTTTTCAGTTTGTATACTAATATTTGTATCGAATACTACAAAAACTCAGTTTGAATATATATATACGTCATTAATAATGGTTTTCAAAATAATCAACACGTTGAAAACTGTTTTAGCACTCTACCTTGAAGGAAAACAAATTCCCGTGAACCGGATTCGAACAAGCGACCAAAGGATTTCTACATTTTTCACGACGAGAAATATGGGTGTCCACATGAGAGCAAACATTAGTAACACTGTAACCTTTCATGCACATTGATATATGTGACTCGAGGGATAGTTGGGCATGGGTTTGCTACAAAATGGAAAAAACGACGTCTACACCAAATGGCAGAAAAAGAGTTACAATTGAAATCAACATTGATCACGCAACCTTGTATATATATCAAGATTCTGTGCCGAAGTCGTTAAGCCGTCGGCCTCGCGATCAGGTGGTGTGGGTTTGACTCCGGACTGTGCCGTTTTTTTCACGGGTGCTTGATGCAGAGTCTCCTGCATCTCGTAGTCGCCCCCTAGTCGTCTTGTCCTTGCTTCTATATACGCGCACGTCACTATGTAACACCAATTTTATTAATCCGATTTTCACAAGAGTGTGAACAAGAAATTTAGTGTTGCTTATTTTTCCACAGAGTTCACATGCCTGTTAACACACTTTGCATAGCTTGTGGTTTGGTTACCATACAGGAAAAAAGTCATTCGGTTACCAATTTTGCACGACCGCATTAACTCGTTGTCAACTGCATTGAGACAGATATGTTGCAAACTTTCCTGTAACCGAGGTCATCATGGACAATGTTGTGCGCAAAAGTGACACATGTTAAAATCTATGATTATTTCACTAATAGTGAGTCGCCCCTTGCCACTGGCATGCTGTTAGACCTGCTGTTTCCCTGTGTCACTTGATACGCTTGCTAGTCTTCCACTCCGAGGTTCATCAATGAAGTTTTGTCGTTCGTTTTCACATCACGACAGCCGGGTATATATTGTCGACATGTTGTATGCATTATTGCGCATGTTATAATAACATTGTTGTTAATCAGTGATGTAACTCGTGCGCGTGTTTGTATGTGTATATATATATATATATATGTATATATATATATATATATATATATATATATATATATATATATTTATATATACATATTAATATATGTGTGCCTCAGACGCATACTCCGCATCCGTTGGCAGGGCCATGTCCCTGACAGTGAAGTTTGCTGAAGAGAGAAGAGAGCAGACATGCCAAGCATCCATGCATCTCTTCAGACGGCACGGCTGAGACGAACTGGGCACCTTGTACGCATGCCAGACACAAGACTGTCGAAGAGACTTGTGTAGGCTGAGCTTATGGAATGGTGGTGAAATAGAGGTCGCATAAAGAAAGCAATTTAAGGACAGCCTTGAAGAAACCGTGAGAGGCTGTCACATAGATAACGAAAAATGGAAGAGAATCGCTGAAAACAGATCGGACAGGAGAAGTGCAGTAAACGAAGGCGTTTGTGAAGTGCAGAGTCATCGTATGCAGACAGCTACTCAAACGCCTGATCAGAAAGATAAGAGCAGAGAAACTACACTCACCAGCTACAAAAAACATTGTGTGCAAACCGTGCAATAGAACATTCCTTGCTCGCATTGGACCAAGAGACCACATGAGGTCCAGCAAACACTTGACCGAAACATGACAGTCAGTGCAGAAACAAAGTAAAACAGAACACATATAACAACGGTAATGTCCGTGGTCGTCATCGACAACAATGTACAGTTATCATATTAACAAATAATTAAAACTAATTCAAGTGTTCCGTGGGGGCTTGAAAAATTTCCTTAGGATTTCTCCATGTCAAACAGGTTGAGAGCGACTGTCTTCGAGTAACATACTAAGGATACTCTCCAATGCACACCACAATATTTACACTGGACCCCTCCTTTATTCATTGCTTGTTTGTGTGATTTCAAACATAAAAACATATCCCTAGGCGACAACGTTTAATCCAGGAGCTGGCTCTCGTCCAGATATTTTTTGACAATGTCAATATCCTATATTTGCTGTAACCTGCGCTGGTATAAGGTCTCCAGGTGGAGGCTTGGAAGCGATGAAGGCAGGCAGATAGAGAAGCATATCACGAAGAAGAGGGAAGAACAACTGTGAAGAAAATAGTGTTGAGAATAGGGTGTCAGATGTCAGCTGTGAACACAGCGGTGCGTGTTGAGGAGAAAGCTATAGCCTCGGGTAAATAAACAAGGTGTGTTGTATAGGGGTTAGCACCGGGTACTTGGAATTTTAGGTCGTCTTCTGTTGAGTGTTTTGATTCTTGACAACCTTTTCTTCAGTTTCTTGTTCTTGTTCTTGTTGTTGTTGTTGTTCTTCTTCTTCTTCTTCTTCTTCTTCTTCTTCTTCTTCTTCTTCTTCTTCTTCGTCTTTTTCTTCTTCGTCTTCTTCTTCTTCGTCTTGCTCTTCTTCACTATCTTCTTCATCTTCTAGATATTTTTATTTTTGTTTCTTCATCTTCGTCTTTTGCTTCTTCTTCTTTGCTTTTTGCTTTTTCTATTTTCATCTTCTTCTTCTTCTTCTTCTTCTTATTGTTCTTCTTGATTACCTTCCTCCAGCTATTCTTCTTTTTCTTCATTTTCTGACCTTTTTTAATCTTTGTTCGTTCGTTTACAGTTTGTGACTGAGTGCATTATGCCATTCTTTAGCCATTTGCATGTTTATCCGCGTATTTTTGGCAGTTGACATTTTTCACAGCAAGCTTGTTTTATTTTGATCTCGCCATCTTACCTCTCCATCTTACCTCTCTATCTTACCTCTCTATCTCTATCTCTCCATCTGTCTATCTAATTGTTTATATTTTTATATCTCTATCTCTCTCTGTTTCTTTCTTTCTCTTTCTCTCTCTCTCTCTCTTTCTATCTCTTCCTCTCTCTCTCACTCCATCTCTCTGTTGCTCTGCATCTCTCACTTTCTATTTCTTTATCTGTCTTGATCTTCCTCTAATACTCTCTATCTATATATCCCGAATTATATTTATAATCTCTCTCATCATCTATCTTTCTATCTTTATCTCTCTCATCTTTTCTATATCTCTCTATATCGCATCTCTCTTTATTGCTATCTTTTCTATATCTCTCTATATCGCATCTCTCTTTATTGCGCTCTCTCTCTCACTCTTTCTCTTTCTCTCTCAAAGATTGAGCTGTTACCTGACTACTTATATTTTCTTATTTGTTAAAGATGTACTTTTCCTTAAGCGAAGGCACGCCCGTTCAATCTCATACTTAGTCCTTTAAGTTATATCCTGACGTATCAGTCACTATACGACAGTGTGTCATTTTCAGGATCCACTTTCAGATCCCACTTTTGTTTCTTTCAGAACTCACTTTTATTACATTCAGGATCCTCTTCAGGATGCAACTGTGTTCCTTTGCGGTCTCACGTGTGTTCCTTTCAGGAACTACTTTTGTCCCTTTCAGGACCTACTTTTGTCTCTTTCAGGACACACCATTGTTTCCTTCAGAACCCACTTTTTCTCTTTCAAGACATTCTATTGTGCCTTTCTTGACTCAATTTTGTCGCTTTTATGACTCAATTTTGTTCTTTTCAGGACCCACTCTTGCCTTTTAGGACTAAATTTTCTCCCTTTATGACCTCACTTTTGTCCTTTTCAGAAACCTTTTTATTTCTTTCATAATCCAATTATTATGATTTTAGGATATCGGATTGGACAGAAACCACAACGACCCTAACGTAGAGAGGGACAACGCAGTAAGCACATTACTATAAGTATTTAATAAGTGTATGTTTATGGTCTTTTTACAGTGGCATTGTGAGATAAGGAGAGACAAAAAATGTACTTATAAAATGGCAGGTGGCTTGAAGTCAAGAGTTGTCTTCACCTAGCTGAATTGCAGTACAGCGCTTACAGTATACATGACACATTCTGGATTTAGGGCACCAAAGGCTTGCGCATCATTTATTGTCATTTCTGTAGACGCAGAATACACTGAGAGGTCCATCAGCTGGACTTTTGCTGTCAGGTTCAGTCTGTTGTGCATGGATTAAGAACTACAAAGTGAAAATTGATTTTCAACTTGTCTCATGGCTTGACACCGACACCACTGTTCTCCGGCTAGATTCAAATGAATTTTTTTTTAGCAGACGACGATGAAGAGTATGGATGCTATTGGTTCATATAGCTCGCTGGTCCTACACACTCATGATACGTGTTCACGGGTGGCCCAACCTACTCGACTAATTACTTAAATCGACTTAACTTAACGTCGTTATTCTGGTTTAGAAGACTCTGCAGAGTCTGTATACAACCAGTTTCATTTACATTTCATTGCTCTAAAAGCTATGCGCATCCAATCTATATATTTGATAACAAACTACTACTGATGTCTGAATAGTAATACTTCATCAAATATAGTGACATTATCTAACAGGGCATACCAAATGTAATACCTGAACTATGGTTGCTTTTAAAACTATGTTTCACTAGCAGTGGTTATATTTGTAATGGTGATGATAGACGTATTGGTGGGTACAAGTAGTGGTAAATGTAGTACAGATAGTGATATATGTAGTAGGAGCTGTTAGTAGTAGTGATAAATGTAGTACTAATAGTGATATAAATAATAGCAAAGTTAGTAGTATTAGTGGTAAATATAGTACTGCAAGTTATACATGTAATAACAGCAGTATTTTTAGCGGTAATTGTAACAATATAAGTAAAATACGTTTCTGTATGTAGCAATAGTAATTGTAGTAATATTAGTTGTAGTAAATGTACTTATAGTAGTAGTAGTAATAGTAGTAGTAGTAGTAGTAGGAGTATTAGTAGTAGTAGTAGATGTAGTAGTAGTATTAAGAGTAGTAGTAGTTGTAGCAGTTGTAGCAGTAGTAGTAGTAGTTGAAATAGTAAAAGTAGTAATTTGAGTAGTATTATTAGTAATAATATTAATCCTGAGAAAAACTATAGTCTGCTATGGGGCGCGACCAAGTACCCGGTAGTACAACTGGGCGGGCAGATCCGGCTCATTAACTTTGATTGGCAGCCAATCTAAGAGAAGGTAAACTCTGACTCTAAGCCAGGGTAGACGAAGCTCGTTAGCCTATTCAGGCAGTTCGCCTAGGAGAGGAGGAACTCTGATTTTAAACCCACAAGACCCACGGAGTGCTGGCTAGTCTTGGGACGATGAGAGTATCATCGGGTGTCTCGAGTAACTATCATCTGCGAGCAACGACGTCACTGCCTTGTGTAAATCTCAGAGTGGTTAAGGAGTAAGCCGAGACAAAAAATCCGTAGTGAGAGCACCTAATGTTTCAACATTGCGAACTAATTCCGGCAGTTCCTGCAGCTGGACTGCTGCCAAATTGTGATGATTTGCACTCCTTTGGATTACACCAGCGAGGCCAAGAGGGGGATCAGGCAGTTTGGGCCCTGAGAAGCTACTCACAGGATGCCATGCTCACGGTCTGCAAAGATTGAGACGCCTTTGAATGCATGAATAAAGTGGTGGTAGTAGCAGCAGCAGTAGCAGCAGCAGTTGTCGTAACAGTAGAAATAATAATAGTAGTAATAGTAGTGGTAGTGGTAGTAGTAATAGTAGTGGTAGTAGTAATAGTAGTGGTAGTAGTAGTGGTAGTAGTAGTAGTAGTAATAGTAATAGTAATGGTGATGATGGCGGTGGTAGTGGTAGTGCTAGTGGTATGAATGCATGAATGAAATGGTGGTGGTAGTAGTAGTAGTAGTAGTAGTAGTAGTAGTAGTTGTCGTAACAGTAGAAATAATAATAGTAGTAGTAGTAGTATGAGTAGTGGTAGTAGTAGTTGTTGTAGTAATAGTAATAGTAATGGTGGTGATGGTGGTGCAGTGGTAGTGGTAGTGGTAGTAGTAGGGGTAGTAGTAGTAATAGTTGTAGTAGTATTTATAGTAATGGTGGCGATGGTGGTGGTAATAACAATAGGAATACAGTATAGATGAAATATTAGCTAGCAACAAACTACAAATGCAGTCAGAATACCGACTCTCATGAGAACGCAGCATTAACACAATCTTCCATTCTTATTCTTGCTGGGTGTTGGAAAGAAAGGGACAACATGCTGAGACTTAGAGACTTTATTTGGAGTAAGTGGCCTTCCTTGACACCACTTCCCAGCATGCATTATCCATGGTGACAAAGATCCGAGTTCTATAGGAAAGATGTATTGGCTCTATACCATATGCTAACTAGCGAGATCTTCAGCTCTCGACCAACCCTCAGAACAGACAATTCAAGCTAGAAAAACTAAATAGCCCGTTAGACAAGGTAAGCAAACGCTGTTTTGTGAGCCGTAAACCCACTGAGTATGCAAGAAAGGCGGGGAAATAAAAACTATAATTGTTAGTGTATTTCGTATCTGACCTGTAAAAAAGCACAACGAAATCTATTTTCCGTTTCTTTTCAAAAATGTGAATGATCGCGGTATATGTCTTACGTTATGTTATGTTCACACAGTTTTCCCGTCTTACAGGGGTTAAAGTACTCAACAAAAGATTTGAAATAAGAGATCTGGTGACTGTCGCTCAGGTATTCACATCACCTGCAGCACTGGTAGTTGAAGGGATTTATCATTCACCAAAAATGTGTTACGAGACCTTGCTTTGATGTGTTCCTTTTTTTTATTTATGAAACATCGGATAGCAATAAACTTATAAACATTGAACAAAACGAGGGAAAAAATAGGTTCTCAAATGCTTACCTTTCTTGCTTACCCAAGGATGTGTTAAGAAATATCCTTATCTTTTTGTCTCTCTCTCTCTCTTTCTTTCTCTCTATCTCTTTCTTTCTGGTCCTCGTATGTCGGGCAATTTTGCAGCAGATGTTCAGCGGTCATTTTCCCTGTTCCACAGGTGCATTCGTCAGTACCACCTTTCCTCAGCTTATTTAATAGATGGTACCTCAGTCTGTTGTGGCATGTGCGGAGTCTGAAGACCACGACCTTCTCTTTTCCGACCGTTGCCGCTCGAAATCGAACCTCGACAGTCTGAACATGAGGCAAACGGCTTGACCACTTCGCGACAGAGACCCCCAGCCACTAAGCACTGAATAGGGCTTTGCAAGTGGCAGTAAGTATTCCGGAGAACGGAATGCGCAATGTCGCTAGTTTACAACTTGGCTGCGACATATTTGCACCTTTCGGTCTGACACATCCGTCCTTAGCAGCACTTGTGATCTCAATACAGCGTGTTAAACAATAGTTCCAGCTAATTAGGCATTCACTAATTTATAGAATAACGCTATACGTTATAAGCCCAGTAGAGATATTTTAGATACCATATCATCACTCCATCCCTGGTAATGAAAAGGCTCAGTATCGATATATTCGATCCCATATTACAACATACATTTCAATGAAGAATGACTGACTGGCAAAGTAAGATGAATAGCTACATCAAGCAGATGCAAATGCAACTTTTGCAGAAGCTATAATGCGTACGAGATGTTGAAAAAAAGAACAAACTGAATACAAAGTATTCTGTCAACAAGAAACTAGTATTCTTACCAGTTCACCAAAATGGCGATTGGAAATCTTATGCAAACTTGTCCTGCGTGCGGTAAACATAGAAAACACTTTAAGCCACGAGAAGTACCAACATGTTTGGAGATTAAAATAACCATTGACTTGACTTTTACGTTCTTCCCATGTGTTTAATTTGACGTCAGACAGCAGAAGAGGAAGAAGAAGAAGGAAAGAAGATGAAGCTGAAGAAAGAAGAAGAAGACGACGACGACTTGGAAGAAGTTGTACTAGAATAGTAATAATACTAGTAGTAGTAGTAATAATAGTAATAATAGTAACAATAAGTAGGAGAGTATTAGAAGATGAGGAGAAGAAGGAGGAAGAAGAAAAAGTAGTAGTAATAATAGTAGTAGTAGTCGTAGTAGTAATAGTAGTAGTTGCAGGAATAGTTGTTGTAGCAGTATTAAAAAGAAGAATAAGAAAAGAAATAGCAGCAAAAGATGAAGACAAAGAAGAATAAGAAGTAGAATGAGAATAATAATAATGGTAGTGGTAGTAAGAAGAAGAAGAATAACAAGAACAACAATAACTAGAAGAACCAAAATAAGTAGGACGATAATAATAACAAGAAGAAGAGGCGAAGAAGGTAAAGCTAAAGAAAAAAGAGGAAGAAGAAGAAGTAAAATAATAAGAAGAAGAAGGTAAAGAAGAAGAAGTAGTGTTATTAGTAGTATTAGAAGTAACATAAAAAGAAAAAGAAGTATTAGTAGTAAAAGTAAAAAAATAATAATAATACTAATAAGACAAAGAAAAAGAAAAAAAAAGAAGAAGAAGAAGAAGAAGAGGAGGACAAAGCAGTAGTAGTAGAAGTAGTAGTAATTGTTGTTGTTGTTGTCGTTGTCGTCGTCATCGACCGATAGCTGCTGAGCTACTCTTGGCAGCCCAATGCCTTTCTAATATATATATATATATATAGATCTTCTTCAGTTGTGTCACTGCTCCGTACAGTGTGTTGGTAATTGTCCGCAGTGCTCGTAAGAATATTTTCCTCATGTCCGCAAGCGCTTTCCACTCAATGAGTAGGTGTCGAACTGTTTCGTCAGGATGAGAGCAATGTCTGCACAATGGCATGGCAGGTGTGGGGATTGATCCAGTTCAAGTGGCTATTGACTATGGTATGTCCTGTTCGGAACTGAAAGATGAGACGTGTATCTTTTTAACTAGTTTATGTCGTCGTTACTTTTTGGCTGGCACTTCGCTAAACACACTGACTGCGATCTGTTGTTCCCGTCGTCCACCTGTTCATCCAAATTTTCAGAGTATTATTCTTAATAATTCGTTTTAACGTGTAGTTACTGCAGGGTAGTAGCAGTAGTAAAATACTAATAATAATAAGAAAATAAAGAGATAGAAGGAGGAGAATAGTACTGTTGATATCCGAAGAAACAGAAAATTACTTTACTTTACGGAAGAAGGTGATATTTACACTTGATGGCCAAATAAGATTAAAAATACTGTTGGTGGGCGAACAATTCGAAACTTAGTGTAAATGGTTGAAGAAAGGTAATGGTAGAACAAACTGCTGTTGAAAAGAAAACATCCCAAAACGCATATTTTATGGACTAATAAAAGATGTTTGACAGTGTGAATTGGCACACTTTTCGGCAACCGTTGAGACACTATGGTATCCCAGAGACGTATTTACCAAACATTTAGTAAAGTGGGAAATGAATAACACTGACTGACAGCTGTGGGGTGCAGACATGACTTTTTGTTTCTGTTGGATGATGAAAACATCAAACGATGGAAAGAAAACTGAAATTCAGTGGACACAATTGTCACAATTGGATGACCTATATTAAGCAGATGATCTGGTGCTTTTCTCACACAGTCAAAGCGACATGCAAAAGAAATTGAAAAGGGTGAAAGAACAAATAGCTATTTTGGGACTAAACATCAACATTAAGTAAAGCAAGTTCCTTAAACCAACACTGTTAACAAAGAACCAATCATGCTGGAGTGGAATCATTTGAAAGTGGTGGATGCCTTTAAATATTTGGGCAGCACAATTGACCATTCAGTCGGTACAGATGCAGAATAAAAGACCCGAACGTGAATTGCAAGAATATAATTCTTGACACTAAACAACATATGGAGATTACAGGAAATCAAGATTATCACACAAGTTAGGATATTCAACGCCAATGCTGTTGTAAGGAGTTGAAACATGGAGAATGGATAAGGCCATTCATCAAAGACCACAGTCCTTCGTTAACAGATGTGGACGAAAAAGAATAGCTGTAAAGTGGCAGGACACGGGGAGGAATGAGGGTCTATGAGTAGAGTGCCAACAACAGGAACTGGAACAACAATTTAATAGAAGAACATGGAGTTGAATAGAACATAGAGGGGACGGCGTGGCCTAGTGGTTAAGTGGCACGGCCACTCCATCACAGCACCGGCCGTTACCCCGGGGAAGCAAACCCTTAGAAAATGCAGGAGGAAGCAGACCTTTCATAAAATGCATGCTGAAGTCGGATGCACTGGGCCGACAGGCGCAAAATAAAAATCACAGTGTAACGCACACACGCCTTGGGGAATAGATAAATAAGGCGAACGCAACAAAACAAAAAAACAAAAAAAATAGAACATAGGAAAGATACCGTCCATTATAACTAGTCAGGCTCGTATATGGAATCCTCAAGTGAAGAGAAATATAATTTGACCAACAAATACATGGAGAAGAGAATAAGATGGAAAACTGTAATTAAATAGTTACACCTGAAGAGAGGCGGAAAGAGTAACCCAGGGCTGTACGCTAGCGGGATTTGGTGAATGACCAATGCAACGAGAGAAAAAAGATCGGCTTTAATTGATTGATTGATTGATTGACATTATTTATATTATGTTATACTAAATTATATTATACAATTTTATCTTATATTATGTTACATTCTAATAAGTTATGTTATTCTCAGTTATAGTATGCCAAATGATAGATGCAAAACAAGTCACTGAATATATACATCAACGATAACCTAAATGAAAGTTGCCGTTAAAAAGGCAGCAGAAAAAAAAGATTGGATAAGAAGAAATCAGAAAACCAGAAACTGTAGGCAATAACTGAAATGATAAAGAAAATTTAAGGAAAGACGCAAATGGCAGAACTGTAATATAGAGCAAGGCATTCCTAAGTAAAGTAGTACCAAGAATGAATTTGATCGAGAATGAAAAATGACCCTAGAAAAATGGTCGATATACTATTGTGAGAGAAATGAAGACCTAGAAAGAACAGGGAAATTCAAGCAAGTACATGCGAAAGTAAAACAACATTTTAGTAAAAATAAGGACATCAATCAGGAATGGTTAATGACAAGAATGAGAAACAAATAACAGACCCAGAGAGCAATAAAGAGAAATAGAGGTAATTTATTAAGGAATTAGAAGTATTTGTCAGTCAGTTACAGGCTAACACAACCTGAAATGACATTCTTCTTCTCTTTTTTTTCTTCTTCTTCGTTCATTCTCAAATGTCCACTACCAAGCCCTGAAAAGGCGTTTGCAAGAAGCAGGATGTAGTCCACCAGGCGGAATGCGTTATGTCGTAGTTCACAGCTTGACTGCGATATTTGCACCTTTTGGCCTAGCACATCGGACTTCATCAGGCATTTTTGAGTACCGTGTTAGCCTTCCCTCTTTGATCCATTCTACTTAGCCAGTCAGCTTCGTTGCAGTATATTATACAGGATCACCCCGTGCAAGTGTAGTAGGGTCTTGGCAACTCTGCTTCCTTGGCCCTGATGCTGGCAGTCAGCTATGGGTCGCTATCCACTGCAGCTCATGCACTGCTCAACATCTTGTTCCATGGCACTTATTATAGAAGTGAAATTACTTGTAACCAGAGAAAAATCTAATAAGATATTTTACTCAATCCCGAAAAAAACAAAGCACCAGGAATAGATGAGATAAAAACGAGCTCCTCAAAATAGCGTGACAGACTTCCCAAAATGTATATTTCAAGTAAGTTATTTATATTTACACGAATGAACTAAAGTCAAAGGGACACGCAACTTCAATAATAATGTATTTG